>JAWWEE010000018.1:1657335-1728575 GCA_035221455.1 Xenops minutus | reverse complement strand
CTTTAGTCCTTAGATACAGATCCAAACCATCCCAGCTTCCTCAATCTGTGTGTGGCGAGAGAGATCCCAATCATTCCAAATCATCCCAGCTCCCTCAATCTGTGTGTGGGGAAAGAGATCCCAATCATTCCAAATCCTTCCAGCTCCCTCAATCTGTGTGTGGGGAAAGAGATCCCAATCATTCCAAATCATCCCAGCTTCCTCAATCTTTGTGTGGGGAAAGAGAGGGGGGCAATACATTAAAAAAAGGAGGAAAAGAATAATTTTGAAGAACAATGACAACGCATTTAGATGTGAAAACTAAAAAAAAGGTGTGTTTGCTGGACACTTGATTAAAAAAGCACCTAAAGATCCTTCAGGAACGTGCCAACAGAGAAGGAAGAAGAGGAACAAGGTGAGAACTGAGGCACAGCAAGAAACTTGAGGAGAAATCCAGCCTTGGGGCAAGTGCTGGGAAGGAAAGCTGGGGATTACCATGGGATGGTGTTCCTGCTGCTGGGCTGTGTCTGTGTGTCACAGGCAGGGCTGGACACCCTTGAATTCCAGTTCAGCTGCCAGAGCTCAGCTCTTTTCACACCCCTGGGGCTCCTGCAGCCCGGCAGAGCCAGGGGAGGCTGCCCAGCTCCTTCAGCCCTGGACACTGCTGTGCCAGCTCCATGCTGTGCCCATTGTTCCCAGGCTGTGGAGCAGCTTGGGTTACAGGGCATGCAGGAGGAGGGAGGGTATTTTGGGCAGTGACATCAATGTCACACCTGTGGCCCCACAAACCCCCCCTCTGCTCAGGAAAACAAAGCCACTGACTCACTGCTGGGGCTGTGCAAAGCTCTGGAGTGAATTCCCCTTTTCCCATCGTGTGCCTTCTGCAGGGATTGGATTCACCTCCCACAAAAGTGTGGAAGCATCCTGAGACATGAATTGCTCTCCTGATTCTGTCCCAGCCCCTCTGTTTAATCGTGGTCAAATCAGCTCTTCTCTCCCTCCAGAAATAAAGGTTGTAGGATAACACTCCCCACTCCCTGTTCCTCCTCTTTTCACTTGTATATTTAATTTTTACGTTTTATTTCTATTTTTTTGCATAATTTTAAATTCCCCCCCCCCCTTATTGTGCTCAACAGTTAAAAAACACAGAGTTGTTAAGCGAAGAGCAGCAGGACAAAACCTTTAATGAGAGAATAATTTCAAGTAGGTCTACAGATGTCAGTGTGACTATGAAAACTGCTACCTGTCCTGGAGCAGTGCACTCCCTCTAGGGTCATTTGTGTCATTTATAGTAACTATTCTGTCCTCATAGCCACAAGGCTATCGGCACTCTGTCAGACAATATTTTTGAAAACACATAATAATAAATCCCAGTTGGCAAGCAATCTCTTCTTTTAACTTGTAAAGCTATTTCTTTTCAAGACCACAACAATGTAGAGCTTTGCAGAAATGTCAGGTTTGAACAAAGTCCATGTTCTTTGAACAAAAAACCTCCTTCAATACAAGAAAATAGGAGTAGGCAGAAATATCTTCCAAGTAGCATGTTTCAGATTTCAGTTTGCTGCCAAGGGCAAATGGCAATACAAGGCTGGGCCCTGATTCTGGCTGGTTTGCATCACCTGAGCATTGCCTCCCTCTCTCACAGCTGTGCTCAGGCTCTGCTGGAGGAGACATCTTCCTTGGCATGACCTGAGAATAAAACCTGGCTTGTTCTCCATGTTGCTTTTTTTCTCATAGACGTTTGAGAGTATGGTTGTGGTTTTTGTAAAAGTCAAGGTGTAACTGCTGGCTTTCTCCAGCACTGCCACGTGTTTGTGGAGCACAGGCCCTTGCAAAGGGTGATTATACAGGAGAACACAACTGAACTTTGCATACGTGAACTAAGGTAGCAAAAACTAGTGGTTTGTTTTTTAACTGAGGCTGATAGTAATAATGTATGTCTCATATTCAAATATTGTCTTTATTTTTTTAACTGTTAGTAGCTAATCCTATTTATATTTGCCCACAATACCCATGAATTCTTCTTTCACAGATTTGCCCTTTAACATGAACATATACCTAACTTAAGGTATACAGTGTAATCCCTTCAGTGTAATTGATAAACTCTCATTTGTATTTGTTGCACCAGTCACATAGCTTTCAAAAAATCAGCCAGTTGGTATGCAATACAAATGCAAAAGTTATCCTGCTCAAAAAATCTTCACATGAGCAGCAGAGTTGTGGTGATGATGGGAGGAAGAGGAGGAGGAGGAGAGGGCCCTATGACTGTGGGCTTGCAGCAGGTGCATTTCAGGCTAGAGGTCAAGTGATCCAGGCCAGCTGTGTAATCGTGGGCAGGCTGACATGAAGAAAAGCTGTGAGAAGGCTTTTTGAGGCTTTTCTCCCTTTGCTTAGGAGGCACATTTAAGCTCAGTTCTCTACCTGAGCTACACTGTGTGTGTGCCTGTACATGGCTGTGTGCCTGGCTGACCCCAACCTTGCTTCCTGGCCTGAGCTTGGACCTGTCTCATCACTGCAGACTTGCCTGGTGAGTGCAGGAGTGTGGCTGACCCTGGGTAATGCTCCTGGAGCTGCTCTGCTTGCTCAGAGCCTGTGGCACTGTGTTCTCTGTTTGCCTTGCTTTGCCCCTGGATCCCAGCTCCCCTCCTTGGGCAGAGGTCTTGCTGCTCCCAGGTATATGTTAGGGGTTTTTTCCCCCTCTTTTGAGAAAAAATCGCTGTCCTGTTGGTCTGAGTGTTCATGAGAATGAATAAATTTACTTGGGAGGATGGACTTGTGGAAATATGTGAGCTGGCATTATTCTGATGTGGTAATTAAAAAAATTAACTGTACTGATCTCTGTTCATGAGTTGTGCTTTATGTCAAAAAGGTAACTGGTGACTGTGTTTTGATAATGTTAAAAAATAAAAAGAAGGTATGTAACTACTAGTTGTACTGTAAGCTCTATAGACAAGAGGCTAGACCTGCCTTATGTAAAAGAAGCAGACAATATCAGATGTTATAATTTTTGTTGATTTAGTGAGTTGAAAATTCAGAGCTGAAAAAGGACAAATAGGCACTAGTAAAATATTTCTACTGCAGGTTTCCTAATTGAGCAATTTTACACTTATTTGGTTGCTTTCCATCATGCCTAGAGCACATCACCCTCAGCTGTGCAAGTCAAGGGGCTAATGCTGCCCATGCCTGTGGGAGGCCTTAACCAGGCTCATGTGTGCTGTGTTTCTGATTTTAAAAGGAATAATAAAATATCAAGACTGTAATGAGGATTTTTTGTCAGTTCAAAAATAATTTGTTAAATCTTGAGGAATAACACAGTGCTTACTCTCCCCTAAATACAGCTCATGACTTGATAGCAGGTGACTTACTCTTTCATGAGAAGGAATTCTGAAATAAAAGGGTACTTTGATGGTAAAACCCTCACGCTTTGGGACAAAGATCTTTCTCTGGCTTGCTGCTTGTCGTAGCTTTGTTGGCAGAGTAGGATAGAAGAAGAAAAAATTCCCCAGTGCGTGCCAAGCTGGAGCCTGGCAGAGCTGCTCTGTGCCCCTCTGTGTGTGCTGCCTCTGGAGCTTCCCCACAGTGTTCTCCTCATCCCCAGGGCCCCAGGGAGGATGGCTGGGCCCCACATCCACAGTCCAAGGTGGAGGATCCCAGCCTAATTTATCACTTGAGCCTTACTTGAAGCACATGCTGCTCCTGCTCTGTGCTGGGTATCATCCCTTCCCGGCTGGCCCTGAGCCACTCCTGCCCCCTGCTCTCTTCTCTTGGATGGATATCCTTTCTCCAAACCTGCTCTCTGCCTGGCAGCTCTGAGACTAAGCTGGTGGAGGGCTTTGAGGGGCTCTCAGGTGCTGCTGTGCCCCAGTGCTGGTTGTGGATGTGGAGCCAGCCCAGGTGCAGCCCTCACCCTGCAGCAGGCTGTGCCTCGCCTGCAGAAACCCTCAAGCTCTGAGGATTGAGGCAGCCAGCACAAGAGACAGTCACAGGAGCTCAGGAAATAGCTACAGTGGGCATAATAATTAATAATAATAGATTTGCTGTATTGGTGGCTGCTCTTGATTTTCAGCTTTGACAGGTCATTATTAAAGGACCAGACATGTTTTAGAAATGGTGAGTGTAAACATTACTTCATCTCTTTGCTATGAGTACTTGCTGGAGCTCTGCTCCCTCTTCTTTTTATTTTTTCTTTTTCCTTAAGAAAAGAGGAATGTTTTCTCTTTGTGAATAGGTGTAAAGTACTAGCTTGTGCCAAGATGCCTGGTATTTGGCCTCCTCACATGCTTGCAGGACAGGGGCTGCATGTAAAGCAGGAGGAGTGTAGAGGGTTGGGACAATGGATAATGGGGAGTAATTGAAAGATTAAAAAGAAATCTCAGACATTGCAGGGAGACAAAGATTATAATGAAAATAAAGGGAAGGTATAAGGGCAAAACTTCATAGGGCAAGAGAAGCATTGCTTTTTTGTTGAGGGACAAACACAATCATGCAGCTTTTTTTTGTTTCTTGGCATGTGTGTGCTTTTAGCATAACAGGAGCATTGTGGTGGAGTTTTTTGGTAAGAACTTAGGTTAAAGTAAAAATCTATAGTGCTCCTGTACTGTTCTTGTCCTCTTCATCCTTCTCTTCCCATTTTTCAATTCTCTGCAGACAGTTGATGAGGGAAAAAGTTGATGACACCTATGTGGTTTTCATCTATCTGTATCAATCTCCCCATTTGAATGATTATTTGAAACCCAGAGAACTCTTTTCTAAATAGCTCAGCCTTGAGGCCAGTTTGAAATTTCACGTGAAGCAAGTGAACAAACTCTCCTGTGTTTTGGAGCCTTCTTCAGTAAGTAGCTGTTCCAGTTTGCCCGTGTGATGTGCTGCGTGCCTTAGTGAGGCTGAGCAGCCCTGGCCTGGGAGAGCTGGGTCAGCTGGAGCTCAGGCACTGCACCCTCCTGGGGCAGGAGAGGGGGCAGGAGCAGGTCAGTGCCCTCCACCCCCTTGGTTTGGTTGGGGACAGGGGGCTGGTTGCCTAAGGAGTGGGGAAGGACAGCTTGGTGGGTTACCAGCTGGAAATCCTCAGAACCTGCAAAAAGACCAGAGGTGGGGAATTCATCTCTGCACAGACAGAGCACTGATGTCAAGGGACCTTTGGCCACCTCTGGCACTGCAAATATACTTTGAAGGAAGTTTAGCTGATTAACAAGTCCTAAATAGAAAACCGGTTTCAGAATTCTTGACTTTTGTAGTAATTTCTTGATAGAATTTCCCCCCCACAAATGAGCATTAGCAAAACTTTCCAGGAGAATGTCATCCCTTACTTTAGAAACACTAATGATTGTTTAAAATACCTCACTTTTAAAGGTCTTGCTCTACTACTGAATGCTCTATTATCCCACTTCTTAGGCAGAATGTGTAGCAGTATGTCATATTAGATTTGTCCCAGTGCAATAGACTTCACAGCTCCTTTAAATAAAAATTAGTACAAATATAAACAAATAAAATTACTCCCATGTGTATCTGAACAAGACAATGTTTGCATTTTATTTTGCATAAAAATTATTAAACTTCTAAAACCTTGGGAGTTTTTCGTGAAGTAATTATATGCTTAACCTTGGAACCTAAAAGAAATACTTATTTAAACTACTGTAATGTAATACGTGTTGTGCTGTACCACTTACACTTTGTGTTACAAGAAAAAAGTGATGCAACACTGAAATCCCAAATTTTCACTGAGAACCTTTGTAGGAATGTAGAAAATAATTTTTGTTTCCTACTGAAAGCAACCATCACATTTATTTATTTACAAAACAGAAACCCAAGTTTTATGTAGCTGCATTAGTAAGTACAATAATGATGTTTTTGAAAGAAATTCCTGCCTTGTATGAAGGCTTAGAGAAGGTTCCAGGGAGACCTTATGTGACCTTACAATAGGTAAACAGGGCTTACCAGCAAGATGGGGATAGACTTTTTAGAGCATCTGTCATGATTGTACAAGGAACAATTGTTTTAAACAAAAATAGAGTCACTTCAGACTAGATACAAGGAAGAAATTTTTCCCAATGAAGGTGGTGAAACACCAGAGCAGGTTTGCCAGAGAGGTGGTGGCTGGGCCATCCCTGGGGACATTGAGGGTCAGGTTGGACAGGGCTCTGAGATGCCTGATCTCATTGAAGATGGCCCTGCTCCTTGCTGGACTGGATGATCTTTAAAGGTCCCTTCCAAACCCTTCTATGATTCTAAGAATTATTTTTGGAAATTGGGATGAGTTTCCCAAAAATATATAACCCTTGTTTTGGATTTATTTTTCATGTATGAATACTTGGCCTTTTGGGATAGGAACTGGGGACTGGCTGGTGTCCAGTTGTCACTGGGTTGTGTTATTTTTATTTATTTTAAATAGTCACTAGTGGGAAGCAGACCAGGACACAGGTCCATGCCCATTGAAGGTTCATTGTGTTGCTGCTGTTCCCTGCTCCTTTGGTTATCCATGCTGGGCCTTCCCCCCCTCTCAGGGTGTGGGCAGGGAGGTGTGTGAGGAAGGGAATGAGGCATTGCCAGAAGTGTTTTCCCATGGTCCAGTTTGGAGCAGCTGCCCCAGTCTCACACACGCCAACACGCTGCCTCCCCTCACTGTTCAGGGGAGCGCCACAAGATTGGCATCTGGGGGTGGGAATGGCATAGAAATAATTTTTTCAGAGATCTGCTAGTCTGACAGAGATTTATCATTTTCAGTAGACTGCTGGGAAGAGCTGGGTGATGGCGGGCTGAGCCGGCGTCAGGAAGTGGAGGTCATGGCTCGCTGCCTCCACGGAATTCTTTGAAGATATTGCTGCTCAGGAGATGAGAGGGACAAACTGTAAAGATGGGACCTGATGCTTGCAAAGCAGGTCTAAAAATGATGTTGTGCTTAGTCTGTGTCTCAAGACTCTGCCCTTTGAAATGCCTTTTTAAAGCCATTTGTGTTTCTCTGCATTTACAAAGTACAGCCACAGCCAGTTCTGTAAGCATCATTGAGGAGATCTCATAAAAATTAGTTATGTGATGTGCCACAAGCGAGTTTTTCCAGATTGATAGTGACAAATACTGCCAAGAAATTGGGCCTGATAGGAGAGTGTTAAGTTGCAACAGTACCTAGTCATTTGAAAACTTCACCAGTAGAAATCACTTAAATGTCTTTTTGTATTTGTATCAACCATAAAGTAAGGCAGGGACAGGAATGAGCGATTAAAATTCTACTTGGAAGAATGGATAGTCCAGATTTGTATGTCTGAGTAAAGAGATCAGCTTCAGATTGTTTTCTGGAGGACTTGGGACTGCAGAAGTTGTAACCTCTGTAATGCCATCTCTTCCTCCTCTGTGGAGTCCATCAGCAACACTCCATGGGGTTCACATCCTGCACAAGGAGAGGGGGGCAAGCCCCAGGGCAGCACCAGCCACGTGTGCTGCCCTTGCTGGAGTCACACAGCCCTGGGTGAGTTTACCTGGCGGGCTCAGGTGATTACTTTTCATAGCAAGGTGCACCCTTAATATCCCTGAATGCTGAAGGACAGCCCAGTGAGGCCAGGAGAAGGAGGAGGCAACATCCTGCCTCTGCTTTCCAGAAGACTTGTTTCTTATCTTTCAGCATCACACAGCTAGAGAATCTGGGCCAAGTTCCAGTGCCTGGCACATGGTAGGTTCTTCATTATTTACTGGGAGAGAGGAAATGTGGCCCCCAGGAGTGATGTGGGCCAGTTCTGGCACCTGTGTGAATATGGTATTAATTGTTAGGATTGTGCAGATTCAGTCAGCTGGCAAAGCTGGGGAATACCAGCAGGTAGAGCAGCTTGTGGCATTAAGGTGGCTGTGATGGCCACCTGAAGGGGCTCTGGAGGGAGCAATGGGGACTGCTTGGCAGCTGGGTCAACCAAAATGTGTGTTTTCTCCAGAAAAATATGTGGAAACCTCTAGAACATGATGATGGGAGAGGAGAAAGAGTTACATTAATAAAACTGCTTCATCATCACATGTCAGAAGAGAGAAAAAAATGATGGAGAAAATGGGGAATAGGGATCTATATTTCAGGTTTCCAGTGGCCAATTCCATTGTTACAGACTAGTCACCTCCTTTGCAACTGTGGGTTTGATAAGGTCTAGCAGGGGTGTTGGGGTTTTGTTTTAGACTTGCTTGACATTAATTAGTCTTCTAAGAAATAATACCGGAAACAGATTTTTTGCCATTGCTTTATCAGTCCCCTCATAACTTCTAAATTTTGGGCCAACTTCTAACCAAATTTGGTTGTTCTTAAAGTGATGTGAAAATAGCTGGGGAGAAAGTGGAAGGGAACTTTAACTTCTTCTGAGGGAAAAACTGTATTCATTAGAGAATCCTCTGAGGACTTCAATCTTGGGACATAAAATCTATGAGAAATAATACTTTATTTTGCTGCTCAAAGAACTATTTGTGTTAACATCTTAACAAGATCTTAAGAAGAATTAGATTTAAAGAGAGCTGTCTCTAATTTTTAGGCTATTAATCCCTTGTGCAACAAATGTTTATGTGCAAGACTAGTCTTGGCAGATCATTAGACTCATTAATTTCTTTAAAGCTATTCCCCACTAAGCTCTTGCATAAATACTTGCAATATCAGGTCTTTGCTGAAACTAAATAAATGCTAGAAAGAGCTCTTTACTGTGGCTCGAATGGCATGTTTTCAGTGATGGTATATCATGTCCTCCAGGATTTTTTTTTTTTATTTTTTTTTTTAATGGAAAGTCAAAAATGGCACCATTCAGCTTGCTCATGATATCGAGATGTGAGGGGATATCCTTTCTAAGTAGGCTTACTGACCCTCTGCTCCAGCGTAGTATAGCTGGGAAAAGCAAACTGTACAAATTAGATAAAGAAATTTGATTTTTATGAATTATGGTGGTAGGAAAATGCCTGTGAAGTGCAATTCTGTTTACATAGTTTAAAAAAAACCCTGATAAATGTTCTGTGGCTGTTTGCACAAGGGCTGGAAGCTGAATCAAATGTTAAAAAAAAGGGCAACGCAGTTGCTCTTGATTATTTAGAAAATAGGAAAAAATACCACACTGATGTCAGACTGGCACTGTTTTCAAGACTTAAAATTAGCATTGAACAGTCTGTTCTGGGAGCCCGTGGGTTTTGGTCCATGTTTTTCCACCACAGGCAGTGCTGGGTTGGTGAGCATTGCTCTCCTTGCTTCGAGTCCTGGGGCTGCTCAGCCAGGAATGCAAAACTAAACCCAACGACAGGGAGGAGGAATTATTGGGCTTGTTTACAAATTTGGGTTTGCACGAGGGAGCGGAGATGTCGCCAGTTACACTTTAGGAACCGAGCTACCGCAGCTGGATAAACATGTGGTGGGTATCTCAAGGCCTCGCTCCCTCCCACCCCCCTGGCACAGAATGAACCAAATGCAAGTCCAAGCTAATCTGAAAAATAAGAGAGCAGCTTTCAACAAAACCTATTTATCTGTGAGGTCAGGAAGGCTGAGCCCAGTGGCAGTGCTAGATAGGCTCTTCTCCCCAGCACAGTCACACTGGCTGGGGCTGGGAGCTGCAGACTCACAGACCACCCAGGGTTGTGGCTCCCACAGGGCACGAGAGGGGTGGGCTCACTGCACTGCCCACACACTGCAGCTCACATTTAACAGCCTGAGTGGCCATGGGAAACCCGCTGCACTCTTGTGGTTTAGGGATCACTTTTCCTGGATGCCTTTGAGTCACCGGAAAAACCATGTGGGTTGATTGGAAAAGTAAAGAGGAATGATAAGAAAAGGAGTGGAGAAAGGAATTGGTATCGGTGTGCAGAGCTTAAGCAAAGCTGTGATTAATAAATGGTTTTGTCTTCTTGGGCTTCAGTATGTTGACACACCATGATTCTGTCAAACTCCTTATAGAAGGACCTGATGTTTTTATGGTAAAAAGATAACAGTCCGTTCTCTGGAATGAAAATGTCAATGAATCCCAAATGCAGAGTGCTCTCAGTTTTCTGAATCTCTAGACAAACCTTCTGGTGCATCAGCAATGTAAGTCTAAGCGCAGGCTACAGGAAATAAGCACTTGTGAAAGTTTTGCCAGCCTTGTGTTAAGTTTGCAGAAATAACTTCCCATAAATCCATTCCAATTGCTGCATGATCTTCAAGTTGATGGTCCATTCCCTATGTGGGTCTGTTTTAAAGAAAACAACAAAACCAAACCAAACAAAACCCAAACTCAAACCCTAAACAAACTTGAGAATGTTTTTGTAGAGGTTGGATTTTAATCCTGCTTCCACTCAAGTCAAAAGAAATTCTGCCTTAGGTTTGAATGGGAGCAGATTTGGTTTAAGAAGGAAGCAGCTTTCATGGGAAAATATTTGTACACATGGAGACCTGTCTGTGTAAGCACTGATTTACATATTCAAGTGCCTGTTTGCATAAGGAAGTGTATTTGAGCCCAGCTGTTCATAACTACTGCAAGGTGCATGTAAGTCTCCTTTCCTTTATTGCTGCTTGAAATAGTCTGTTACCATCCAACTGTAGCTCAAAGTAACATGATCTCTTGTCTTTTTCTTCTTCTTGCCCCCCAAGCTCCCTCACACCTCAAATCCAATAATATTCCTATGAATTATGGAAACAGTCACATTGCTTTCCTGGTAAATCTTTGCTATCTACAAATAGCTTTTTGCTACAGTCATGCAAGCATGAATAATCTTACCTAGTAGGTGGAGATGAATATTTTTATATCATGTTCCACTGTGGGTAATTAATTGCAAATTCTTTAATCAATGTGCTTTCTCTTTTTGTGGGTGGTTGGGTTGGGTTTTGTTTTGTTTAGACGGTTATGGTTGATGTTTGGGATTTCTTTTCAGTGCATTAGGATGTAGTGACTCACATCTGTATGTTTGTGGTGGGTTTGGAGGGAGCATTTTGTTTGTTTCATTGGACACATTTTCAATTCTGAACGCTGAAGTCACGTCTAGTACCAAATGGGAATGGTGCCATCATTGTCTTCCCAAGAAGCTCCCAGATTTGTGACTGCAATTCTACACTTTGAGTTGCCTTTTAGCATAAGCATAAATACCAGCAAAACTATCAGATTGATCTGAATTCTTGTCGGGTCCTTCACGGCCACACTGGTGTCGTGATCCCTGGTGTGTGACGAGCACTTCCTTTCCAATCTGCTTCCCAAGGACTGCCAGCTCTGGTGTGCAAGAGCACGTGGAGGAGGAGGAGGAGGAGGTGGGGAGAGCTCTGATGTTTCCCTCGCAGCTCCTTCAAGTGACTTTGGTCCCAAGTACTCTCAGAATTCAAAATCCTTCGCTGTCCTCAGTTGTTACAAAGGTGACTATTGGACATCGTACATCTTTTAGCCTGAACAAATCTCTTGGAAAAAGAGATGAATGTTAGCTGCAGATTGTCAGTAATGCTTCTATATGGCTAGAAATGTTTCATTTCTGTCTGGCCACTGACCTAAAGCTGGCTTACCTACCTATGATCTCCTTTGAATGCAGCAGCTCGTTTACTACCTTGTTACATATAAATCTTGTCACAGAAACAGATTTTTACGTGATTTCCTATTTTGATTATATTGCATTAGTCATAGATTTCTTTGGGGTTGATTTTTCCCCCTCCTTGTTTTGTAAACCACAGAGAACTGTCCCACTCCTCTTGTTGTTTTTGTTGTTAATTCCTTGAGCAGCATGCCAGAAGAATGTGGTGTCACAGAAACAACTCTTCCCATGTGAGAGATGGATTTCACAGCCAGCAGTGTGTGGGTTTGGTGTGCTGTTCTCGGCAGCCTGAGTCATGTAGCCCAGGAACAGGGCTGCTCTGCTCCATGGATTTGGCAGCCTCATGTGAGCCTCATCGTGGCTATACAAACCGGAATAAAGTTGTGTGTTTTTCCAAAGATGGATGGCTTGGGCTGGGAGGCACTTCTTGGTCTGATCTTCAGAGAGAGCTATGAAGCCTCTCCCTGTTTCTTTTCCTGGATGAAGGCTTTTTGTTGAAGAAAGACACAATTACTTAGTCTTGTTTGAAAGCTGGCCTAGGTGTTTTCCTTTGAGATAGCACAGACTACAATAATGTGGCACCTACCCCCCCAGGGATGTGATTCTCCAGGAGCAGACAGAGCAGCTTATTTGTCTCCCACCCTGAGGTCGTGCAAACACATCGTGTTCAAGTTTTGGGTTTGTTTCTTTCTTTCTTTGGGTTGTTTTTTTTCTTTCTAATGGGGATGGTGGAGCCCTTCATTACAATGACCTGCTCCTGCTGTTGATTTCTCATTATCAAAGCAGAGTCCACGGTCAGTACCTGCTCTTACCTTGGAGATGAATCTCATCCTTGTGTGGCTCTTCCTTGTGATGAGCTTTGAAGGGGCAGAATGATTCTTGCAAACTGCATGTGGCACTGCAGCAGACACGTGTTGTGTCCAGGGAAGGGAATGTGCTGCCCTGTTTAGGTAGCCAAGGATAATCCAGTCCTGACCATAGGTTCACAGGGGATACTGCACTTCTACCAGAGACTCAAACACAGAGAGTGGGCTTTTTAATGTTCTAGAAGTTAAGTTTTGATTTAAAGGAGATCTTGGACGTTAAATTAAAACACTGTGCAACCATAACTATATGATCTATATTTTCTGCTCCTGTGAACTATTTTAGCACTTTCCCCTCTGAAAAGCAGGTTTTGCCTTAGGAAGGAGTTCTATTTGTACCTTCAGAAATCTGCTACTTACCTTTGTAACTGTAAGAGATGCAAGCATGCATCTCAGTTGACTTTCAAGTCACATGAAAGTGTCCAAAGTATTTGCAATGAAATGTTCTGCTAGGAAACAGCTCTCAAAATTTCATGCAATGATGGAAAAGAACCTGTGCTGACAAAACTTTCCCTGTGTGTTTAACAGGATTTTAGTTTAAAAAGTCTATTTCCTATGCTACTTAATAGCAGAATATCTGCATTTGAAATGCAAAGTGACTTCAGGTTTTGCTGTGTGGAAAACCTGTATTAAAACACTCCTTCAGTAAAGGTAACTTTTTTGTTTCTCTCTTTGCCAAATGTCATTACTAATGTCTCTAATATTTGTATTTTGGTGGTTTCAGTGTTTCATCTTGGTTGTATCAATACCTTGAGAAATGGCCACATAAATGTGAAATTTGAAATGTAGTTTTGATGCAAGATAATAATGTAATCTTAAGTATATTTTTTGAAAGTATGGAGAGGATGTGTTTACCACCTTTATAAGCACAATATGCTCTTTTTTCTCCTGAATACAAGTATTAATTGCACTAAACAAATGATGGGTCTGTGCTGGGCACTGTCCCTTATCCAAAGAGTACACTCTCAAAGAATGCACTGATCCAAAGGTTACTGCTAGTTCATTTTATGATCCATGGTAAGAGGCTCTTCCTAACTCTACAACTAAGATTTTTGCCCCAGTTCTGCTTGTGCATGTGGATTTTATCTAGTGATTCTCCATGGTCAGCAACACAGAAATTTGCCAGTCTCCTAAGTATTATAAATATTCTGCTATGGGCTTTTGTATCCAAGATAATGGCTTTTCACACAGCACAATTCAAAGTGATGTGACCACAGGGAGTAAGGAGAGGGAGATAAATGCTAAGATTAGAGATTGTCAGACTATTTTGGGCTGAACAAGATGTAATGGAAATGTATCACTTACTGGAACATCTCTGGGACCAGGAGTTGGAGGAGAAAGATTGCTTGCACTTGGGACATGAGAAAACAAGTACCTGCTGTGTCTGAGACAAAGCAGAGATTTTCACTCCAGGTCACTGGAGTCTGGCAAGAGAAGTCTGGATTATGGGGATCCCACATCCCAGTGAAGTCCCCAGCATCATTTCTTCTGTGTTTTTGATGGCCATTCCTGTTTGTTGAGAGGAATTGTGCCAAAATACATCCATGTTTTATAGGACTTCTGCTCCTCAAGCTGTGTGGGATCAGGGGGAAAGAAAAGGAGTGCAAGATACAGATCTTTGTGGCTGCCACAGAAGAGTCTGGTTGTCCTTGATCTGTCGTGGGTGGGACGGAGTGAAGCTGCTCATGGGATCTGGAGCTGGCTGTTCTTTGGGTGTGATTTCTGTGGGAGTTAACAGTGCTCAGATGCTTTTTGGGAGCTCTGATGGGAATCATCCTCATCATCCCTCTCTGTAAGGGTGTTTCTCTCCTGCAGGCCTTGTGTTCTTCAGTCTCCACCACTGGAAATGTCAAGAAAGAGATTTTTGTTCTGCTTTGCTTTCACTTTTGGGAAATGATATATTAGAATTAGTGACCAGACTGGTTTCTGGAAGCCTGAAGCTATGAAAGGAGCTCATATTAATGCAAGAAAACAGTAAAGTGAATAAATGTGAAATAATAGCACTAAATTTTGTACTGCAGAAATGGTTGTGATTTGTCTCAACTATGTCTTGCCAGCCTTTGGCAGCTGTCCTTAACTGAGGTAAAGGTGGTGTGGCATGATAAAAAGTGTACCAGTGACTAATCATACCAGATCAAGGCTTTGTCACATACAGTGACTTCCTATGAGTCTCACTTCTAAGAGTTACCAATAATATTATAATTGTACTGATTTAGACCAGAAATCCTTCCTCCTGAAGTACCAGCTGTGTGATGCTCACACGTGGCTTGTGAGGGTCTTTGCTAGTGGCAAAGAAGATCTTGACCTTGGTTAATCTTCACACAAAGTTTGCTTGCTGAAGTACAGTCCTTATGTCCACTTGACTGGCTCTCTTTTAACCTCATCATTATTCTTAAAGAGGGAATAACTGTCCAGTGGGAAATGTCCTCTCAGTTATCTCACAAGCACTGCAGGGGATACTGTTGTGGAAAGAATAGTCTGTAGTTGGAATTCTGCAAGGAAAACCCACATAGGCCTTGTGCTGAAGTTCATTCAGAAAACCCACTACAGTTGTGTTTATTAAGTAGAAGTCCTATGTTAGACAAAGTTGGATTTATAGAAGTACTAAATATTACATGTTTACACATCCAGAGTTTTTTTTTAACTCTGTCTCCTCAGACATCTGTTTCTAAATCTTTCTCTGGTGTCCATCACCACGTAGTCCATCAGCATACAGACATCAACAAATTCTTTCTTGTGATACCCCTGGGAGATAGATATCCCTGTTTCAACTCTGTGGATGGGTTAGTGGGGCTTAAGTAAAGTGCTCAAAGCAAGCCAGTGAGAGAAGGCAGGAGCACATGTGTTGAGTACCATCCCTGGCCCCACTCCTCAGCAGTGCTGTAAGGAGAGTGGGTTCAGGGACCTGTCCCCTGGGTGGCACTGCCTGCCTTCACCCTTTAAATATGTCAGCACACCAGGCACCCATGGTATCCACAAAAAGACTTGGAAACAAATGTCTCTTTGCACTCTGAGCCCTTCTCATTTTGGAAATCCCAACTTTGGAAATTTGTTCTGCGCAGAATTGGGGAGAGGCTCAAGTTTCAAAAGCAGTTGTTGTCTTTTTTTGTCGTTTTGTTGACTCTTCAGCTCTGAGGTTTGGTGTTGGCTTGCATGTCACCATAATAAGATTGCAGAGAATTCTTTTCATTATGTGTGCAGCACTGGGCAAAATGTCCCACAACATTATGGGAGGCTTTTCCCTGAGAGGAAGGGTTCTTACTGCTCCTCATATAAAACTTCATAGCAGTTCTCAGGAATGAAGCTATTTCATCTCTTTAATTTCTCTCATAATGTCAGTGTGATTTGTTTACTTGTGGAGCTGCAGTGCTTGCCGGGTGCTGTGTATAAACACTGTCCACACATCCTCTTTCCCAGTGTAACTGCATGACTGTGGTTGTTGTAAGCTCTTGTTCACTCATTCAGCATCTTCTGGTGAATGCTAAGTACAAGTGGGGCTGTGTCTGAGTCAGTTCTGTGCTGATAATAGCCCTGCTACCTGTGTTTGGCTTTGTTTGTGATGGGTATGTGTTTAATGTTACCTGGCTAAGTCTACAGCTCACAGCTTTATTGCTGCCTGGATTCCAGCAAGTCTTTCTTTCCAGAGTGGGAGATCAGGAGGCCTAGTTCCTGCAAGGAATTATTCATATAGTTAAAATTACCAGCTGGGCATTTGCTCAGAAATTATTTACCCACTGTCGAATACTTGCCAATGATTCTTTGATCCATGAACAGGACATCCTTGTGACCTTTCCTAAACTCTTCTCTTTAACAATAATTTTTTTTAAACTTCATGAAAACATCTACATAGTTTCAGTTTCTAGAGTGAGACTTCAGAAGGGCAAGCATGCAGAAATAAATAAAACCCAATGTGGGGTGAGGGTGTGTACTTGGAAATTACTGATTGTACCTTTCCATTTTTTCTCCATGCTTTCCCACTCAGTCATGGGGAATTGATTTATATTGTGATGGGGCACACCAATGATTCCTGTACAATAAACCATGTTGTGCACATACAGGCTGTACCTGCACCTTTAGAGGCAGCCAGGGGGGAGATGTGAGAGACTTTTTCCCAGGAAGTAACCAGAGCATTCTGCTTGATTCCCAGAAATGTCCCATTTCTAAAAAGTCACAGTAGATAATACAAGCTTTTGCTGTTTTGGCAATATTTTCATATTGCTGTGCTACAAGCAAAGAAAGAAAACAGTAAATATATAGTTCAGGTCAGCAAAGGTGTGGGTATGGACAGAGAGGCTCCTCTGGATGGAAAGAAGGTCCAGCATTGGTGAAGCCAGCTGAGGGCTCACTGGTCACCCACAGGAAGGACAATACACAGAGATCTGGAGGGAAGAGAAGAGGTCTGGGACTGGGGGGGACCCCTGTAATGAGTGGTGATGGCAATTGTCAGCAGGGAACTTCAGGCAGGTGCAGGCAGCAGTGGCTCCAGCTGACCTGGCTGCCAGGTTTTGGCACCCCTGGCATGGTCACAGGGCTGGGCTCCTCCTGGGGACAGGCAGAGGCACTGGGAGAGGGGCAAGCAGAGCTGCCTTTGCATCAGTGGTCTGCTACAGTCACCTTGGTCCATCTCTCCTGCACGAGGGTGCCTGTGTTAGTGCCAGGCTGTTTGGTTCAGCTCCAGAGTGGGGCAAAGAATAACAACCAAAACAGCTGGACAATAAAGTAGACAGGTACCTGAGCACAAATTCTTGAAGCTCTTAAAACATCACCTGGAGTCTGATTTAGCAACTGCAATCTTTTTACACTCCACTGACTTCTTGGGCCTGCAGTCAGAGTTCTCATGGGCTGTGCTTTCAAGTATTTAAGCTGTAGCCATATAGACTTCCATGTTTACATTTGAATTCCGTTTCCTGCCCTTGTATCATTTCAGAACTTGTGGCTATGGCAAAAAATGAATGTGGAGGGGGGTGTGTTCCTTAGACTTTATTTATTTATTTACTCCTCATCGTGAACACTGTGAAGCATTCACAGCTATGGAAAGACTTTGGTAGTAGTTGGTGGGGGAGGGGAAGTGATGGGAAAACATTCCTTCTGATCTATTTTAGTCCTCCAAGATGACAAAAAATACCCTACAAACTACAAGAGTCATCTGGGAGTAGGACATTGCCTCTTTCCCCCTGCCATGATTCGTAGGCTTAAAGTTAAGCTGATGCTTTAGGACTCTACCTGATATCTTTTTTATGGAGAAAAGAGGGTTTTGAGGAAAACCCAAAACGCTCTGCTGCATTGAGTTGTCTTTCGGTGTTAAGGTGCCATTTAAGACATCTCTGATAACCTGATTTTCTGTTTCATAGATATTCACAGGCAAAGAACAAGAAAACATACAGGTCTCCTCATTATTAAACTTGGCTGAAGTTTAACATGTTTGTTGGAAAACCCTTTCTTTCTTCAGGGCATAAAAGTGGGGTTGCTGCTGTGCTACAGTAATGCCAAAGGGCTTCGATGGCATTACATACATAAATGAAGATTTGGGATGAATTTTACTCTTTGGGGTATTGTTGCTGTTTCTTACTTTTCAGTATATTGTAGACTTAATCATAAAGCAGAATAACTAATAGACTGACAATTACAAGTGAATAGCAGAGTTGTAGGAACTTTTGTGGGTTTGGTCAAAAGGAACATTTAATGTTCAGCGTTAAAAATGACACTTAAGGGAGTCTCTTAATTTTTGCTGGTTAAAAAGAAAGCCCAATTAAGTCAACTGCCAAAAAATAAGCTGACCATGGATTAAATTCAATGGTACAGGAGAATTAACATTCCAAAAGCCATTTTTAAAATGTCTCTCCCATTCAAGGCAGAGCTGGATTGCTTGCAGTTATACTTTATTATGTAACCTTGTCTAGGAAATTGAGATCTGGGGGGGTTCCCATCGAAATAACTGTTCAAAATTCCTTAGAAAACACTGCAGTTCCTGCGAGAGAGCACTTGCAGGTGTCTCTGCCTGCTCTCCAGCTGGAGCAAGAGCGCTGGTGCCAACGCTTTCATTTAACCACTGCAGCATTCAATATTTCTCTGATGTCCTTCTGATCCTTTCTCTTGAGGAACTGAACGAAAGCAAACACAGAAGACGTTCAATGATGTTGCAAAGTGCACATTTTTGGCAGCAGCGAGCTTTCTCCAGATAGCTGCCTGGGAGCTTACAAATCTGTCCCATCTGAATCCATTCTGCAGACCTTCTTGGGGCTGCACCTGCCGCCCAGACCCGCACGGAAAGACAGCTTTGTTACCCCTTTGCTGATGCTCCAGCAGAGCCGAAAGGAAACAGCCACGTGTGAATGGTCTGATCACAACCCCTTGGGTACCAAAACATCCCGTCGCTTGTTGGAGGGAGCACCCGGTGAGTCACTTGTGGGTTTTGTTGTATTTTCCCCAACCTGGACTGCGGGGATGTTTTTTTTTCCCCTGAGTGAAGCGTAACTTTCTCCGAGTTATTCTTGCTGAGAATGGAGAACAAATAGCCAAGCAGTGGAGACTGAGTCAGCACGGAGTGGGAGAAGGGTTCCTGGCGCTGCTGTGTCTGTCCTGCCCGCAGCTGACACTGCAACAAGGAGGGCAGCAGCGAGTCGCGATGGAGCTGCGAGTGCAGGTAACACAGCAGACACAGCCTCGGGAAGCCTTGAGTGGCAGCTGTGCTAAAAACTGGGCCAGTGTTCCTAAAGCACATGTTTCCTGCTGAAACGAAGGCCACACTAACTCTTAACCCTTGCAAAACTATCCGTCTATGAAACACGAAGGGTTTTTTTGTTATTAGTATTTGGCAGGTTGTCCATTGTTATGTTAGATTCAGGTATAGAAACTGAATTTAAAGCTCACTAGTGGATTTTTGAAGTGAACTGGTTATTATCCCAGCTCAGCAGCTCTGGAAATACACTGAAATTCTTTTAAGAACAACACAGACTCCTTGGTCGATCCCTGCCAGTTTCTGTGTGCAGGACAGTCCATCACTGGCCACTCCAGCCTCGCTGGACTGTGACAGGACTGTTACAGGAATATTGTAGCTCCTTTAGTTTTAACATGTCTCTAGTCCCAGGTACAACCCGTGTGGGGTGAGCAGCTGCTTGCTGGTGGAACTGAATGCTCTGAAAGGACAGAGGAGACAGAAAGGCTCATTTCTGAGTCAGCCAGAAACACGAAACCAGACTGGTGGAGTCTGGATTTGGATCTTTGGATGCAGATGCTTTTATAGCCCCTCTGGTTTCAGCCAAACCTACCACACAGGTATAGATCTGTGAGGAATCAACTGTTCAAGTTCTCCTTTCCACAGTCTTGGGAGGTTTCTCCTGACCCACTGTGGGCTTCATTAAAAAGCACCTGAACATAAGTATTTACATACACACAAACACATATGTATTCTCTAAAACAGAAATGCTTTCTAATTTTACTTGAAGGCATCCTTTGAAGGCAGGCAGTGATGTGAAGGCAGAGCACCTACTATTTTTTACTAATTCTAATATGTGTTTCTAGTGGGAACAGAACAGAGAAACCCCGGAAAGACTTTAAGGTAAGTCCTGAACACTTCCAAATGTAATTGATGATGTAGCCTCAGAGAGGCAAATGTTGCTTTATGGATACAGAAAGCATCTGTACAACTGCAAGGCATTTCTTTATTAACAAAGAATCAGTTATTTGCAAATAATTGTTGGGTTTTATCAGTTCTTCTCCCTGTTTCGTGGCACAAACATCTTGCTAAAATAGTTTAAATAGTTTGAGGCAGCCTAATACTTTACAGGTATTTGTGATACTCTCTACTGTGCAGTCCATCTTCACAGCAATTCACAACAATACATTTTATTCCTTCCCCTGCTTGTTCTTGCTCAAGTCTCCTGATAAAAGCCTGGGTTTATCTGGGAAGGTACCAATATACATCTCTTTCACACCTAGATAAATAATTTTTCACATGGCTGCTTTAAAAGCCTCTAGCTTTATCAGTGGAAAAAATGCTTGGAAAGGAGAGATTTGTACTTAAATTAGTTCTATCAGCACTCTTTTTTTTTCCCCTTTTTTTTTTTTTTTTGGTTGGCTGGGACTTGTTCTCACAGAACTTCAAGCTGGATTATTTGTGTTAAACTTCCTGACTGAATTCCGAACAAGTCATCTTTCCCCACAACGCTGACCTTTAGTACAAGGCCAGTATAATTTTAATTTATTTCAAGTTTCCCTTATAAGCACGAGAACAAGAAACCATATCCCTCTAAGACCTGCTAAGCTAGCTGCGTGGCAAAACGTTTTCAAAATCTAAGGGGGAAAAAGCTCCAGTAAAGTTGGATATTCCAAACAGGCACGCATTCTGAGCAGGGTTAGCTCTACTGTCTTCCAGAGAACTAGCCTAAAAGCTCTGGGAAATGCTGACTTCAAAGAAAGGTATTAAGTAACTAACCTGTCTTTGATCAGGGTTATGCCCTAATGGAGGCATCAGAGGGCAGATTCCAGGCTGTCTCTGGCTCTGTGGGGGCAGAGGTGATGGCTCAGGCTGGAGCTGGCTCAGTACACCAGGCCACCACCTTGTACTGGTGCTGCCCCAGCCTCCTGCTGGCACAAGCATCTCTTCACCCATGCAGTGAGCAGGGACCAGGCAATGGATGTGGCTGAATGCAAACCTTGGTGTTTTTGCCTTTCTTTTTCTTTGCTGGAATAGTTTTAATGCAGATGGGTTCCCTGATCTGCTCCCTGCACAGCTGCATGACTGCCTGTGCCACCACACAGGAGGATGGGAATGTAGGAGCAAGTGACTTGGAAGGAGCATCCTCTGCTCTCATTCTACAGCCATGATTAGATATGAGGACAGGCAGTCTCAGTCCTCTCAGGGCAAGGAATTGCTGTTTAATGAGATGGATTTGACTGAAGCAAATATTGGTAGTTCCCTGTTAGGAAGAGAAGAGAGAAATGCATTTGGTGAGACAGAGCCAGCAGTGGGATGGGCAGCTTGGACACCCTTAAAAATAAGCAGGTCTGCTTCACCCAGCAGTGGAGAGGAGAAATGCCACAGGTAAAGCCACTGGAGAATCCAGAGTCATATCTGTTGTGGGATGTCTTTGTCTTTCTGGGGATAAAAGCACGTTTCCTGTGCCGTTCCCTGGCTGGTTTGTTCTCACACTTGCTGCTGCCCGTAACTGGAAGTGCACGGTCATGACTTTTGCAGAGACTTGGCTTTTGTTCCTCCTTGCTGGACACTTGGTCTCAAGTGCACTTATGGGACTGTAGAGGACAGTCACAGATGTGGGGAAGTGATTTTTTCCAGCACTAGGTGGCTGTATGGCGTTCTGCAGCATCCTGTACACAAGTTTTCAACGGTGGGAAGTGGGCCATCCTCACATGGAGAGGCTTCTGTGTTTGCACACCACAAAAGGCCACAGGGTGCTCCCCTGGAACATGAGGAGGGTCAGCTGGAGGGTGTCCACCCCACCAGGGGACACAGGGCAGTGGGGGGGGCTGACTTCTGGTGATTCTCAGGTGCTCTGATGGACCAGGCTTTGCTGGTGGACCAAGCTTGGAGAGGATGAAGTTGTCCTAAGAGCTGGCTGTGCCCCTGGGCTGAGTGCCTTTGCCAAGGCCAACAGGCCCCCTCAAGAGCCACTCAGGTGTTGTTTTTTCACCAAGCCCAGCCCTGAGAAGCAATTAGTCTCCAAACACAAGGCAGCCTGTTGTTTTTCTTTCTTCTCTCCCTGCTCTTCTCTCAGCCATGATCTAGTCTCTGTGCATTTCCCTCTCCTTGGCAAACAGCAAGGACTGGGCTTTGGCTTAAACATGAATATAAAATCCCAGTGCAGTGGCTTGTGGAATCCTACCTGCAGAAAGGCTGATGCAGCAGGGGTTTGGCCATGCTCAGTGGAGCCTCTGGTTATTTCTTTGCAGTGAAAGAACCTTTCACAATTGGGATCCTTTGTGTGTTTGAGCTTCACCTTTGGAATATATTGTAGTGATCAGAGCTACTGTAATTTTCTTTTTTCCAGAGCTCTCTGGTATGTAGATCATGTAACTCCACACTGAAAACCGTGATGACATGGAGCATTTATTTTGTGGTTTTGTGATGGCACATCCAGTGTGATGATACTTGTTTTTAAGGGAAGAGGCTTTGCTGAGGATTAAAGATCTTGGGATATTCGAAGCTGCTGTAAAATGCATAAGGTGAGGCATCTGATGAATTATAAGGTCTGCTAAAATTAAATCATTTGTTAAACCACTAAGTCTAGGGGCACAATAATACATCAGGTCTCCGTTGTGCTGGGTACTGTATGAGGGTAGCAAAAGGTTGGTTTAGGCCCCCAGATGTTTTTTGTAACTGCTGAAATTCTTAAATGATGTCACTTTGCAGCCTCGTTTCATGCTTGCTTTCTCTGAATGCTCTTGAATGAAGATCCCCAGGACATAAGAGTAATGTGCAGGAGTATTTGTCCCCAGGATTTTGCACAGTTGATCAGACGTGAAAAGGAGACGCTGCAGTGACTCATCTGACCTTGCAGACCCAAGACTCACAGTGCAGACAGTGGGCTCTCCTAAGGTCCCCATCACAGGAATGCAAAGCATTCCAGAAGCTTTCCTCAACAATTCTAGAGTGGCCAGCAGTTTTCTCACCAATATTGGGTCAAATGGGCAGGGAAGGCAAAAGACTAATTGAGTAAATTATTGCAAACTGCTTATGAAATCCCTTTAATTTATACTTAGCAACATAAACCCAGTGCAGGAATGGTACTGCTAAGGATGGCTTAGATTTTTTTTTTTTAATGTTTTTATTAAAAATAAGGTCAGCTTTCAGTGCTACACATAGAAATTCTTCCTATAGCAGAACTGCCACAATGTTAGGCCAAGAAGATTTTGGCAATACTGAAAGATTTCCTGGTTCTTACTTGTAAACTTGTAGAGTTGCAAGACTCTCCTCCTTGTAATTAAACCCAGCTTTTTGCCCTCAGAAACTTACTGCCCAAATTTAAGCAGGATAGATGGGTACAGGTGGTAGGCATAGCGTGTTACCAGCTCTAATTGGCAAAATTCATTTAGCCATAACAGCAGATGAGGGTATTAGGGAGGGATTTAAGGGAGGATAATGAGGTAAAAACTTTGCAGTTCCTTCTAAATGCCAATCCTCTGGAGTCAGGGAGGGCCACGTAGGAGCCAGGCGATGGGGACAAGCAGCAGGGGCACAGGGGCTGGGCTGGGGCTGCACAGTGGGGACAGCTGGGGCACGTCCCCCTGGCACTGCCCGCTGGGGTGGTGGGTGCAGGACCTGCCTGCTCTGCTGCTGGCACAGCCCAAGCCACTCACACACACCTAAACTACCCTCCTGCAGGAGGTTTAATGGAGAAATAGTCAGGCTAGAGCTTGGGGGGTTTTATTAGGGGATGGAACTCCGTTTCAGTGTCTAATTTGCCATTGGAAGCAAAGCCTCTTGCTTGCCCTCTGGAAGCAGCAGCAGCAGCAGAGCCTGATGGGTCTCTGGGGGGCAGTGGCCTGGCCGGAAACAGCCCTGCCAGGGCTGCTCTGGGATTTGTTTGCTTTTGATTATGGGAAAAATAACCCGAGATATTTCTGTGCGTGCAGAGCATTCTTAATGACTGACAAATCTGTTGTCAAGTAGGGACAAGGGGGAAGTGCCGTCTTGAAAGACAGGGCAAATGTGTTTGGAATAGGTTTTAAAAAAAAACAAACTTATTTTTAGTGACTTCCAGAAGCTTCTAGGACCAAAAAAATTTTAAAAAAATAACAACCAAAAAACACCCAGCCAAAACCAACCCCCCAAAAAAAGGTTGAGCTGGCTGCACAGTGGAACCTGGCCTTGCTGTGGTGGAACTTGGAGGAGTTCCCTGCACAGGAGTTCCCAGCAGCAGGCATGGCAGGAGAAATACCCTAATATTTCTGATGGAAAAGGTCATCTGGTGACATGCCCACGTCCTTCAAAGTCAGTGCACTTGATGCCATGCAGGAGGCTGAGCAATGACCCATCTTGCTCTTCAAAGCAGCCACTGGCTGTCCCACATTTTCTCCAGCTCTGTTTCAGTTCAAGGTGCCTGTCGCTGTGCTTTGCTGAGGAGGCTGTGGGGCAGCACCTGCAAACAGCCCCCAGAGCAGCCCCAGAGGCTGATGCCACCCTGCCCTGCCACAGCTGCAGTGGGCACTCATCCTGCTGCCTCCTCTGCCTGCCCTCAGGTGTGTCCTGCAGCTCAGACAAGGAGAATTCCCTCCTGGTGAAACAACACATTTGGTAAACTTCAGCTGGAGAGGGAGTGAGGGATAACTACTGTCAGACACAGAGCAAACATGCTTATGTACATGGAAGTGGTCCCTGCCTCCAAAGAACACTGGGAAACATCAAGTGCTCTGTAACCCTGTGGCAGTGAACCTGATTCACTCTGAAAGGAGAGCTTGGCACACAGGAGCCCTTCAGCCCACTTACACCTCTACAGGTGGAGTTATTAGGTGTATATATGGACTGCAGTATTGGCCTTAGACCTTGGGTACCAATAAAGACATAACATTTTTGGGAAAGGTGACATGGAAATTACTGACTGTAGTGCAGCAGGTGCCTAACTTCATCCTATCTTTTGGCTCATTAGCAAAGGAAAAGATTTCATGTTTGATGCTATTACAATTAATGCAAAAAAAACCCCAAACCAGCTAAATTATACCATGAAATCCAGTATGCTTTATCAAAACATTTTCTGGCAGCTGCCAGAGCCCTTGGTTTAGCAGGTTTTCTCCTGTATGTTGCAGAATAAAATAAGAAACATTTAAAGAAAATTTGTTTTGCTCCACCCTCATTCTTTTCTGATTCTGCTTGAAAGATATAACAGCACATTCTTTAAGGACTTCTGCTCTGTTTCAAAGGCATTCATGGACTCTTCCATATAGACATTTTTGTTACAAATATTTTCCTTTAAATTGAGAATAAAATAACGTTTACAACCAAGTGAAGGCAGATCTTGCTACAGCTGCATGTCTCTCACTTTTACCATTAACTGTGGTATATTGGGGTGATAAAAGAACAATGAGCCAAATAAACTGCAGTAATAACTTTTATGGGTGAGGAATGGAGGTAGCAAATGAACTATTCCAAAGGATAAGGCATCACTAGAAGCAGTAGAATGTGTCTAAAGCAACTGTAATGTTTGTTGGACCAACACTTGCCATTTTTCCAGAAGGATTCATGTGTGACAGTGACCGCTGGCAAGGATGTACCATCTTCCTCTTCTCCCTTGCTGAGAAATGCCCTGGTAAGGAATGGAAAAGTAAATGGTGCAGAAAGCTGTGATGCTTTTTTTTCTTCTCTTTTTCCCATAGAGGAAGAAGTGAGAAAGAGGACCAGCTCCCAGGTGAGCCTGGGCACAGCCAGGTGTGGAGGAGTGCCATCACCATCCCTTTGGAAGATAGTCAGCAATGCCTGCTGCAGGACACTGAGGCCTTTTTTGCCTCATCAAAGAAGCTCTGTGGAAAGAAAACTTCGTGGGAGCCACGTCCACTGTTGGAAGTAAGGGCAGTTAAATGTGTGGCTTGCAGGTACTGCAGATAAATCTTGTTACTCTCTCCCTTGCACTGCACCCTGCCACACTGCCATTTTCATTTTCTTCCCTACTCTGTTGCTGTATCCATCCTTACACAAACTGTGTGAGCTTTGACAACTTCAGGTGATGACATTTAGGTGAGACCAGAGCCACATCTGACCTTCACAGAGCAGAATTCATCGCTGCTTTATTTCCCCTCTGCTAAGCTTGGGGCACTTGGCTGTGAAGCTCTCAGCTTCAGGATTGATGTGATAAAAGACACAGTATGGCACAGTGATTTTCTTTCCTTCCTGATGCCCTGTCTCACCGAGGGCAGGGGAACTCTCAGCGTGACCCAGCACAGCTCCTTGGTCTCAGCAGTGCCAGGCCCATTCACACCAGTTGGGAACTGCTCATGGCACTGTTCCCTTCCTGCCCTAGGAGCACCGAGGGGTGTCTCTGGCTTTCATTTCCTCACCAGAGCAGCCAGTAATTAACTGATCAGTTGGCTTGAACATTCCTGCAATAGCTTCAATGTGCCAAATTTTTAATGAACTTGTTTTTTTTGGATAGTCCACTTACCCACTTGAATTACTGTAACTAACCAATGCAGCCCTTGTTCTGTGAGGTGAGGACTTCCCAGACATGCACACACAAATGGGGGCTTGAGGATTTTTTTTCCTGCCCTGTTGCAAACCTTTAAGAATTTGTTCTTAAATGTGTTGCTGGATAGATACTTATTTTATCACTTCTGGCAAACCAGACCTCCTCATGGCTTCTTACTTTTTGTACAGCTTTCAGTTTGTATTTCTCTTGTGCTCTTTGTGTGAGCACAGTGACTTGTGCTCCCTAATGCTGTGTGTTGTTGGCTTGCTCAGTGTTACAAGATGGTGGGAATTGTACTGTGCACTGGGATAGGATCTCACATGAATTTAGAACAGGAAGAAAATGTATTTTGCCTTCTGAGTTTTACCCAAAATTGTGGTGAACTCCATAGCTTTCAAAATACATAATTCAGCTGCTCATAAGCCCAGTGGTGGTGATCGAGGGGTAAGCTGCAGTTTATTCCAGAAACCAATGCCCTGTTTTCAGGGTGACATTTTCATGTCCAGCTTATACACCCACCTACTCAATGTGCAGCAGCTCTTCTCAGTATTTCTAGACCTTGCTTAGTAGTTCCTCCTTCGAAGTTTTTTATCTGTAAGTTGCCCCAGGCATGAGGTTATAGCAAAAACTGGGATCCTAGTTTTAGCAAATTCAGCGATGACATCAAGTTGACCTGCTGGAGGACAGGAAGCTCTGCAGGGGGATGTGGACAGGCTGGATCCATGGGCTGAGGACAAGTGTGAGGATCAACAAGGTGCAGTGCTGGGTCCTGCATGTGGGTCACACCAACCCCCTGCAGTGCTCCAGGCTGGGGCAGAGGGGCTTGAGAGCCCCTCACTAGGAAGGGACTTGGGGGTGCTGGTTGACAGAACCTCAATATGAGCCCAGGTGGGCAAGAAGGTACCAGCAATGGTGTGGCCAGCAGGACCAGGGCAGTGATTGCCCTGTGCTGGGCACTGCTGAGGCTGCACCTTGAGTCCTACAGCAAAGACACTGAGGGGCTGGAGTGTGTCCAGGGAAGGGAACGGAGCTGGGGAAGGGTCTGGAACAGCTGAGGGAGCTGGGGGGGCTCAGCCTGGAGAAAAGGAGGCTCAGGAGGGACATTCTGGCTCTGCAACTCCCTGACAGGAGGGGGAGCCAGGGCAGGTTGGGCTCTGCTCCCAGGGAACAGGGGACAGGACAAGGGGAAATGGCCTCAAGTTGTGCCAAGGAGAGGTTTAGGTTGGATATTGGGAAAAACAACTTAATGGAAAGGGTTGTCCAGCCCTGGCACAGCTGCCCAGGGCAGTGTTACAGTCATCATCCCTGGAGGCATTTGAAAGCTCTGCGGATGTGGTGCTCGGGGACATGGTTCAGTGGTGGCCTTGGCAATGCTGGATTAATGGTTGGACTCCATGATCTTAGAGATCTTTGCCAACCTAAACAATTCTATGATTTATATACACACATATGTATTTTGCTTTGAGTGTGTGGGCTGATGGTGGGGTGTTGCATCAAATGACCTCTTGTCCAACCTCACTTATTCTATAAGCTGTGGGGACTAATGGCTCAGTAACAGGTCTGAGCTGAAGGCAGCCTCCCCATACTCCTACTGGTTTCCATAGCTAGCCAAATACCTCTGGTACAGCCCTGGGATGACTTCAATCCCTGCTGTAGTCAGGGTGAGGGGCAGAGCCCTGAGATGGCTGGGCAGGGGGAAGAGCAGGGCTGGCAAAATCGTGCAACAGCTCTGTTACCCAAGGGCCATGCCAGGGATCCCAGCATGGCACAGCCCTCCGAGGTCTCCTCAGAGCCAGGCCTGACTCACCCCCTCCTGCTGAGAAAGGAGGCTCATTTTCCAGCATGTGTTTCCTGCATGGAGGCCCACGAGGGGCATTTAATATTTTTTAAGTTCTCTGTTCTTTTCAGGCTGATTGTGAGTTGGTATAAATTCCTGCTGCATTAAGACGACCTAGATTTTTCTAGATTTTTATTGAGTACATTTGTGTCACCCATGTGGTGAGACCCTGTTAAAGTGCTTTGAGTTGGCCAATCTTTGTGACTTTTTTTTCCTCCCTTCAAGGAGGGCATGAATTGCTCCTTTTGAATGAATTTTTAAAAATAATGAGTGAGAAAATAGCATGTATGTGAAGGCCCTACAGAAGCGTGGTACATCTGTTTCAAAGCACCAAAGTGCAAACTGTGTCCCTACAACAATTGTGGCATTTGTAACTCTTTCCATTCTGACTGTGCAAAAGAAAAATTTGCCAAAATAGCCATTGTGGGAAAACCTCTGGTAAGTTTTATCCCCAGCTATGAAGTCATTTGGGCTTTGCTAAGCCAGGGTGGCAGTGCTGGGGAGGCCCCTGTGATGGGAGGGTGGCAGCACATGGGAATAGCAGCTTGGGAATATTTGACTTCTCTGAGTCACTGGAGGGAAGAACACTGACAGGGAGAGCAGGCTGACCAACTCAATGGAAAGGAAGGTCACTGAATAGGAGGAAAGGAGAAAGAAACTGGTTCTTGTCCTTTTTCCCCAGGCCATAGCTGGAGACAAGATACCAGAGCTGATGCATGTTCTGCCTGACAGGACCACGGGATGAGGAAGGGAAATGTGACCATCTCCATCCGTGCCATGGAGCTGGAGACAAGGAAGTGGCAAAAGGCTTCAGAAAGGTAAAAGAGAGAAAAATGCATCTCTGATCCCATCAGAGCTCTGGGTGCAGTTTCTGAATTACTGTGACTTAGCAAGAATATAGAGAAAATTCCCCAAAGCCAGGTCCAAGTGCTTAAAGCTGTGCAAGTTCACAGCCCAGACAAGTCTCTTCTGGAACACTCCAAAAAATAAGGGGAGTCTTGGAAAGCAAATGTCCCTCAATACCCACTGTCCTACATGTGAACTAGCCAGGCTGGTTAAAGCTTAATTAACAATTGCCAGAGTGGCTAAATTCCTTTCTAAGTGCAGCTGCAGAATGTTAGCTGTGGGCATGTTTTAGACCTTAATTAGTAACACTTGCACTGGAGGACCCAAATCTTTCATGAATGCAACTGCAATCAATTAATATCAGTCAGGCATTTCTGCAGGCAATACCAGGGTCTCCTGGAAAGTGTTTTACTGCCCACCTAGATTTAAAAAAATGAACTAGTTGTACACGACAAACTACAAAAACAAAGATAACTACAAAATGTCTTTATTGAAAAAAGCAGATTATAGCATCTAAGGTTAAATGAAACTTCTGACTTTAATATTAAATAACTTAAGATGATAGCAAGTAGCTTCTTCTTTAGATAAATAAATCTACATTTCCCAATTTTTTTCTTCAACAATCAAGGGAATCAAACACTGAAACACAAAACCACAAGTAATTCTAAAGACTAAAAGACAGAAGCACATTGAAAGGTTTTACAAGGAGATATATATATACAAAAATAGTTAAACTAATGTATATTTTCAGCACGTAAACTAGTTACATGATATACAAACTGGGAATTCATATATTTCCTACAAAATAAAAATCAACGTTGGTCCAAGTTCTTGGAAGAAAACTATATTCTTTTAAAGAAAATGAAAATATTTCTCAAATGAAAACTTAATTTAAGTCAAATTATATACTCTAGTTACGGCATTAGTTACAGGATGAATCACAAACTTTTAAACTTTTCTTGAAACACAAGAAAGCAGCTTTTGTCTCCTTTAGAGCTTTGGTTTACTTTACTACTCTGGAATTTCTGGTCTTAAAGAGCTCCTCTAACCGTGTTTTCCTTTTGAAGCTCCACCTTACAAAATACATACACACGTGCACACAAGTGAAAGGAAAAGGAAAGAAACCCAAACAAGCCCTCTCTGTAAGGTCAGTTATCTGAGTGCATTCTTTTGATTTATTTCCAAATGACTATTTTGGTCCTTTCTTTGGAAGAGCCCTCCCCTGGCCGGGACTCTGCTGGCCCTCTGTGCGGCAGGACCTGGGGACGTTCCCCACCCAAGGGCCAAGGGAAGGTAGTCCTGATGCAAATGAGAACAGGTTGTCACTGTTTTAACTTCATGGCAACATTCTGAAAGTACAGCAAAGGCTTCTGGAGAACAATCACGTCATCAAACGAACTCAGGAAGTTTACATCTGTGTTGAGCTGATTTAACATAAGAATACTCCGTAAGAAAACCATTAAAAGAAGCTTTCTCATTTACATAATTCCCAGGCAGGAGGTAAAATGTGCAGAAACTGCCACTAGCACTAACCAGTGAGTACAGCACATCATTAGTTTAGGTTTGATTTGAAAAAAAAAACAAACCAAAAAGCCAAACTGGCAAATTTCACTCAAGCTTCAGCTTTTATAGTAAATGCTGGAAAAGCAAAGCTGTACTTCATCATATAGTAATGGAATGCATCTGTCTATAGAAAATACTGGAACAACAACTGCTGCTTTCTGGCTTTAAACAATTTGCATGTTCTATCCTGAAATACTACCTTTTGGTGTTTTTACCACAACGATATATAACAGATTGGAACTGTGTAGAACTACGAGAGACTGAGAGATCAACATGTGAAATAAAATTAAATACTATTCTGTTCTACAGGATGATCATTTTCAAAAAAAAAAAAGAAGGAAAGGTCAGGTATGTACATGTTTGATAGCTTGCTGTCCCTTGGGAAGTATGTTGGAAATTTAAATTTGCCCCTGAAGGAGGCAAAGTGCTGAGCAAGGGACTGGCAGGGGCCAAATGCCAGAGGAAGTCCCCTCCAGCTCTGGCCACTGCCAGCTTGGAGGTTTTGCTTCTCTCCTCCTAGAGCAAAGCACTTTCCCAGTACAGCAAGTACTGTTATGGGATGATTTGCTCTCAGGAACAGACCCAAACCTTCTCTCTGCATTTTAAAGATTGGTTTCTTAATTTGGGTTCCTTAACATATATTGTAAAGACAAGCAAGTGGAAATGCCTCTGAGCTAATGTGGCCCAAGGCAGCCTCCTTCCATGGAAAAGGCACTGCATTGCAGCTGGTGCCAAAAGTTCATCCTGCAGCTCTGGTATGGTCCACATTTGTAAGAACCTTAAGGAATCGACCTAGTCATACAATCCAGTTTAAAACAATTTTCCCCCTTTTCCAGAAGTTGCTAACACACAGAATTCCACTTCCTCCTGAGGCTGGGCTGCTGACTATGGATACAGAGGGAGTGTTTGCAAATGCAGAATTGCACATGCACCCACTGCCCTCTTGTTTGCAGGCCAGGCCTCTTGGGCCATAGTGCAGAAATGGGGCACTGGTTGCACTGCAATTCCTTCAAAACCTGGAGCTCACGTTAAATATGTAAATTATACACTGATATATATTAACTAGAAAATGACTTGTCCAGGAGCATTCAGTAGGGCAGGTTAATCTAGGCCAATGGAAGTCTGGCAAAAGTTCAGGAAATGTACCTTTTGTTCCTTACTAACAGAAAAAAATAGTTCTCAGGAATTTTTCCTGCCCCTCCCCCACTTTGCCCATAAGAAAATTCCAGACTATCAAAAAGTTCTGTTAAGGGAGTTAATTATTCCACTTAGGAATTAGTGTCCATTGGATGCTCTTTGTGCTTTTCAAGAGCCCCACAAATGGCTTTCAAAAAGTCAATGGAGCATAAGAAACTACACTGCAATGGTGTTGCCAAATAAGTCATCTCATCAGCCTGCATGGGGAATTGAGCACGGGATCGTTTCCGAACAGATTCTCAGCCTGGTGACAACTGGCAGGGAAGTGTCCCAGTTTACACAGGCAGGGAATCTAGTCTGGCATTTCTACTTCCTCTGGAGGAGAAGAATTTTATTTTATTGTAATTTTGAACACAGTTAAAGACAGCAGTGATAAATTGCAACTTCAGGAAGGCTGGATCAATTCTCATGAGAATGCAAGGAATTTTTTCAGACATACAGATGTGTGATTTGCATGTAAATCATCAGCACATGGTAGAAAACAAACCATAAAAAAAGATTCATCTAACTTCCTATATGGAAGACATATATTTTCCCCCCGAGCTCTGAGGGTACTGTAAAAGCTTATGCAAAACATGGAAGTGTGTACATTCTATGTACAGCTAATACTTGTTGGAAAATACCAATGTTTCAATGGTCTGACTCTCTAAATTATCATTTTTGTTAAACTCTGTTTTCCAATGAAGACAATCCCCCTAATCAGTTCAGAAGTAATCCAGAAAAGAACACAAAGCTGGAAAATTAGCACAAAACCACTGTCCCTCTCTTCCTTTAATGATGTCTCAACATACAATCATAAAGCAGTTGGTAACAAATGAAATCTTGTAGAAAGACAAGTGTGCCTTTGCATAGAAAGGGGCTGCTAACCCTATTAAACAGAAAACAGGTTGGAAAGCTGAATTCTTTAGTAAGTGCCAAATGGTGCAGTTGATGTGAGTGTTGAAACCATTTCCACAGCCAGCAATTGCAGGGGCTGCACTGTCCTGCAACTGCTGCCCCTGCATGTGCCAGCCTTTTGGAGATAATCCTCTGTAATGTGGGCTTTTTATGAAATACTTGCCATATTTCTTGATCAAGCTCAGTAATTAGTCTTTGGATGACTGTGGAACCTTGTAGGATGGAGAACTGGCCTCACAGGATGCTGTTCTTTACCTGTGCTGAAACCTGTCCTGGCTACAAACACCTGCCTGGTCACTACTGCTCGGAATCTAAGTATTCTCTAAGACCAGAATTCATCAAAACTAGCTAAAATGCTAGCATTTATCTTATCATGCTTGCTGCAATATGATAAGGTGCTAACTTTTGGAAAGTAATGCTACACTCCTTACCCAGGTGAAATCTCCACTGAAGGGAGTTGAGTAGGGAGTGCAGGACAGCCCTTTGTACCACTGTTTTGAGAAATGCTGCCATTTACAGTTACAGTTTAGTGGTGAATTATTTGTTCAAGTAGACAGTGTCTCAGTGAAAATGTCTAAATAAAAGAATGCATATTTACAAGATCAGAAAAGGACCCTTCACCTCTGATTCAAAAAATAAATAGCTGGTTTAGGTGGTTATTACTGGAATCTCATCTTTAAAGGAACATGAAAGTCACTTTTAGGTATTTGTCTTCTCTTTCAAAGGGCTTATTGACACTGGCAATGTCTCTCAGAGTTCTGTGACATGCATGGGGTAGCTGGGAGGTGGGTGGGAGGGCAGTTTGATGTTAAGGCGCCTGATGTGACAGCTGTGGCAGAGCAGGTGGCCCTCTAAGGGGTAACAACGATGGCCTTCCTCATCATTGAGCTGCAAGCCACAGTCCTGTAAGAAACACAGACATCCCAGGTTAGTGAGTGAGGCAGGCAAGGTATCTCACAGCACTGCTGATCTGTCCTGAGAGCTCCCACTGTGCCTCCAAAGCCAACAACCTCTACAGGTTTCGGTAGGTGGGCCCTGACTGCCTCATATTGCCATCACTGAAATCAAACAGGACAGTCTAGAGCAGTACCCAGCCTCTTTTCCACCACTGTTTCCCATTCTGGTCTCTTCTTCATCTAATAAATGTGGATGCAAATCGGCCAAAAAGGTTAGAACAGAGAAGGAGCTAATTCTGCAACACAAGAGCAGAGAGAGCACAAGGAGAGAATGAGGGGAGTGGGGAAAAGGGGGGAGATGAGATGTGTCTTACTTCTGAAGCAAGGCTACACTTTCTATAGTTTGAAATTGAAAATAAAGACTTCAATGAATAGAGACAATCCTGATTTTCAGCCCATATCATTGTAATTTTGAGGGCATTTGAAAATAATGGAAGTAGATATTCAGAGTTAATGTTTCAAGTCTGTTACTTAAAAATTGTTACTGTGACCAGGCCTGAGAAACCAGACATTCTGAGTTATGTATCTGTGCACTTAATAGAAAGAGAAAAAAAAAAGATCAAATTGGGCATATGGTTTACTTTAGTATTGAAAACAACTGAAAAGCTTTTAATGGGACACACAGTGTGATTTTTCAGCTTTCACAGCTCAAGTTTAAATCCTCAAATTTTACAATGCTGAAATAAGACTGAAAATGGGTAAGCTTTAAAACTGCAGTGTCAGTTTAGTGAGGCCAAAATCAAAGTTTCTGTCAAGGTAGTTTTCTCTGTGTTGCTACATATTGTATAATAATTTCATAGCAACTTATGTAAGGTTTAAAATTAGAATTTACCAGTTTCAGACACCCTACAGATGTGCCAAGTTCAGTATCTTTTTCCCTCTCCAAAAAGGAATTCCCTTTGTGCAAGCAGAGAGCCTGCCCTGTCAGCCTGCCTTCCAGTTCTAGAAGCAGGGGGGTCTAATGATCTGTAACTGCTCCACATCCTCCACAAAAGTGAAGTGGCTGCACACAAATGGGATGATGCAGAAAAGAGTGTCCAACCTGACCCCTGACTGTGCATGGCCACCAGGTGAGGGTGACAGAAGTCATTGCAGCACACCTCAAATTACTGGCACTAACTTGTCCAGCAGAATTTGGGGACAGCTGTACTGTCTGAAAGCCTGATCTGAGACCATCAGGCAGTGACCCACCCCTGCTGACACATGGCTGACTCCTGATTTCTGTACATAAATGCACTCTGACTCTCTGGGCAGATGTGGAGGCAGCTTGATTTGCCTCAGATGGGAAGGAGAATGGGGAAATGAATAATGAAACAGAACTGAAAATAAACCCCCAGTGGGACATTCTAGCATAAAGTCAATAGCCTGAGAGAGAAGGGGAGGGAGCTGTCATCTGAGGTGAAGCCTACACAAAGCAATAATGGGGGAAGAAGGAGGAGGGAAGTACAGCTCTCCAAAATACAGTGATTTCCTGTGCCAGTGTCTCTTGAAAAATTAATAGAAGAGGATGGGGCATCAGGTGTCTCTGCTGGAAGGAGACAGCTGAGTGTTTGGGGTCTTCCCTACAGTTAGGTATGTAACATTTCTATATGCCCTGAATTTTGCTGTTTCTCCCTCACTCAGAAGACTCTTTATAAAACCTTTTTGCACAGCAGCTCATGGGAGACAGCATTGCTGCACTGCTGCCACAGGTGCTAAAAGTTAGGCTCTGTGTGGATATTTGTATGTTACATCAGAGCACCAAACCTACAACAAAAGGGAAGTTTTTTGTTTCCCTCCTCATGTTCCTGAACTAATGATGAACTCAGCTCTGCTCTCCAAAGCAAGAGCACTAATTCCACAACTTGATCTGCCACAACACGTTTAAATGTTCTGAGCAAGAAGAAACTACTCCCAAAGAAGTGACAGAAAGTCACTGGTATGCTTGTCTCTTTTCAGATGCCCTAGAAAAGCCTTCCACTGAGGGTTCTTCCCTGCACAAGCCATGTGAATTCAAGTTTCCTCAGATCAGAGCCCTACAGACTTTATCCAGAGATGAGAAAAAAGAGAACTGCCATCTAATTTTTGTTCTGTCCCCAGCTGAAAGTACTGAGAAAATTCAACCCCCCCACTCAAACTCAGCGTTGAAGTTAACATATTGGGAAAAACCCCTGACCCAAACCTACTCCCAGCCCTGGCAGCACCCCCCTTGTCACCCTGCAGGAGCCGTGGGGCAGAGCCCCGTGTGGGTGTGCAGAGCCCGCTCTGGGTGTGCAGAGCCCTGTGTGGGTGTGCAGAGCCCTGTCCTGGTGTGCAGAGTCCCGTCTGGGTGTGCAGAGCCCTCTCTGGGTGTGCAGAGCCCTGTCCTGGTGTGCAGAGCCCTGTCTGGCTGTGCAGAGCCCTGTCTGGCTGTGCAGAGCCCTGTCTGGCTGTTCAGACCCCTGTCTGGCTGTTCAGACTCCTGTCTGGCTGTGCAGAGCCCTGTCTGGCTGTGCAGAGCCCTCTCTGGCTGTGCAGAGCCCTGTCCTGCTGTGCAGAGCCCTGTCTGGCTGTTCAGACCCCTCTCTGGCTGTTCAGACCCCTCTCTGGCTGTTCAGACCCCTCTCTGGGTGTGCAGAGCCCTGTCTGGCTGTGCAGAGCCCTCTCTGGCTGTTCAGACCCCTGTCTGGCTGTGCAGACCCCTGTCTGGCTGTGCAGAGCCCTGTCTGGCTGTGCAGAGCCCTCTCCTGGTGTGCAGACCCCTGTCTGGCTGTGCAGAGCCCTGTCTGGCTGTGCAGAGCCCTCTCTGGCTGTGCAGAGCCCTCTCTGGCTGTGCAGAGCCCTCTCTGGCTGTGCAGAGCCCTCTCTGGGTGTGCAGAGCCCCGTCTGGGTGTGCAGACCCCTGTCTGGCTGTGCAGATCCAGCAGGTGCAGCCCATGGGATGGGCTCTGCCCAGAGCTGCTGTTGTGATCCAAACCCTGAGGATGGGCAGGGCTCACCTCGCAGTGGTAGCACTCCACGTGGTAGTCCTTGTCCATCGACACCACCCGGATGGTCTCCTCGGAGCCCTGGGAGGAAGCAGAGACAAAGGAAGAGTGGTGCCTAAAAACAGCTCCTGCCTTCCCCCAGTGCCCAGCCTGCCCCAAGGGGGACCCCCTGTCTCCCACCCAGCAGAGCTCAGGGAGTCCTCAGGGTCAGCCCTGCACCCCTGGCTTGGCTGTTCAGCAGCACTGTGGGTCTCTGACACATCTAAGCTGTAGAAGTCATTTGGGAAGCGTAGCCAAAACTTCATCCTCAAGAGACAAACCAGTCTTAAAATAATTTTCCGAGGGCACCCAGCATCTGAACAAATGACCAGTGAAAAACCTGCTGCTCGGGTAACTTTTCCTTGGAGGCATCCTGGTGTGCTTTTCAGGACTTGCATTCCCCTCACAGCATCTGCTGCACAGCTCCTTTGCACATGCCCGTGTCACTGTGCACAGCCGCAGGCACTGACATACCAGTCTGGCAGGTAATGACGTGCACAGCCCAAAACCTCAGCGTGGGGGGGTGCAGGGCAGTTGTGCAACTCCTGCCTGAGCCCCAGGCCCTGCAGAGCAGCCCATACCCTCCTAGTAACCTCTCAGGCTCCTTTCCTGATCCACTCTGAAGACAGAGCTCATTAAATTTGCTGCCTTGCCTTGCTTCCAGTTCCAGGTGTGGTTAGAGCAGCAGATATGATGTGGACTGTGTCTGAGAGAAGGGGTGAGCAAGTTAGCACCTGCACTGCTAGACTTGAACTAACCTAAGAAACCCCCATGGGAAAGAACATGGACTCTCTCCTGCTAGTCATCAGGTGAGTCAGCAGTAGGACTGCCTTTTTGCCTTTTCTTTCTTTCTTTAAAAGAAAAAGAAGTTATTTTGTAAGATCCCAATTGAGTGACATCTACACAGGGGTTTTCTCCTCACAACCCACCACCAGGAGAAGCAGTTCTGGCTCAGCCTTTATAAGGTTTTTAGTTATGTGGGATCTGGCCAATTAACAGAAATAGAGATGACAAATGAGAGTAACAATCAGAGTGATGGAGGTGGGCATGTGAGAGGCTCTAGCCACAGGCTTTACTGGAGCACAGCAGCTTAGAGGAGGCAAGCTCTGGCTCTATAAACATGGCAAGCTGAAAAGGAGGAGGTGCTGAGACCCAAGTGAGCTGGTCAGTGACCTCAGCAGTGGGAACTCAAAGGGTACTGCACTCACCAGAGCACAAGGGAGCACCACTTAATGCACAGTTCTAACTGTGCTAATGACTCTGGGACTGAGGTTGCAAGCAGGTTTCACCTGCCTTCCATTTTAACCAACTTTTTTGTTGCCTTTTCCACCCCTTTAAGCACTTTTTGTTGCCACCCCAGGATGACAGAGTGTGTGGGCTTCTCACAGGGTCAGGGTAACCATCAGATGTCTTTTCAAGGGCTTTACTTCTTGGGTTGTTCTTGGAGCCCCAGCCAGGGAGTTCAATTAAATGAGATTCCTAACAGCATAATTAGGAGCTGGAAAGCACCCTGAAGATACAAAGTGCTATGCTGCATAAGTAGTATGACTATTACAATGTTTGGGAGTGACTTTACTGCTGAACTGTGCTTAATGTACTATCTACCACAGCATAGAGTTTGGAACAGGGAGGAAAAGCATCTGGTGTGTTTTTAGAAAGTGTTCATATGCCAACAGCTGTTTTCTCTCAGGGCTCAGTGCCTGTTAACACGTACCTGTGCTGGGAGGATCGGCTGGTTACAGGAAGCACATTTTGGTGCAAAAACCCTAGGGTGCAAGGAGAAAGTGTTCAAATCACATTGAAAGTGTCTTCAAAAAGTACAACAAAGGGAGCTATTCTAATCATGCCCTGTTTTTAGCAAACTGGAGATCCACAGGATTTGAAACACCTCTAATTGTTTGATGTTATTCAGCAAAAAGGAGATTTGGAAGAGGCTGATTTACCCCAGCTTTATTGCTTAGGTCTTCCTGACCTCCAGGCATAGAGAATCCATCCCTCTTCCTGCACATGCCCTTTCTCTTTCCTTCCTTTACTTATAAAGCCATTCAAATTCCTCCAGAAACTTGATGTGTTGACTGCAAAGCAGCTCCTGACTTGGGGACTGTGGCAATCTGATGTCAGAAAGCCATAACCTGCTAAACAGGAGAGGGGCTGATCATGCCTGGGATGTGCTAACTCAAAGCACCAGCTGGGCTCATGGCCCACAGCTGCACTGTGTGGCAGGCCCTGGGCCAGCACTCTGTGCCCCTGTCACAGGGTCAGCTGGGTACCACCACGGCTGGCTTCAGAGGGATTGCTCCTGCTGCACAACCTGCGTTATTGGCTGACTGGAATTAAGAGCATTCTCACTGCCTTTGAGCAGGATCAGAAAGGAGTCCAAAAGCAATCCCTTAAACCTCAATACCGTTTGTCTGGCAAGGCTAAAATCCCTCTAACACTGACTGCTAATGGCATGTCTACTGTCCAGTCTCAGTTAATGTAACACACTCGTGTCATGAACCTCGACTCTTGTAAACAGCACAACCTTCCCCTCACTTGCAGAACTGGCCTGATAAAACTAGTACTGGAAGTCCTGAAAGAACAGCCCTCAAGAAAAACATCCTCTGACACAACTTGATTTTCAGCCTCACTTGGCCACTGTAGGCCCATGAAGTGCCCTTTAATAAACTTGAAAATACTTTACAAATACAACATATGAAAGTAGCAGTTGAGGGACATCTGAGCAAATAGGAGTGACCCTTTTAATCTACTACAAGACTTAAACTATGCCACTAACTACTCTAATGCAGTGGATGTGTGTACTTACGTGTGGTAATCTTTGACACAGTAAATATTGTTCTCCACATCTACAGTGAAGGGGACTCCATCCAAGCACTCGTTACACACCACACAGCGGAAGCAGCCAGGATGGTAGGACTTCCCAAGGGCCTGTAAGATCTTAGGAAACAAACAGCAAAATAAGTGGATGCAGGATTACAAGAGATTTCCATCCCCTCTATACTGCTGGGTCTCACTCATTGCTAATAATGACAGCGAGAAAAGCACTTCGGGATGGAATTACCACTCTGCAGATCTGTCAGCAAGGGGCCTCTTAAAACAATCAACTTGCTTATTTCAGTGGGTTTCAGTATGCTCCCAGTGAAGGGACAGAGCTGAAAATCAGGGTAACATCCATCAGCTCCAGCTCTGCAGGGCCAGCTCTGCCCATGGACATTAAACATGGCTTCACAGACCACTGCTTGGAAAATCCCAAACTCTGGGGTACAGAGTTACTTCACAAAACTTAACAGGCTGTGACAGGCAGAATCCAAACTGGTCATTTCTCAATCTTAAAGAGTAAAATAACAAAACAAGAAATTAGAGAGGGGTTCCTTGTTTAATAAAGGATCCTAATCCAACACAGTTATGGACTGGTTATCACTCAGTCACAGAGGGCCACTGGTTTCTGATCAAATTCCATATGTATCCATGTGTTTGGATACTGATCCATCCACCTGCCCAGGCTCTTCCCACGCTGACCTTCCCTATTGTATTTTAAAGGTTTCAAGGCAAGGCCCAATGCAGGTGGAGCTGCACCACAGAAGAGATCCCCTCCCTCCTGGCATCCTTGTACCTAACACCCACTGTGGCACTGGGACACCAAGGAGGATGCCCCAACCCAGGAACAAGCCCCTGGCAAGAGTAGCACACAGTATCATCTTCAGGCAGCTCCCAACAGGGTATCTCTGTTCACTTCAGGTATAAAAAAATACCTTTGGAAGGTAATTTCCAAAAGCATCTGCTAGCAGCAGTGCTCAGCTTGGACATGCTTAATAAGCTCAAGATAAAAACCCTCTCTTATGGCCCTGCAGATGATTTTATGAATGAAGATCAAATCAACAGGAAACAAGTGGTGGCGCATAGGAAAAAAAGCCACTTCAATGTAACCTTTTCTTCCCCCCTAATGAAGCCCTGCAGTTTTCTGTTCAGTGAGTGGCACCAGGCTGTTCTTGGCCCCAGCCAGCTGTCCCTGAGCCGTGCTGCTGTGCAGGCTGTGCAGCCCAAGGGCACAGAGCTCTGCCCTGCGCTGGCTCCCGGCTCAGCCGGGCCACGTTCCCGCAGAGCAACCCGCAGGAATGAGCCAAATCACACTGCTGCATTCCTGGAACTCCCAGAGCTGTTTCCTTTTGTCAGAGCACACTTGCTGATGGGGGAAAGGCAGACAAGCACCTGCCAAGCTACTGCGCTCCACCACGGCGATGTGATGGACTCTTGCCTGGGATTCTGCAATGAAGGGCCAGCTCAAAGCGTGCGAGTCGGGATCCCCCTCCCCCTGCCAGCATGACACAACCCCACAGATTTGCTCTTGGGCTGAAACGAACAATATCCTTGTCCAACCAGTGGTGCCAGGATATGAGCCAGAATCCTCATTAGGGAAGTCTCCCTTCCAGCTCCTCCTGAACCTCCGTGTGTGTGCAATGCAGCAGCCACTGCTCTCAGGCACACTGGGGTGCAGGCACGCTTTAAAGCAAGGGGAAAATAGATATGCAACAGGATCTGCACTTTGGTGTGCAAGGCACTTCGTTTTGTGTGGGAATTTTTGCTTAAGAAGAGCAGACTAAACCCTTCCTACATTCACCCACTGAAATGATGCCAGCAGTATCTGGCCCAACCCACAGCCCTTTGATTTTTTTTCATTACAAAAGTAACTCTGACTACTGGCTCCCTACAAATCCCAGTGGCAATAATGCATTTTAAATGACGTGGAGCGAGCAACAGAGAGTAAATAAAGCAAGTCACAGAGTGGGCAACAAACCTCAGGACTATTGATAATATCCTTCTCCACTCTAGCCCAGACTGCACCCACTGGCCAGAGCTCTTGTTACCTACTATCTTACAAAGCACACCCTCTGTGTTCCTTTACCACGTTCTCACACAAAGTTGTGCTGTATTTTCCCCCTTTAGTATTAAAATTCATTTTTTTGGTAACAGACACATGGCAGAACAACAGCCTCCCATGATCTCAGGTAGCAAAGAAGCCAAACTTCCTGTACTTAACACTAACAGAGCAGGAAGGCATTTTCATTTCCTGCCTCAGTTTCAGAAACTGCACTGACAGCAGTGAAGGCACAGTGGCAGCCTAGGAAGGGAAAAGGCATAAAGTGTCACACTGCACTCCCCAAGGCACAGGAAAAGGGAGCTACCCTGTGGCAGCAGTTTAGGTCTCTTACCATTTCCATTATGAGGTGTCCACACACAAAGCACTTGTCTGCTGTTTGCTGAAAACCTGAATACTGTTCAAACGACAGAAAAGAAAGGATTATTAGTAGCCACTCCTCTAGCCACAGAAATACCTTTTAGATGAAGCTGTGCTGTTTTCCAGCAGCAAATTACACTGAGATTTGAGACAGTGACTCGGAAGCCTTTGCTGGAACTCATACCATCCTCAGATACCAGTCTGGCCTTCTGATCCACTGCAATACTTTGAGATTTCCAATGTAACAATATTGGTTTAAATTTGACTTACTTTTAAAATCTCTTCGGAGAGTTTATGTTTGATGTATGGAAATTAGCTTGAATTGACTCTTCTGGTGGTTGTTTTAAATAACATAGGACTTACCTCCCAAATCCTGCTCAAATTAGCAACCTCAGACTTAAGACCTACGTTTCACTCAGTGCTATATGCAAGTGAGAAAAACGAGCAGGGGCTTGGGCTCTCTGCACACTGGGCACCAGCAGAGTACCCCAGAAGGATGATCTGGACCTCAGGTGCCACCCCATGCTCCAGTGCTGGGGGCACAGCTATGGGTGAATACTTTGCCTATTTGGGACCAAAGCTCTGTGTTCCCTGGGTGTTTCTGACCTTAACTTTGTACTCGTGTCCCCAAAGCAGATCCTGTTTCAGATGCCAAAGTCTGTCCTTAGCCCTGTGTTTAGAGGTATATAAAACCCATCCAGGTTATCAGACCAGATGACTGACCTACCAAAGCACTGCCCAACAAGCAAGAAGCATCTGCCTTAGGAACTGCAGCTATGTAATTCTGAAACTGGTGTTTGCAGGGGCTGAACCTCCCCCCCTCCTCTGCAGCCCCATTTCAACCCATGAGGGGAGGGGTGCCAGGTATCTGTGTGGTTTTGCTCACCTGGAATGTGCTGTAGCTGCACAGGATAAGAGATGAGGAAGGGGAGGATGAGTGGGAACCAGACTCTTGCCCCAGAACACAGGTTAATTGGCTCAGGCATCTAATGCATCCTCTGAGCCCCAACAGATCTTATGGCTTAGTCCATTCCTCCCCTGGTTTAGTGGGGATTAACTGTCCCCTCACTTCAAAAGCCAGTGGTTCCCAGCCTAGAGCTGCCATATGTTTTCTTTTTATTGGTGTGAAGGGATTACATGTTATCTTGGATCAATAGGTTGGGGACAAAATTATTGTTGCTATGCAACAAAGTGATTATGAAGAAAAAGCTCATGTAGGTACTTTGATGGGCCCAGAAGTCAGTGAATGATGGTATGGCAGCTGTCAGCCCCACATTTACTATGCCCTAAGGAACACAGCTCATGCAGTCTTAAGAAACTTTGAAACTTCCTCAGAAGAGACCAGGCTGTTGAGGAATAAATACAGAGCCAGGCAGTCCTAGCTGGCTATTTCTGCAAGATACTGCTTTGATTTGCTTTTCCCTTCTTCTTACTGGGGCAGGAAAAAGACTTCACTGTTTGGGATACTTCTTGGCTGCCCTGGGGGTGAGTAACCCCTGGCTAGACTGCTTCCTAGGGCTGAGAGCACCAGGCTTACTGGAAACAGGTGGGCAGGTCCTGGTGGCACAGACAGCAGAGGATTAACAACAGTACAAACCCAGCTAATTCTAAAATCCTGCTGGAATGAATTTACCAGCACCATCTGGCTGTCATTTGATAAGGAATGCAAAGGAGCATTCACCCAGCTATTGATTAAGAGGGAACATTATTCCCCAGGAACAGAATGGCACAGTGGTCAGATTAATGCCATTTATTGCTAACTAGATTGTCATAAATTACACTGTTTGTCAAAAAGAAAGGCTTTGCTGACACAAAATCACGCTTTATATGACTAACCCTATTAAATTAAAACCATGATTTGTTTTTAACAAGAGAATTGTTATTAGTCAAACACATCCAGAACTGGATTACCCAACTAGGAAGACTTTGCAAAATGGCAGTAAGTCTAAGAGCAGTGATAAAATATGTAGTGGGCTCAGGGAGCTGTCCTTTGCCACTACACCCTTCTCTCTCCTGATCAGGATTGATCCCAAACTGGAGGCCTGGTTCAGTGAGGTCAGGGTTTTGGATTCAGGTCTGTCTGTGTTTTAAATCTGTTTGGATTAGAAAAGAAGAACAGGCTTGGATCCTGTTTTCTACAGGATGGCAGTGCTGTGGACACTGCTGCAAGAGGTAAACAATAAATGATTTTCTCAATATTTTTGTAGCTCACCTGTCAACTTCTTTATGCTGTTTGCTCTTGATTTGGAACATTCAAACAGGGCTGCTGTGCTAAGTTTTCCATTTTAGAAGCAGAGCTTACAAAGTACTAAAATACTAATAGGCAACCTCTGCCTTTGAAGCACTTGGTTACTAGTAACCTTCACAAATCTTGTGTGTGCAATGAGAGAGAAGTTGTGATCTGCTCCAGACTGCAGACAAAGCAGAATGGCCTCTTTACTGTCCCCCAGCACACCAAGAGCCTCCCAGACAGGGGTGGGAGATGCCCCAGTCCCCAGAACTGCAGGAGAAGAGAAGGTTCCACTCCACAGACTTGGAGCCTTTTTTATTCCTGACATAGTTGGAGGGGGAGAAAGAGCTTTTGAGCAACCCAGCCCTCCCTCATGATCTGGAGACCTGAAAACCAAACTGAGGTGGAGCTGCAGAAACTCAGGGTGATGGGCAGGACCCTCGTGGAGAGGCCAAAGGACAGCTCTGCTTCCCATTCCCATGGTATTTGTCTGCCCACTTTCCCCTGGGATGGGAACAGTGCAGGGCTCACTCTGGACCTCTCTATGAGGGTTTCATGTGTGCCAGGCCCTTCTTCAAACAATCAGGTGCTGTAAATACAGACCAGTCTCCAGCTGGATGGGAACGTTCACAGCTCTACAGACACTCTGCATCCACACAAAAAGAGAAGTGCAATCTTGAACTTTCCTTAATATTCATTACAGGTGCTCATTAAGCATATATGAAAACATTAAAGGAAGTTGTTATAAAAAGAACAAGTCTGAAATTCAAAGCTGAAAATTAAGTGGTACCCTCTACTCTCCCTTCTGTGACTGAGGAGTACAATCCAGGATGCAAAGAAAACCAGTGCAAGAGGAAGAGCTGGCATATTATTTTTTTCTGATTTCTTAATTTTTTCTCAGCTGTTTTCTCCTGTATTTACCTAGTCCTTGACTTCTCTCCCAGGGTAATAAAATCTCACTTTATATGCACAAATCAAGACTTTGTAATCAAGCTCCCCAATGATACTTATATAAAGTAAGACTGGGAAATGAAATAAACCTTGAGAAATATGTTAATTATGTTAGAAGAGTAAAAATAAAGACTTGGCTGACTGAACTTTCCTTTTGTTTGCTGTCCAATATACTTTATCAAACAGGCAAAAAAAAAAATTAAAAAAAAAATCTCTAATGATCCTGTCCAAGAGTCTTTGTTTCAATGTAAGAGGAAAACAAGTCCCTTCTGTCCAGAATATTTAGGCCTGTTAGTGTCCCCCTGTGATAATCTTGGGGTTTATAACCCTTCTGTCTAATGTGTAATATATCTAAAAGAAATGTACAATGAATTTTGAGCATATAATGAACAATTATGCACGGAGGATAATCCCACCACTGATTATGAGAAACAATTTCTCCTGCCTGCACTTGGCCCTGTAGCAAATCTTGATTGTCTACCAGGGGCTTTTAAAGTTTGATGTTCTCATCATGATTTTTCAAGGAAAAAACACTCAGGAAACAGCATGCCTGAAAAAAGGCTTCAGGACCCAAACTTTCTACCTTAGGCAACATCAGATCTTTGAAAAGACGTGTTGCTGCTTCTCCTCCACATGCCTGACCGTGCCCAAGGAGGGGCTGGGGCACTTCCCTGCTGTTCTGCACTCAACGAAACAAAACCTTCCTCCTGGAAACAGACCCTGGAATCTCATTCAGGCCCGTTTTCTTCTTTGATGAGGATGTTCCAAACCTGCTGAAGGTTTGTGTGAGTGGAGCAGTGGGTTGCATTTCAGTGGGTGAGGCAGCTGCTGCCCTGGCAATGGTATGAAGCTGTAAAACCCACAGCTCTGTTCAGCACTGCACAGTCACCCAACGGGACTGCTCAGCCCACACTTGAGAGCCCCACTCTTTTATGCTTTAAGACCTTTTGAGAGAGATGATAAGGAGGGGGTTTTGCCAAAGTGCTTCAGGCATTTAATTCTGAAAACTAATTTCTGAATTGGGTGCTATGCTAATAATGTATTCCAACCCCAGGCTGCCTGTAATCCCTCACAGACTCTCTTCTCCTTGGTTTCCCATTAGCAGAGCATCTGTCTTCTCACTGCTGCATTGTCTGCTCTCTGCATGGGACCCTTAGTACATGGGACACAACAATGCAAGAAATTCATGGGATCACATTAAGAGAGGGAGAAAATATCAAATTTGGTTTCATGCAGATGGAGTTTTGCTGTTGTATTTTTACACACATATTTAAATGCAGCCAGTAAAATGAACTGGACAAAATGGGGCCTTCTCAGGCTCAAAGGTATGGGAGCCTCATGGCAGGTGACAGAGATTAACTAAAGGAAAAGAGTCCACAACTTTACTCTTCATCTCATTGAAACCCCTTTACATACCCTGTTCCTTCACCCTGTCCTGCTGCCAGCAAGGAAACACCTCACAGTACTTCTTGCTTTTGCCCTGCCTCTTTGTCCTGTCTGAAGGACAAGGGAAGGGCAAGGAGGGTCTTCACGTTCTGCACAGAGGGAACAGGCACAAAACCCTGCCCAGCCCCAGGAGCTGAGCTGGTGAAGAGCTGAGCCTCGAGCAGTCAGACCTCTCACAGCCTCCCAGAAGGGAACAGCCCTTGACATCCCACAGCACCACCAGAGACCTGTGTGGGGGCACTCACCAAGCCTACTTTCTGGCTGATTAATTAAGAGCCAATAATGACCTTCTTACCTAGCCCTCTCTTGAAAGCTTTGCAGTGACAATAATCAAGAAAAAGGCCTGAAGCAACAGCTTTAGCTCTGCATCGTATCATACAGCCCAACATTGATTACCTTGACTCTCACTGCACAGCACCTCATATTGCACAGTGCTGGGGGTTATTTACTGTCACTGCTACCACCTCCTGCATCCACTGTGGGAGGAAGTGGCCACAGAAGAACCTACCTTCCTGGAAAAAAGTCATCTGCACTTTATTCCTAACAGCTGTTGAGAGATTTTAATTCAAAACATAGCAGCAACTAGCACCCACAGTTATTACTGAAGTGGAAACAGGCCACTTTCTCACATCCAACTTTTTTCTAACTCTCCCATAGAAAAAAAATTAATGCTGTCTGCTTTACAAGTGTTTGGCAGGAGTTGCACATAATTAGAAAGAGCTCGAGTTCTTTCAAGTGCACTTCAGTTATTGCAATTTACTTTTCAATGCAATATTAAGAAAAATGAGATAGTCTGACTTTTTGAATCACCATCTCAAGGGCAAAGAGGGGAGTGACTGTCTGGCATGAAACCAATTGGACTTTGTAACATGCTCTTCCAAACATTCCACTAGCAAATGCAAGGTATGGGATAGTTACAAAAGCTCGTCAATCGTGATACATGTCAGAAAAACCCATCTTTGTCTTTCCTTGTCTGTTCTGCCATGTCCCAGAGAGTGACTCCTGTCACTCATTTAACCATCTGTGACCCAGTTGGGGAAATGCTGAGTGTCCTTCTGGTGACCACAGACCTCTCCCTCACTGAGACCTCCCTGCATTATGCTCATCCCCAGTATCCCCTGGGCCTGTGTGTTGCTCTTCCATAAACTCGAGGGGTTTTTCTGGGCTCCAGTGGGTTTCCTTCCCCCTGCAGACCCCACTCTGTTCCCTGGCAGAGCTGCCCTGTGCCCGAGCTCAGGGTTCACCCCCAGCTTCTTAGCCTCGCTGCCAACATTTCCCATGGGCCTGGCTTTCAAGAGTTCTCCTCTGGGATGAATTCCTGGGAGAAAATCCAGACTTCCCCCTGAAACCAATGGGACTTTTGCCCCCAGGCTCACTGGACTCGTAACCCCCTGAGCCAGGACAGGGCTGTGCTGCAGTGGGAGCTGAACCCAAACTGTGCACTCTTCACACTCATTCACATCCAAGTCCAAAGAGTGGAGGCAAATCGATATTTGACTACCCCTAGATATTTTGAAACTTGAATTTTAAGCCCATTTGTAGGTTTGGCCCAACCCTTCAATTCAGAACACCCTCATTAATCATCATTAATGTCAAATTCGTTTATAAAATAAAACCAGGGCCACTGGCATACTATAAACTGGGGAAGAACTCAGGAAGGAAAGTATTCAAGTGTTTTTGGCAGGGAGGGGCTGGGGTGAGACACACACAAGCAGCCACAAGAACTGCAGTCCCTCGTGCCCTGAGTGCAGTAACACACCATGGACTGCCTGCCTTTGTCCCCACTGACAGCACCTGGGAGCACAGCAATGCTCAGCATTCACGGTGCCTCTGGAGCCTGAAGGCAGCTCCTGTCCCAGCCTAGAGCCATCAGTGCCTTGGAAACACTCACAGAGCTCCCTGTGCTTCTGTACCCCAGGAACATTGCAGCAAATCCCTGTCTGAGCTGTGATTCCATCATTCTGTTAAACACACCAATGAACGCCCATGTCTGTCTGCTCTCTGACTGGAGCAGGGATTTTAACAGCCAGGCTCCTAAATACAACATCCTCCCAGTTACCCAGAACCCCATTTGCTCTGTGATTCCCATCAGATATGGAATGGACACAAGCTGCAGCTTCAATCACTCACCCTCCCAACTGAGTCCATATTTCCCTGAGTCTCACTGAGCAGCAATGGGCTCTCTGGCTAATGCACCAGTCCCAGGGCTCACCTCCCAAGGGAACCTCCCAACATTTGGACTCACTGAGATGGAAAATCAAACCTCAGACTCCAGCTGACACCAGTGTCCATTACACTAAATAAAAACTATCTTCCTAGGGCCCCAGCAAATGGGACAGGCCATTTCCCACACTGCCAGGCTTGGAAAACAGCACGTGCACAAACTGAGAAGAAAAGGCTCATTAGTATTAATATTTACATTGCAGCCATGCCCAGGGGCCCAAGTTAGGGTAAGGGTCTTGTGTTTGGTGCTACAGGAGATGAAGGTGCAAGTCCTGCTCTCACAAACTCATCACTCAGCTAGTCCTCTGATGGTATCCAGTCCTCAGGACAGGCTGACCATTTCCATTCCCCACCTCCCTCCCAGTCTTGCACATCCTGATCCTTTTCCATTTCTGTGTCCTGAGCAGGGACAGAAGGATCTGAAAGCCCACTAGATGGGATAAGGAGGAGAAGGAAGGCTGGAGAGGCAGCTGCAGGGCTGGGGGGCTGCCTGTCCTCCTGCCACAGCCTCTCCCTGCAGAGGGGAAGGAGCTCCCAGGGGCTGGGGAGGGTGGGAAGGGGCTACCCAAAGGTTCCTGGAGGTCTCCTGGAGTCCCAAGTCACTCTGCATGTGCAGAAGGAAGGTGTCAGAGCCTTTCTCTCTGAGGATGAATAGATCTGAAATGGATGAATAGCTTTGCATGAAACTTTGAGCAACTAATGGCAGCAAAGATAGCCAGAGGCAAAAACCTGGCATGAAGAATTTCAGCCTAAATGATTAAATTTGGCAAAGTTATATGTAAGACAGTGAAAGAGAAAATCTTAAAAGGAGACGTTTTGGATGACCTTAATGCTATGCACTGCAGCTTGTGGTGTCTGTAATAGGTTATTTCCAGAGCATCTGAGTGTCTTCCAGTAGTACATTAAGCAATGTAAGTAACATCTGTCACAAAGCTCATTTTCCCTCTCATCTCCTCCCTCGAGGGAAATTCTCTCATTTCTTAACCTCTACTGGACCCCCACTCAATAATGTTCATTACCTCAAGAGAAAAAGGAAAAGCCCATCAAAAAGGGGGGGAAAAAAAGAAAAAAGGTAGATAATAGATCTAAGATTCAGGCTGCTTTGGTGACATTTTTAGAGTCTTTTTTGCCAAGAAAAACAGTAATTTCTTTTAAATTTCTTTACATGATATTTAAACATTGAAAAGGAAAGACAAAGTTATTGAGCTATTTTTCCTTCACCCATGATTATTCAGCAATTTATCACCAAAATGAAGCAGGAACATCTGACTGGGATTATTTATGATACAGGACAGCATTTATTTTTTGTTCAGTTCACCAGGACCAGTGTCTCTGTTATGGCTAGTTAGCCATCTGTGTCTGAAGAGCTTTCAGGAGAGGATTAAACTGTCATTTGTTTTATTTCCTTTCATGAAATAACTACCCTAACAGGGCTGGGGCAACACTTGGGTATTGCTGGCCTTGCTACCTTAGGGTGGCACGTGAAGGAGTAACTGGATGTCCCCTGGAGCTAAAGCAAAGCCAAGTTTGGGGGTTTGCTTTTGTTCTTTCTGCTCCCCACACTCAGGACCATGCAGTGTCCTCCTGGAGATGGCCCAGATTGGGCAATGTCTGTGCCAGGCTTAAGCTGAAGTGGAATTACCCGTGGATTTATTTTCTGAAATCTGATTCATTCAGTCCATTTAGCCAGTGTGGCTTGGGTTTAAGCACCAAGAGAACGTGCAGCTAATGAGGACTGGAAGCAGGAGGCTGCCCAAATAACCTCAGAGGGCAGAGCTATTCCATGTCCTGCAGCAGTGGGGATTCCCAGCCCAGCACCACCAGGACAGCTGGGCAGGTGGCATCCCTTCCCATCTACAACTCCACAAGGGGGTCCAAAAACCTGTAACACTTCTTCCCTGGCAAGAAGGAGCAAAACAATGAGCCACCTGGTTCAGAGACACATCACCTGTGCCCTCAGTCAGAGCAAAGGTGGGAAATGTCCCAAAATGGGAAGAATGTCCCCTGTGGCTGCTGTAGGGCTGTGCTGGGTGTCTGTGCCTCGGGCTCACGGGGCAAATGGCTCATTGTGAGCAAGGTGACCACTCACAGCTCCAGAAGTCACTCACAGCTCCAGGTGTCACTCACAGCTCCAGAAACCAAAAGCACTTTTCCAAGCCAGACACAGATTTGGAACGCTTGGCACTCGCCATGGCACGTTTTACAGACTGGGTTTTTGGAAACACTTGGAAGTCAAAGCTCTTGGGTGTCACTGTGCTTTAAGTGACAACTGTGCTCTGTTAAAGTGTGGCCTGCACAGGATTTCACAGCTGAAGGGGAGAAGTCTCTGAAGACCCACCAGTGCTGTGCTGAACCCTGAGGAGACACTGCAGCCAAGGAGGGGGAACCCTACTCTTGACAAATGGCTTTTCTCAAGGTCTTGGCTTCAAGGACCATACATGATAGTGCAGTGAATTCCATGTATCACCTCTGATCAAGAGAAAGAGCTGATCTGGCTTTGAGTGAGTGGGAGTTAAAGACCATGGGATCCCACAGGAGCCCCAGCTCTGGAGCCTGCTCCAGCAGGAGCTGGTCTGGCACAGCAAACAGCAACATTGCAGGAGAAATAAAGTGCTGACATCTATAGGATGTTGAACATGTCTGACAGCTACAAGAGGAAAACACCCATAAATAATATTCATTCTTCCCTAAAATGTCCTGCCTTGGTTCAGATTGAGAACCAGTTCAGCTCTTCTGCCCATCACTGTTCGTGTGTCACTTACTGCAGCCCCAAAGTGCCTGTGTCCTGCCTGGACTGTCCCCCAGGACATTCCCAGTGTCACCAGGGATGGCCAGAGCTCTCTGCAGCAATGCCAGCCCTCCCTAGGGAGGCTCCAGCCCACTGCCACCCATCCCATGGGGTTTGCTCCTGCTGGGAGGCCACACGAGGGGCTCATTCAGCTCCTGCTGCTTTGGGGGACCCTGAGCAAGGAAACATCCCCTCCACACATCTGGCTGTCCCTGGGAATCCATGGGAAGGTCATGAGGCTGTTGCAAACCCAAGGAGGAACACACAGGCTGTTATTACCTGGATTTGCCCACCACCCCCAGTGTGACAGCACTGCCCCTCCTGCCCAAGTTTTCTGAAGCTGCTCTGCTTTCTAACTCCTGTTCTCTTTGTGTCATACTGGAAATAACCTGGCCACAAGCTGCAAATCCACCAAGCTGTGGCCAGGCTCCCAGACCTACAGGAGCATCTAATTCTCCTGAGCAATTCCCAGGCAAACAAAGGCCATGAAAGAACAACGACACCAACAGCAGGCAGCATTTCCTTAGCATAAATATAATTATAATTCTGGTAGACTGACTCTGTTTACACTCCCAAATTAAAATAATCTTTTTCTTATCCCCCTGCTTAACTTCCCTAAGATCCCACTGCCACACTGTCAGCAGGGAATCCTGCTGCACTCCAGTGAAGCTGCACTAAGATCTGGAGTCACAGTGGAGACTGAAATTCTCAGTTATACAGAAAAAGCATTTGTCTATCTGCTTTGGACTGAAAATACCTCTTTTTAGAGAGCATTGGTGTTTCCAAGTGGTCAGCAGCAAGGCCTGGGAAGATGAAGTAGTTTAAATAATTTCCTTTTTAATGGCTACTTTGCAGCCTCTTCCTTTCAACTTCGAGAAAAGCTCTGAGCTTTCTCTGTCCACAGAACTCTAAATAGTCAAAGTTGGTTTATTTTATTAGTGCAAAAATACAGTTCCTAATATTCTTACTCTGACATTTGCTCAGGGGAGCTGAGAGAAGATGCAGTCCCTTTCTGAGGAGCAGCAAGCTCAACACGAGCAGTGACAATGACAGACTTTCTCTTGCTGCCTTACACAGCAAATCCCTCTGCTCTGCTTCTCCCCATCCCTCTGTGCTCCTGGGAACCTGCTAAAACACACCTGTGGGAGGCTGGAGCTTTTAAATCTCTGCCCTAACTATCCCAACAGTTCCCTAACTTGCAGCAATCTTATTCCTTAATCTCAGTTTTCTGGGGGAAAATCCCTGCAAGTATCTCAGGAGAGAGATCTTCAGGAGCCCAGAAGAGAACATGTCTTGAGAGCCAAGGAGGTTTCCCCCTCCCATCCATGAAAACTGAATGTTCTCCAAAAGATTAAGATTTTTAGATTTAAGATTCTCTTATTTAGGCTGAAATTACAAGGTAATAACAACAATCATGTCATTAAGTCTGCATGAAAGGTTTTGATCATAAGGAAAGTACATTCCAACACAGGTCAAATTAAAAATCTCAACGGGTTGAGCCCCTCCCTCTCACACTCCACCTTTACTCCCTCACCCTGTGCTTCTGCAGAAACACAGGAAAGAAAGAGCTGAAAAAAGCAAGGGAGAAAAAATAATTGTCTCTCCAGAATGCAAGCAAAACAGTAACAAGTTTCAATTATAACAAGAAGCTTATTTTCTGCAAAAAGTAAGGCTCCAGCTCACTGGTAGGCTGAGTAAAGGTGGAACACATGAAGGCAAATATGGTTTATATTTTAGGAATCTCCATGATTTTTATGGAATGCATTGATGAGAAATGCATTTGCACACTCTGAACTACCAGTTTGGTTGTGGGATATACTTTGAATAATTCCTTTGTAAAAAGCATGGTTATATATTCACTAGAAATGGAAAGTTGTTCTGGAAGACCTAAGCTTCTAGATTAATGGTATTTCAATAACCAAGGTGCTATAAATTCAACATACTCATTCTCCAATTCATCTTCCTCTAAGCTACAATATATCACTGCTCTCTAACTGCAATTCCCAGCCATGCTGTCCTCTTCATCTTAATTCTAAATGGTCTGCCACTTATCAAATCATTCCCTGGGCACTGCACAATCCTCACCCTTCACTGCTCCACTATTTTATCTGGGGAACAACACAGCTCAGCCACAAGCATCATTTTTCTCCTCCTGACTCTGTCTCTACTGAAGTAAAGCATGGAGAGAACAGGAGTTGTGCCCCCGTGGCCACCAGTTTCCAGCTAATCCCAGCTCAGCCCCAGCACTGGGAGCAGAGCAGGGATGAAGCTGTGCCTGCAACAAAGCACCTCTGAGCACGGTGCTGATGTGCTCCTGCCAGGAGCTTCTCCCTCCTGGTAGCATTGGCATTCCCCAGATGTTGGAAGCATTGGTATTCCCCAGATGTTGGACTCTGGCAGGCCAGGCTCTGTGGCTGCAGTTCAAGCCCCAAGCTTGAGCAGCTCCAGTGTTTATTCCCACCATTTCCACGTTGTGATGGCTTAGGGACAGTTATGTTCTTGGTTTTACAGCCACCACTTCAAACCAAGGGTCTGATCCTGCTGCCGTGGAGTCAGTGGTAAATGATTCCCAATTCCACCCCTGGCAGGAGGCCCCACATCATCAAACCATCTCTCAAAGCAAACAAGTCAACATAAAAGAATCTTTTGGTTTAGAAATAGTAAAAAAAAATAAATGCCTGAAATCTTACTTACTAGGAAGTCTTCTTCACAGTACACCTTGCCATTGACATTGTAGAATGCTTTTCCTCGTAGTCTTCTCCCTGTGAAAACACAGGACCGTCAGCATTTTGTGCTCCATCCCCAAACCCCGCTGGTCAGGCTGGGAAGTGAAAAGCACACCCTGCTGTCCTGTCTGTGGGGTCTGATCCTGGCCCCTCTCCTCCCCAGAGGGTCCATCTGGAGACACAAGTGAGGGTCAGGCTCTTGGCTTTCTCCTGCCTTACCCATCAGGTACCAAACCTTACCTTAGGTACCACCTAAACTCTACCTCTAAGTGCAGGTTATGCAACCCAGCCGTTACCAGTGCCTGGAAAACTTGAAGTCTAAAGCCAAAAATGATTTTGGGGAAAAGGCTCCTTTGCAAATGGAGACAATGTTCTTGGCAGGTAAAACCCCAGCAGGCACACGTGCACACACAACAGGATTGTGTCTGCCTCCAAGGGACCACACAAGGCATACTGCATAGGGATGTTCCTGCCACCCTTACCAATATTAATAATCAATGTCACAGCATCTCCCTGAGACACTTAAAGCAGTCCAAGGCACACATGACAGAGGGAAAGGCAGGAAAATCCCACCAAAACCAAGAGATTTTGTATTCACGTTTTGACATTTGCCATTTCATTAGCCCTTGTGGGAACTCTACTGACAAAACCTGTGATGGCCATTAACTGATGGCTCCCTTTACATCAAAGAAATGCACAGCAGACTCCAAAGAGTCCCAACAAAAAGGATTAAAACGAGGGATTCAAGAACAACCAAGCCCCACCGGGTTTTAGGTGCAGCAGATCAGAGCTGCCTTACACCAGAGCTGCTCCAGGGAAAGCAAGACCAGACAGAGAAAAGGCAAACTGCACTCCCCCCAACTCACCCCGTGCCCACCCTGCCAGGGTCCCACTGGGCAAAGCTCCCAAGCAGTGGGTGCTCTCCCCTGGCAGGCAGATGGCACAGGGGCTGCCTCTGCCTGTGCTGGCAGGGACACAGAGCCAGGGAAGGGTGAGAGGCTCCACATGCACAGACAGCCCCTCCAGGTCCCTGCAGAAGTGCCACTGCCCAGACTGAGCCTGGACATCTCCAGCTCCACCAGTAACACCACCCACCTTTGGGACTGAGGGTTTGAGTGTGAGCTGAGCCAGCACCGAGGGGCAGGAGGGCTCTCCATGGTTTCCATAAACAACGTGGAGGAAAAGATGATTAATTTTCAGTGCTTGAAAGTGCCTTTTACACGCTGCCCCTGTGATGGGATCCTGGGAACCAGTGTGTGGCACAAAGGAGTTGGGATCTGGGCTGATGCTTTTGGGAAATCACATGCTGCATGTGGCTGTCTGGTGGTTTTACTGTCGTGGCCGAGGGAAATGCTTCTTTTGTGTGCACATTCTTGGGCTGTCGATCTCACGGGCTGCTGTCTCCATACTGCTGGTAAGTGCAGTCAGCTCTTGTTTGTCTTTCCAGCTGCCTGGTAGCTTCTGGTGGGGACCAGGAGCCTCACGGTGTGGGCAACGTGCTCGTGTCTCTGCTGAGAGCCTTGGGTAAGCCTGGGCCATCCACCCAACAAGGCACAGGGCTGGGACAGCATTGGGGGCTCCTGGGGTCTCCCTCAACTGAGACAGGAGCAACCACCTCTAGAACTGCCCTCCTCCTCACCCCAGCTGTTTGCAGACCTCTCCAGTGAAAGGTGAAGGGGCATGGAATGGAAGCAAGGAAGGGAAAGAGGCCAGAGTGGCTTTTTAAAGGACACGCTGTCTCTGTCAGGCCCAGCCTTGGTACACAACTTGTATGTTGATGTATGATGTATGTTGATGCATGATGTATGTTGATGTATGTTGATGTATGCTGATGCATGATGTATGCTGATGCATGATGTATGCTGATGCATGATGTATGCTGATGTATGCTGATGTATGATGTATGCTGATGTATGCTGATGCATGATGTATGCTGATGCATGATGTATGCTGATGCATGTTGATGTATGATGTATGATGTATGCTGATGTATGATGTATGCTGATGTATGATGTATGTTGATGTATGCTGATGCATGATGTATGCTGATGCATGATGTATGCTGATGTATGTAGATGGTGGACATGAAGTGGCTGCAGCCAGACCCAAGACTTGCCTGATGCAGCAGGTTCATCGTGCTCACACACACCTGCTGGGGCGTTTGGCTCAGGGGAGGCAGTGCTGGCCACGTCCCTCTCCTTTGAGTGGCAATTAGGGACAAATCCCAGACCCCACTGCTGGCAGGATCTGTACAGCCAGTGTGCAGAGCTGATAGAAACAGCCCAAATGCTGCTCCTGTTGTTTCCCTAACAAAGCATCAGTGGCAGGAGCCAATGGGGTCAGAGCTTTCCTGGACTGGGATGGAGTGGGAAGCTCCCAATCCAAAGCAAACAAGGCAATGCTGCTGTTTTGGAGTGGCTCTCAGGTACTTCTGATCTCAGATGGGTTTGGCAGCTGATTGCCCTGTGACATGGAGCCACCTGAGCCCTGTTCCCAGCCCAACCTGCAAGCCTGAGACTGCTGGCCTACACAGCACCTACACAACACCTTTCAAAACTGAGCAAAAATACTGTTTTCCCCATTTTTCAGCTGAAAAAAACCAAGACACTTATTAGGGAACTGACTTGCCTAAACTCATAAAGCAGGCAAGCAGCTTGCTTACATGATAATGACTATTATTAGCAATGATTAATAAGACTGACAGGCCTTTTACCTTAGAATTATTCATTCAGGGATTGTACAGTAGTGATCTCACAAACAAGAAACAGCAAGTCATCACTCAAACAGCCATGGATGCCAACACTGACTTTTACATCCTGCATTTTAGAAAGAAAGGCAAGAGTGTAAGAGCCCCTTGCCCTCCTCCAGAAGAGTTTGCTAAAAGCCAGCATTGGACTCAGTCAAACACCACAGGGAGTGAAAAGTGCAGTGCACAGGGCAGTGCTGGCAGCTGGAGACAGGAATCCCAGGACAGGCAGTGCTGGCATGCCCAGGGAGGTGCAACACCTCAGGGTGGGGGTACCTGCCCCGAGCTCCAGGTATGGCTTCAGCTCTCAAGGTGCTGGAATAGCTCAGGGACCTGCATAGCACCAGCCTGTTCCCTGTAGCTGTACCCTATGATATTCAATTTGGCAGAGATTACAAGTTAAAACCCCCTGATGTTCATTGAAGCACCTGGGCAGCCAGGGAAGGTAACACCATCCTGCCCCCTGGCACCCAGGACCTGCTGCTTGGCTTTCCTCGGAATGCCTGGGTCTGGCCAAGCCTGGTTGCAATTTGCTTTCATAATACTGAAACAAAAAAAAAGTCAAGCGTTTCTGACAAAACTTGATGCAACTTGCAATGATAATAATGAGAGATTGGGAGGAGCAGCCCTGGGGTTCCACTGCCACTCACTGGGTGCTGCTCCTGCAGGATGCCCTCCCCAGTGTCTGCCCTGCCACCCAGCAACCCAGGGCAGGGGCAGAGGCTCCATCCCAGACCAGGAGAGAGCTGCTTGGCCAGGGAGGTGTGGGGGGACCCCGGGATGGGGCAGAGACCCCAAACCTGCAGCCTCTGCCTGTGCAGGAACCCAACAGCAGCCCTTAGAGGGAAGCCCTTTTTGCCCCGAGTGCTCCTCAGCCTTGTTTTGCTGTTCAAAAACAAAGTCACAGTGACAAATCCGTGTTGGAAGGAACTTGTATTTCTTGACTGACCCCCACAGCCTTGAGGGGCAGTGAGCACCAGGGGAAGGGGCTTCCACCACCTCGGGTGGCAGGCAGAGACCTGGCAAATGCTCCAGCAAACAGTGCAAACATTCATGGACATAATAAAATACAGGCTAGAAATTACTCGGTCCCAAGGACTGATCACAACTGGTGTTTATAACCAACAGGACAAACATCCAAAAGAATGCAGGCTTTTGGAACTTTAGAAATAAAATATATATAAAAGAAGATATATATATAATATATATAAAATAGTTTAAAATAAAATATATATAAAAGAGTTTAACATCAGTTTTCACATTTAACCAGTTGATAAGTCTCTGGTGTTTCAACGTATCTACCAATTTCTGCAAAATTCTACTTCCTGCAAAATTTTTCTCTCCTGTGTGTTGCAAACTAAAAGGAAGGAATGGGAGAGCTGTTGCTTTATCAAAGGGCTCAGCTCAGAGATTGCTCTGTCAGAAGGAAGAATGACACGAGCTGTCCACAGCTATTCTCTCCAGCCCCTACAACGCTCCACTGGGTGGTGAGAACACACCAGCCAGGAAGCCCAGTGGGATAAACCCTTTTCCCAGTGCTGCTTCCAAAGCTGCTCCAGGAACAAGCCATGAATCAGCGCGGGTTTTATGTTCTTGAGGAGCTCCCAAGGAGCACTACAAGTGTCCTGCCCCTTCCTCTCCAGCCTGCAGAGCATCTTCCAAGCCCTCCCTTCCACTGCAGGCTGTGGGTATTGTTCATCCAGCCCCTTTCCCCAGTGGCAGATCTCCTGTCTCACACAGGATGATGCAACCCCACCAGGGCTGCCCCCCCTGCCTCTGTAGGATAGGAGATAGCAATGCCTCACTGGCACAGCCTGCTTAGTACACCTCATGACTTCACAGCCTGCTTTGAAGTTGAAAAGGGCCAAAGCATCATTACAATGTTTTAAGCGCTCTGATGATTAAAACCACGCATTGTTTGGTACCAATCCCAATCTCCTAGTCCGGTGGGTTCAGCAGGTTCCTGGGAGAAGCCTGCACTGTCACACACACACAGCTCCCCTCTGGCACAGTGGGAATGCTGCAGCCCCAGCCTCCCACCCACAGAATGCCTGGGCTGTTCCCCAGACCCCCAAACAAATGCCCCAAATCACAAATACGTGGTATTCTCAGCATATATGGGCTGCTTCTCACAGCTTCACCAGGGAAAGCTCCAGTGAGATGACTAATACTGTCCTTATTTCTAATGCTACAGCGTGGGGAACAAGAGGTTTCCATTTTATCCACAAAGTGTAATTAACACCCCCCCCCCCCCCAATATGGAGAGCAATCCAAGAATTCAGCTGTAAGTATCACTGCTCAAGATAAGAAATTAATTAGAACAGAGCTAATTAACAGCCTGAACAGCCTGAGCTGCAGAGTATTCCTCAGTAGCTGCCACTGCTGGTGGCTGGGGACAGGGTGCTGGTGGCAGGGTGACACAGAGCTGGGTAACACGCAGGCAGTGGCAGGACAGGACAGGACAGGGTGGCTGTACCTGCCCCGTGCCACGGCTTGGCTGAGCCCCAGCACAACCATGCCCTGCTCCTGCTGGGACAGGGGCACCCCTGGCCACACACATCCACAGCATCCTCCTTCCACAGCTTTCTGCAGGACAATCCTGTATCACAGTGCTCCTCTCCTCCAGATTCCCCCCCTTCTGGTTTTATGAACTATCAGTTCCAAGGCTGGACAGGACCCTCAGTGAGGATCTCTTGGGCCCACGACTCGCTCAGCTTTCTGAGCGTGGCAGCCCAGGCTCTTCATGCCTGGCTGACCAAAGAGCTGTCTGTGCCTATCTGTTTGAGTTAGCAATATTAAACATGGACCTAATTGCTTGTTAACTGCTCCAGACACCATCTCTGCAGTGGTTGATGTGACACCAGCACTGGTCTCATCCTGGCACCTGAAGTGACAGTCTCCTGAAGTATTCTGACTACAGTGCCATGGAAACACACACAGGATCAATACACAGAATTTCTCAGGCATTTCCCAGCTCCCGTAGCAGGGAAGGCAATTCCCAGGTATTGCCCCAAAGCCCTGTACAAGAGGAGCCAGGCACAAGGTGGCTTGGGCTGAGCAAATGCTCCTGCCTGTGCCCACAGTCTCCATCACTGCTCAAGGCACACACAAACCTTACCAGGCCAAACCTGGGAATTTGGCTTTGTAAAACCCACTGGGGCTCCTGGGCTGAGGCTGCTCCCCAATGCTCCCCAGCACTGTGGGGTACCCCAGTGCCCAGCCTGAGCGGGTTGGTGGTGCCCAGGTGACCTCCTGAGTGTCCTGCTCAGGGCACCACCATGGCACCACAGCCTCACAGCAGCCTCTGGCACACGTGGCAGCTCTTCCTGCCATGGTAGGGGGACCATCCCTCTGGAGAGCACCCCTGTGACACCATCTCATGCCTGAGACACCAAGACACACACACCTCAAAGCTGAAGGGCAAAGGAAGCCTCCAGACCCCAAACCTGCTCTCCACACCCCTCCAGGACTGATAGCTACTATTTCTGAATGGTGGACGCTGAACTTTAAGTCACCAGAGGATTCCAGGAGCTGGAACTTCAAGAGAAACACTAAGTTTTGTAAACACAGAATAAATAATTGAAAACACTAAGTAACAACAACACACCTCCACCATGTCCTCTGCCCAGTCACCTCTAGCTAAAACATGCAGAATTGCACCCAGGAGAGCTGTTCCCTTGCAGCAGAGGAGGTTTGCCTGCCCAGGAACTGAAGATACACCACAAGAAAACAAAATACTCTTTCCTTTCTTTGTTCCCATTGCTATTTTACTCCCATGTCCCAAGCCCTCCCTTTGCCCATCTGCACAGAGGGTTTTCTTTACACAGGGTTTGTGCCACTGCACCCACTCGAGACCAGGGTGAGCCCAGGGCTGCCTCAGTCCCTGTGGAGCTGTGAATTCCATTTCCTCCTCATCTCCCCCAGAGGGCTCACACAAAGCCACCAAGCACAGCCCCTTGGGGACAGGGGGACAGTGCCATGGGGATGCTGCCCCAGCCCTGGCTCTGGGTGGGAAGGGGACCCAGCCCAGCCCTGGGCTTGGAGAAACTCCCATCCATCCCCCTGACCCCCTCCCCTCTGCACAATGCTCAGGCTTTGTGAACGAAGGGGTGAATTTCTAGGGCTTTCAGGGGGTTTGAGATGGGAGGGGGAAAACAACCCGCAATGCCAAATTCCTGTGAATAGAAGATGCTGCATGTTGGCAGAAGCCACTTTTCACAGGCTGGAGCCGTTTGAAATCCGAAACACTAAAAAGTGGCTACTGTGGATGTGCTGTATTCTTCTTTTCAAAGCAATCTGGCACACAAGTTTGCTCCCCTGTTTCAGGACCCAATCCTGCATTCCTTTCACGCTCAGACTCCCATTGACTTTAAGGAATGCAGGATTGGATCCTAAATGTGTGCTTTACTCAACACAATAGCTCCTCATGGTTACGATCTATTGAGAAAGGCACACTTTAAAAACCATTTGGAATTGCAGGCTCATCCACCAGGCCAGAACGCCTGTAAAGATCTCCCATTATTGCAGGGAAAATGCAGGGTGTCTGAATTGCACACACACACACAGAGGTTTTCCTGGCTTCAAGCTGCAGGCACAGCTTAGCTTGAGATGCATCAAAATATTTTGAGCACTGGCCTGAGAGCTCCTAAAGAAACCACGTGTAATTTTAGGTGCTGAAAACAAGCAAAACTCCGGGGAAAGGCGGGGTTGGGGGGGAAGCCACCAAAGCAAACATATAAGCAGCTGAATCTTAAGGTCAGTTTTACAGAGAACTTTTGTAAAAGCCTCTAAAAGACCTGCGCTGGCTAAGACAAAACAGAGCCTTGCACTGCTGGTTTGGAGGATGCTGTATATTGAGTTACGAGCCTATTACCATGCAAATCTCAAATGTACAAGCTTTTTACTTGGCCATAAACACAAAACAGTATACATTGTCCTTTCAGAAGAAAAGGTTTGCTGCTAAAATAGCAGAAGCCCTACGTAAATAACCAACATTCTTTCTGCCTGAGGTCACTGACTTGGCCTATTCAATTCCGGGCTAGTCTGGGATTTGACAATCTAAGCAGGGGAGAGGCCCTTTCCTTTTTTTCAAAAGAATGCTGGGATTTTATTTGAAATTTAAACTCTTGCAAACAAAAGGTGGCATCGTATGCTGGAGGCCTGTGAAGGTGGAGTACAGGATGTGTATTGTTTTCTCCCTTTACATAGGTTCTTTCAGGAAAGAGTATTCACAGTCTGTGAACAAATTCTAATCAAATATTATCATCAGGCAGACAGACGTAGCAAGATATGAGTGAACACTTTTTAGAGATTAGGAGATTCACTTTCAAAAAATATTGTTGCGGGGAAAGCATACAAATTATTTAAAGCTATGATTTCAATTATCATTTAAAATAAATCATTTTCAAATGAATAACTGGAAATGATAGTTGAAGCTCCTGTACTAATTCATGTTTGCACACCAAAAGAGAGCTTTTCAGTGCAAATTCAGCGTGGCTACAAAGTCAGCAGTGCCTCTCCATGTCCAGTCTGTGCTGGGCAGGCAGAGGGCAGGTCACTGGTTTCCCTCCCCATTCCCATTGCCCAGCTCTCTCCTGGACCCTCCCAAAGGCACACTCGTATAATACAATGATCAGTTCCATTTCTGGCTGTGACCCAGGCTCTGTGCCAGCCCTGCAGCAGGGCAGTACAATGCCAGCCCTGCCTGTGCTGAGCCCCCAGAGCATTGCTGAGCCCCCAGAGCTGCCCAAGGTACCCCCCTGGCCAGCAGAAAGCCTGTCTTTGCTCTGCACTCACTGACCTGGGGCAAACCCCAGGTGAAGACGTGGCACTCCATCATTCTGCCATGCCTGCAGCCCAAGGGGTACTCTCGACTCCCTGCTGCACTTCACCTCAACCTGCCCTGATGGCAACAGGAAAAACTCCACGACCTGCCCCAGGAGTTTGGTTTTTCCCCGTGGCAGCTGCAGCCCTGGAGGGAACAAACCCCTCTGTACCCATCCCCTGTGCCTTTGTGCCCCTCCAGTGGGGCAGGGGATGGGTGTCCCTGCCCATGGCCAGACTGCAGGGCACAGGTCTGCCCCAGCCTCCAGCAGCACTCTAGATAGATAACCAATATCTTTTGTTACCTTGCTGAAAACCCCACCTTTCTTGGCAGGGGAGCCATAATCTCCGTGCCATGTTTACTCTAGTGTGGAATTCTCTCTTCCCTGCTCTCTCCTCCTACTCCTCAGTCAGGTTATTTCACCAAGAGGTTGCTTAAAGCTGCAGGGACAAGACGATCTCTGACCTCTGGCACTCTGGCAAAGCCGTCCTGTGCAGACTGTATTATAAACTTAGCAGATACTTTCAAGCTTCCATGTAATTTGCAAAAGTTAAAATTGGCAGATGTTTCCTTTCTGTCCCACTTACGTATTTATTCTATCCCATACCACCCATCAATTTCAGGGTTAACTCATAAATTATTTCCACAGAGCTCTAACAGAGGAACTTATGTTAAAAAAAGAGTGTGCGAAAACATAAGCCAAATATATATTTAAAAACAGAAATACAACTGCCTGCATCAATCTAATAGCTATTTTGGGCCTATATATTAACATCTATCTTAAAACATATTACTTTATTTTTTATAAAGCTCCAAATGTACTTCAATTTAATTTTCCCCCCACCAGGACTGGGTTTAAAAAAAGTGTAGAACAAGGGCAAGGGAACACAGACCACTGGGTTAAAACCAGGAGGGCTGCACAGCACTCAGCAAGCAGGGAGGGCAGGGGTTCAGCTCTTCCCCCAAGGAAGCTTCCACTGTGGGAAGCTTTCACCATTCCATCACAGACCCTGCTTGTTATCAGCAAAGAATTCCACTTTCCAGCTGCTGCCTGTAAGCCAGGACTTAAAAAGAGTACTTGTCTTATCACTATATCCCAGTGTCCCAGTGCCAGCCTATGGCAGAGTAAATCCATCACCAAACTGCAGCCTGTTCCAGCCCAAGCCTTCCTGACTCTCCAGGCAGGACACAACCTTCCTGAGCAGCCTTGCTGGCCTATACCCATTGCTCTGGGTGTTCTCATTCACACCCCAGTAAGAACCAGTATCAGCAACTGGGATCCAGTTAGTATCCTGCCTCCAGGAATGAAGTTCCCTGGGCAGGAGCACTGCACACAGGCTGAAGTGTTCCCAGGAATAACCTCTCAGCTTCCAGCAGCCAGCACTTCAGGCCTTCCTGCACCACAGGTTGCATCATAACTATTATGTTTAATAGCCTCACTGGACCAATCCTTCTTTCATTTGTCTAATTCCTCTATGAGATCATTTATGCTTTTGGCCTCCCCGCTGTCCCTATTGCAGTGAGTCCCACAGTTCCACTGGGCATTGCATGAAACAGCCCCTTTTGTTGGTTTGAAACCTCTGCTGATCTCAGGCTCCTGTTGTATCCCAAAGAACAGGGCAGCCCCTGCAGCCATCAGCACCAGAGTGAAGAGCTCTGGGAGCCTCAGCCTCCAGCTGCCCCTGCACAGGGAAGGGATGCACATCTCTGGCACAAGGGGTGCTTTTATCAGCAGCATTTTGAGACTCTGCTCTGGCCTTCCTTGCACAACACAGGAGAGGGCACATACAAGTGGGGTGGAGAGGCTCTGGCTCAGAGTTCCCACTGTGGGTGTGAGGTCCCTGGAGGAGACAGGACCAGCCTCCTGAGTTCTGCACTGCCCCAAGTCAGTGAGCAGCCCTTGTGAGGGGTGAGCTGCTGGCACAATGGGGGGGAATTCCTGTGGGAATACATCCAGAAGAAGAAGCCATTGTATTCCAGTGAAGAAAAGAAAAAAAATATATATTTGGTCCCAAGTGCCACGTGGACATTCAGAACAGGGCAAGAGCCCACAGGAGACTCCACCTGACAAACAAGCAGCAAAGTTAGGCAAGCCTGTTGAACTGGGGGTACTGCAGAGCCTCACCATTGCTACCAGGTCCTTCCTTGCCAGTCACTATTCTCTTCTCCATTCCAGTTCAGCCTCCACTAGAAGTCCCAGCTTAGCCAGGCTCTGAAGCAGGTGACCAGCGATCAGATCAAGGGCTGGAACAGCAGCCAGGCTGCTGAATGCCATCTCTGCAGGGACTGAACTGCAGCATCCCCCTCCCAAGGCACACAAAAGCACCTTGAACAGAAGGAGTGGACGCAGCCCAGTCCTGTGGCAACATGCAAGAGAGCCTCAAGGGAGATGAGCAATTTCCCTACACTGGCTTCTGCCTTGTCTCAGAGAAACAAGAATGGATTTGCAGAGCTCACTGCCTTCCTCCCAGTAACCCCATGTGAGTCAGCACCCCAGCCTGAGCAGCAGCATCAAAGGGCACTGCTGCTGAACCTGAACATGCCAGCAGTGCTGGGTTTGAGGCACACCCACAAAGGGCTCAGCAGCCAACACCAATGGCACCCATGTGCTGGGGAGAGGAAGCTCACAATGCTCAATTCTCATTCCCTTGAGAGAAATCTTTGCAATAAAGTGAGATCGCTGAGATCCACTGTGGGACAGCTGGAACTCTTTTCTTCATGGGGTAATGGAAGAATGTGTCAGAGTGTGTTCCTTGGGTCCAGAACTGCTAAGAAGGCTTAGGAAGGTTAGTGCACAGTGAAAAAAAATAGAATGGCAAGTATTAAAGCATCTGCCAGTTTTGAAGCAGACTCTTTGGGTTTAGATTATTTAGCAGCAAATTTGAAGGACCTGCACAGAGAACAACTCTTCTCTTGCTCACGCTGGTGAACAGTTACACTGATGTTAATAGCATTACTTCAGACTGATCCTGCAAAATTTTGAACAAAACCTTGCTAGGACCTTAGATATGTTTTTTAGACAATATTCCAGTATACTTCACTGTAAGCAAAACAAAACCGAACATTTTCAGTTGTTGTACTGAATTATTGAAGAGAACTGGGGTTTGCTCAGCCAATCTGAAATATAATGAGAGATCAGTCCTCCTTGGCCTGTCCTTGATATTTTGTGGTGGACTGACCACAGCTTCCTGCAACAGGTCACATTAGTACTAAATGCACAAGCAGCTTTCAAGCCAGGGAGCTCAATAGGTACAGCTCCTGACAGTACACTCACTTCTTTTGGCACTCAGGTACAATAAGGATATTGTTCCTTTAATGCTTAGCTTTCCTTTTAAGAAGTATGTGAGATTTCAGCCAATTCTCCACAACGATTAGTTCAGGATGAATGTACTTAACTCAGGATTCAGCTGGAAAGAGCCCAAGTAGATGCAATCAATTTTCTACTAAATCCACTTCCTTCCTCTCTTCCCTACCCAGCATGAGACATCAGTTCCCCACTACAGCCAGTAGTGACTAAGACAATGCAAACCTCTGCCTTCAGCCATGTTCCTATCAAACCTGGCTATTTCTTCTGCTTTCCCCTGCTTTTTGGGCTTTGCACATACTGTTCACTAAGCCAGCATTTGAGCCTGGGGGAAAAGGCTCTAGAAGCAAATATGAAAAAGGGTCTATAGAGCAAACCACAACTCCTGAATGCAGTGGCTGCTGTGACCCCAAAGTTAATCACTCACAACTGCTCAGGACCAGCTGCAGAACTTCACTGATAAAGTACAATTGTCCCCTTGGCAGTGGAACCCCCCAGGTTTCAATGTGCAGGCACTGCATGGACCTGCCACCTCCCATGCTGTGCCACTGTGTGGAACACCAAATTACCTCCACCAGCATCAGTGAACACCACAGCACTGCAGAGCCAGCCAGCCCCTCTCCCTGACCCAGCCTCCTGCAGCATGGCTGCAATGAGCACAGTTGGAACAGCAGGGATGATTTGCTACTTGAATTTAACCAGGGTAATAAAAAAATAACATCTGTTCAAAAACAAGGCTTAGAAAACATGATCTCTGGCTCTCACCTACATGCTTTCTTAAGAGTTTAAGTAGATGATTTCCAACCTCCTTTTCCCAAGTGTATACATTCTCCTTTGTTAAATTACCCTTGCAATCAGCAGAACAAGTCCTGGTGCCTCTGTATTCTTCAGGCTTTCTTCCTCCAGAACAGTGGTGTCCAAACTTTTTTGATTGCACTCCCCTACCAGTGGTGGTTGCACTTGCACCCCCAGTGCATGCAGATTTCCATATTGATAAACTAGATACAGCTACTAGCCAAGTATTTTCTTCCTGCACCCCAAAGGATCATCTCAAACACTCTGAGGGGTGTGTGCACCCCACTTTGGGAACTGCTGCTCCAGAGACCACTGGGCTGTTAATGCTGATTCAGCAAATTGTTCCCATGGGTCTGAATTTACACTGCCATGGTCCCTCAGGTCCGTAATCCACTGACTCACTCAATGAAGTTATTGGCATTATTGCCAGGAAAACTTCTGCAGGGAACACAGCTGGGAGAGTGGCAGTGCAGAGTGCCCAGGCAGGCAGGGGATGTGACTGAGGTTTATGACTGTGTCTGACTCAATGCCAGGACACAGCACCCTGTGTTTGAGAGCACACCGACAGCCAACCACCAAGACACAACAATCAGGAATCAAAAAAGAGTCCTCAATGATTCCACTCCTGGTTTTAAATATGCACCAAATCAGACACCTTTCACTCTGCACGGGCACAGCTGGAAGAGCTGGCAGGTATCAGTGTCTGGGCTGGCCCAGAGTCCCTGCACAGCCCACCAGCCACTGCTGCTTCTCACAGAGATGCTTTCAAGGGTCTCTCCTCCAATTCCTTCCCTCCTGCTTGCCTAGCTCATCATTCCCTTTTATTACTACTACTCCAGATACCCTGCAAGTTCACAGGAGTTTGGCAAACAAAGAGTTAAGGCTGGAAGGTCTCAGGCAAGAAAACTCATCTTGGGGGCTGGGGCAGAGGAGGAGAAAGCAAGAAGCCTAAGGGGACATCCAGGGCAGGGAGCAGTGCTGGGATGCCCTGATGGGCACCAGGAGCTGGCAGGGGAGGATGGCAGGGGATGATGGCAGGGGAGGGTGGCAGGGGAGGGTGGCAGGGGACGGAGGCAGGGGACGGTGGCAGGGGGGGATGGCAGGGGGGGGTGGCAGGGGATGGTGGCAGGGGACGGTGGCAGGGGGGGGTGGCAGGGGACGGTGGCAGTGCCAGGCACTGGCCAGCTGAGTCACAGGGGAGAAGCATCCCAGCAGATAGGGAGGTGAGAACAAGGCTGCATGGGGCCCTGAGCAGGAAGGAATGAATACAGGGGTTTGTGCATCTCTGAAGGGAGCAGGACAGTGCACAGAGCAGTGAGGGAGCCCCTGGCTGAGCACCAAGAGCTGCTGTGCCACCTGCACTCCATGGCAGGAGCGGGCAGAGGGAAGGAGGGTCCCCATGGGGTTTGAAACCTGGTTCCCCAAGCCTGCCCCGAGCACCAAAGGCAGCAAGCACTCATGGGGGACTCGGGAATGACTCTGCAGGGCCCCAGAAAGCTCCCAAACGATGGAGTTCACCATGGGGTTTAAGCCCCACTGCAGAGGCTGTGACTGTCAGAGCCTCCCCACCCCTCCCTGCCCCAAGTTCTCCTCTCAGACAGCACAAGGACACCAAGCACTTGCACAACCCCTGGGCAGAAGGTGCTCTGAGGGCAGCAACAACACATCCTGCCTCCTCCAGCAGGCTCTCAGACCTCTCTCCTCATGGCACACACAAACAAGAATTTAACCACACTGAGCCCCATCCTCCCCTGTCACACAGCCTTGTGGCTCTGCCACTGAAATGCCTTTGCCACTGCAGGGTGGTCACTCATGATCAGGAACAGCAATGTTGTGGGTGAAATGCTGAACCCCTAAGCACCCACCACCCCAAAGTGATGGTAGGAAGTTATTCTGGCCCACGACCACAGCACACAGACCTGTTCTCAAGTACTAAATGTCCATGAGAGGAGGAGCAAGAGGACCAAGTGTCCAGCTCAACACCATTCCCAGAGGAACCATTCCTCACATGCTGGGATGTTTGGGACAGGCAAGGAACACAGAACTGCACCTGATGGGACTACAGTGCTGCCTCCTCCACTGCTGGAAGAAAGTAATTCCCATTAATCAGAATGAGCCAGGAGGGCTGCTGAGCAATTGAGAGGGTGGGTCAGTGAGACAAGGGGACTGTCCCCCTGCCAGCAGTGTCCCTGTCACAGGATCTCTGCTGGCTGCCAATCTGTGCCCCACCAGACACCAGAGCTGGGAGCTGCCTCAGGGAGTCAGCAATCCCAAAAAAGGGGCACTGCCAGGGATGGACTGAACCCCAGCCATCACCAGGGCCAGCTTCAGGTTTGGTTCTAGAAAGCATTTACTGATCCTCACTCAAGACTGGGGATCACCTTTGCAAGCATAACCATTTTTATTTGTGTCAGTGCAAGGCAAGGCACCCACAGACAGGTTTCATGCTGGTAAAATATTAAAGGATTTCACAGTAAAACCATAAAATAATTCCTTAAAATTTCTGGCATGGTGTTCATAATCAAAGCCATATTGCAAAACTACCAGCTTTTTCTCTAACTACAGGGAAGTGGCTCACCTGGAGCAAACCACAGTATTAATGTCAGTGTGAAGCTCCTGCTGCCCAGCCAAGAGCTGCTCTCCATGAAATCAAGAATTCTTCAACACTAACTGCAACTGGATTTGGCCATGAGCAATGATAAATCTAAAAATTCCCAGCTGAAGTTCTGGTCAAAGGCAGGATTTTCAGGAAATGAGATATTTATTGGAGGGGGCGGGGGAAGAGCTTTCTGGTCAAGATCAAATTCACTGAGTTTCTTCCTGTGCTGTGTTTTAAGGGAGAGAGGCAGAGAAGAGAGGTTGGGAACAAGAGCTCTTCGTTACCTGGGCTAAAACCAAGCTACAATTTCCTGAGAAGTCCAAAGATAGGAGAAAACATCTCCTGCTGGTAAATAACTCTGACCTGTAGATGTCCATTTACCAGAACCAAGCTGGTCACTCTGTAACAGTAAGTTTATAAGCAGGCAAAACATTCAGGTCATGTAAATAGCAGGGGTGAGCACAGCACTGTCCTTGGTGCCCAAGGGCAGCCCCTGCAGCTGAAGTGGCCAGTGCTCCCCAGTGCTCCCCAGTGCTCCCCAGCAGCAGGAATGGCTGGGTGTTTATGTAGGCTTCAGGCCAAGCCTCCTTCTCTGATAAGCTGCCCTGCTGCATTTGTGGCTCACATCCGACTCAGAGTCCCCGGAACACTGGAGACAGCATTCCTTGGATACTGGAAATAAATGAAAAACACAGTGCTGGGCTTGGACAGAGGAATGGGAACGTTATTGACGTGGCCCAGGCACCAGGGGCTCTGGGGAACAGTGCTGGGAAAGCAGGCTTTTTGAAATCTTACATTAGGCCATGTATTTAATGATATTTAATCCTCAAAATGGTCCCCCATAAACTGTAAATACACATTATTTGAGCAAGTAATTAGTTTCAGTAGCATGCTGGAGCAGCTGTATGGCTTGCCTGCCAGACACTGCAAGTGTTTCCTCCAGCAAAAGCATCTATTTGTGATCTAACAATAATTACTTAATGATTTATAGAACTTCTCACATCTCCAGTACTTTGACTCCAAGATCTCCACGTAATTCCATCACTATAATGCAAGCAGTGCAGTATCACCCACATGAGGGAGGTGGGAAGAGTTCTGCCCACATGGACCAAGCCAGAGTGGCTGAGTGATCTGCCCAAGGGGACAAAGAATCCTGTAGCAAGTGGCATAAAAGCCTTTCCTCTGGCTCACAGGGCAGATCTACCCCTTGGTGGCCACCAACCCATCAGTCCTCTCAGCTAAGGATTTTTTCTCTGTCCTGTGCCAACATCCTCTGCCAGAAGGAAACCTGAAAGAGAGAATTTGGCAGCAGCTGAAGTTTGGTGCCACAGTGTGTTTTATAAGTGTGAAGGCAAACTTTAGCAAAAAAAAAACAACACCCACCAAACCTTTGTTTTGTACATGGCAAGATTGTTATGGGAAACAGCTTTTCTAGACCCACAAGTGTGGAGGTTTGGGTTGGCTCCCTGTCAAACTCAGCCATTGACCACACAGATCCCTCCTCCAGAGAGACAGGGGGAAAAAATACCAAAAGAAAATTGTAGTAAAATATATATATATATATTCACATATATTACAGTTATATACAATTAAACACTATGAATATACAGAACAAGAATCCCAAACAA
>JAWWEE010000018.1:1638646-1657235 GCA_035221455.1 Xenops minutus | reverse complement strand
AGTGTGGAGGTTTGGGTTGGCTCCCTGTCAAACCCAGCCATTGGCCACACAGATCCCTCCTCCAGAGAGACAGGGGGAAAAAATACCAAAAGAAAATTGTAGTAAAATATATATATATATTCACATATATTACAGTTATATACAATTAAACACTATGAATATACAGGACAAGAATCCCAAACAATCCCAAAAGGGAAAAGGGGGAAAGGGGAAGGGAAAAAAGGATAAAACTGGGTAAAAATAAAACAAAACAGATATAAAAACTCAAAAACTCAGGGAATAGCTCAACAAAATAGCTAACAAAAATCAAATGTCACCAACTTCCCTCAATAAATCAGTTCCTTCACCTCTGTGCAGCTTCAGACTACAGCTCTCATGGGCCTGAGCTCACACAGATGGGAGGTCAACACACTGAGACCTGCTGTTCTCCAGCACCCGAGAGGAAGGGAAGAACCTCCCCTCCTCATCTGATATACACCTGATTGCATAAAGGAATGGTGTGGAATACTTCCTTAGTTATGGCCCTGGTGCCAGGGAAGACCTAGACCAAACCCAAGAAAACTAAACCCCCACAACAAGCAGTAAAAGCATCCTTAAGGTGAAGAGTGCCAGTGGAAACCTTTGACCTGTAAAATGAATTTGTAAGGTAAAACCCAGGCTGCTTTCTGGTGTGGAACTGCAGTGCATTTTCAGGCCATACAGATGTTTCTCCCTTGAAATAAGCAGTAAAGAGGAATTACTATGAAGGCTGAGCTTGGAGCCCACCCTGGCCAGCAGGCATGGATGAGGTGCAGAGAGAGAGCACACAAGGATGAAGATAACAGAAGCAGCAAAGCCAGATTCCCCCTTCCCATGGTGTCCTTTCCTAAGAGCTCCTGACCTTGCCAGGCAGGGCTTACAGGGCTGGACTGGGAGGTGCTGTGTGCCCTGGCAGGAGAGGACACTCCTGTCACTGCACTGTCACCAGGGAGAGGTCCAAGACTGGAGACAGCAGGAAAACAAGGTGACAGCAATAAGAACAAAAAACTATTTGGAAGTTTGGGAAAGAGCTTTGCTGGTGAGAAAGGACAGACTGAAGTTTCCATGGCTGTAAAGTGGTCTAATCTTGGCTCCTTGATAGGAGGATGATGAGCTGCCAGCAGTTCAGAGTCCTCAGACCCTGGGAACTCAGGCATCCAGGAAAAGCCTGAGATATGAATACCAAAGCAAAATGGGAAATTACCAGGGTACAGTAAGACTTCAAACAGTGCCAAGGGCAAGAGGACAAGCTTACTATTTTCTGGAGAAAAGGTACTGACATGCAGATAAGATCTCGACTAAAGAAATCCATGTGCTTGTTTGAGATGGAAAACGAGAGATGACCACACAGAAGTTACAGTAAGTCTGGATTCTGGCAGAGCAGGCACATGGCAGAGCAAATGCAGGCAGAAAGAAGGAAAAAGAAAACCCATGGGAGATGGAAATCTTCACAGAAGATGCATCAGAGACAAAAGCTGCAGTTCAATCCTTCCATCAGAGCAGGGAAAGAGTCAGGTAATGGTGACCCACAGAGCACACTGTGGGTCAGTCCTGGGCAGCAACAGGGAGAGCACTCAAGGGGCAGGACAAAGGCAAGGTGGAGATTCCCTCAAAGGACAGCAGAGTATCCAGGTGACAGATGGCTGTAGGACAGATTTAGGGAGTGCTGAAGGACAACACTGATCAGCTGGCAAGTGTGGAGATAGAACTGATTTATTCTTGAAGAAGGGACGATGATCCACATTAAAGGAGAAATTATTTCAGAGTTTAGTTTGCAGGTTTAGTCTTCGATGAGTAAAGATCAAGGACATCCCTAAAGCATAGATTAGGCACTTTGCAGAGTACAGAAGAACAGCAGACAGCAGAAACTTGGATCACTCAGTTACAGGAAGCAAACCCTCTGCTTCTCTTTGCCACTTTTCCCTTCCACCTGTTTTCCCCTTTTGTTTTTAGCTAACACTTAAAAAATGACAGAACCTGGAAATGGGAAACAGGAACATCTGTTGATAATGTCAGAGACTTCCCTGTGCTCTGTGCTGGATTATCTGGATTTCTTCCCCTTTGAGAGATGAACTCAACAGAAGCCCAAGGATTCTGTTCTTTTGGAGAAATTGAGGTGTGTTCCAAAAAAACATTTTAAATGGGCAGAGGGGAAGGCAAAAGAAAAAAAAAGAATAAAAGGGAGGATTGAACACCCAAGAGATGGGAGTTTCAGATAAGACAATGGAGAGCTGCAGATAATAAACACCAATATGGAAATGGGGAAAGTTTAGCAAATCTTGTTACACGAGACAATAGGTGACATTTCAAACCCACAAAGTGTGCAAGGAGGTGATTAGGTTCTCTGGGGTTTTTACAGAAATTAAAACCAGAGGCAGAAACCTTGTTAATTAGAGCATGGGTTTGTGCTTCATGCATTTTCCAACCCCTGAAAGGATCACAGGTGCCCTCAGTGATCGGTTCCACATTACGATTACAAAAATATTGTGGCAGAAACACATCTATGGCCAGTCCATCAGCACAGAGAAAACTTTCCATTATTAGTTGCCAGGCAACCCCTCCCAATTAAAATAACTATCAAAAGCCACACATTTCATGCTGGAATCATTAATAGCAGAATGCAATTACAAGCCTTCAAGGAAACAAGGAGCCAGAGACAAACCACCAGACAACTACTGATTCTGTGCCCTCTGATCAGCAGGGACAGGGAGTGGAAATGTTGCCTGGTTCCCTGCTGGTCAGAGCTGCCCATCACCACCACCCTTCCCTGGCCATCAATCTCCAGCTCCAGCCCAGCTAAAGCAGCTCTCAGAGACACAGAGAGTGTGCTACACACACTCCTGACAACCAAAATGCTTTAAGCACATGCATCTTCAAGTACCTGAGATGTCCCCATGGAAGTAAGGCCAATCAGATGAGCCATGCCTAAGAAAATGGGTTCTCTCTTGGAGCTGAACTGACTTAAAGCAGTCACAGAGTTGCAAACATCTCATGACATAACACCTGATCCAGCAGTACAGTCTGCAGAAGGGACACAGCAAGGGACTGGTCCATCTGAAGTCCAGCACACAGATCAGTGCTCTGCTGGGCTCAGCTACCTGGAACAACAAGCACCAATGCAGAGAAGCTGCAAAGTGCCTCCTAAAATACAAAACCCAACTAAATAATAAATTCTAAAGAAAGGAGTTGGTTAGATCATGGTGCTAATAACACCAAGGTTGTGGGTTTGATCCCTGTATGGCCATTCACTTAAGAGTTGGCCCCAATGATCCTTGTGGATCCTTTCCAACTCAGAATATTCTGTGATCCCACCTCAAACATTTCTGATGACCCTTTTCCCAACCCACTCTTTTTCTTCCCCTAAAGCCTGGGATATTATCAGACTAACCACAGATCCAGATAAAGGAAATCCTTTCCTACCACTCAGCACCCAAAGGTACTCGGGCTCTTACATGGGCTGTTGCCCAAGTTTGACTTTTAATTGTCCAGCAGATCCCATTCCTTTGCTGAGACTCACTGCTGGCCCAGTGTTGCACAGGGTGAGGTGGCCCATGTGAAGCCAGCTGTCCCCTGTGCCATGCCCTGCCTCTCCCTGCAGCCAGCACCTCCCTTTCCTGACCTTGCACCGGGGCTGCAGGTGCACACACCTGGAATGGCTGTGAACCCTCTGCCTGGCTAGGTGTTCCATGGGAAGCTGGGGCTGAGCACAGGCTGCAGCTTAGCCCACAGCCCTGGGATGAGCCAGGCACAGCTCCAGCCTCCTGCAGCACTAAGTTATCTCACTGACACATCCACACAGGCTGCAGCCTCAGTGGCACACACGCCAACCCCTCCAGTCCCTTCCCATAACCAGCCTTGTGCCTCCCCTCCTGTGAATCACCCCCAGGAATCTGCCCCACATGCATCAGGACCTGCTGCCAGCTCCAGGGATGGCCTGGAAACCACCAAACCCTCAGGTGGCCATGGATTCCATCCACGGGGCTGAGATGTGCATGAGTAACACCAGAGTTATGCAAGTGGGGGGCACGCAGAGCTGGGGCCATGGGGGTCAGCACTGAATCACCCTGCCCTCCCCTGAGCACCAGGTATGAATGAGCCAGTGGCTCTGGCAGGATTACAGGGCAAAAAACCCCAAACCTTCAGTGCAATGGGATGTGGTTAGAAAAAGGCAGGGCAGGGTAAGGGCAGTGGCTGCCCAACAGCCTTGGACCATTCCCAGTGATGCCCTTTGCTCCTCGCCCTGCAGTGCCCTTGCAGGGCTGCCCTGATGCCCAGAGGAGCACAAAGAGCTGCAGGAAGAGGAACCTCCAGCTGAGCCACTCCAAAGTGGGCCACGAGGCACCAAAGGGTTACAAGCCACTAACACAACGTGACACATGCATTTGTACCACTGTGATCACCAACTAACAGTGGTGGCCACACAGCGTGGACCTCAGAGATTGGACACTGAATTTTGTTCTGTTTTATGTGAAAATCATAGTCACAGACAATTTAAGGCTACAAAGCAAGTAGTTCAATTTGGATGCAGCGACTCATGTCCAACTTATAAATATCCTGCGGGGACAGGACAAATATGAATTGAAAATTAATCTTGCACTGGGAATTTGGGTATTCTAAAAACTCACCAACTGTTGTAGGGACACAGGTCCCTTCAGAGGTTCTGTGCCTCACTACCACCAAGAGCAAACAAAGGTTCAACCTGGGGCAGCAAAGAGGCCAAAGAGCATTTCCAGTGTCACAAGGAGCTGGGACAGGAGCAACCTGCTGTTAATGGACATGCACATCCAGCAGCACAGAGACACATTCAGCCAGAAGGCAGCTGCTGTGTCAAGGTGAAGAGGCAGGCTGTGCCCATGACCATGAACAGCTCCCCTGTCCCACCAGCTGGAGGGCAGGGGCTAATCCAGAGCTGCCCTTCACAGCCCCAGGGAACAGTAAATGTCCCAAAACAGACCCACTGCAAGAGACCCCCTGAGCACTCTGGTGTGTCCAGAGCTGCCAGGTAAGGAATGAGCTCATCCCCCAGGACTGCAGCTCACCTCCAGCCTCTGACTGACTGGCTGCTGATTTCCTGAGCCCCAAAACCAGCAGCAAAAGCACAAATTAGAGACAAATGGCACATTCAACTGTCTGCCTTCACATAGGAGAGCAGAACACGTCCCTGATTTCTGTGGTGAGACACACTCCTCTTTGAGAGCAGAGAGATTTCAAAGCCTCAGCTCTACAGAGCTCATTCCCTGACACTCTCCTGCACCCTGTGAGCAAGAAATCACTGATATTCCTCACTGTAAGAATTTATCTTACTGCACTATGATCATTGCCACTGGATTAAAATCTTCAGCCTGAAAAGATGCTGTGGACAGCATTATGATCTGCAAACTGAAGGCACCTGATAAGTTATCTTCTTTAGTGAGTATCAAACAGAGCCCATTAATTCCTGCAACTGTTCACCTGCACTTAGATCACACAAGCAATCTGGCTTCACAGCAATTATTCTTCTGCAAGAAATCCTGTCATGCTCTGAAATACTATCAAGAGGAATTAGATGATGAGCTTTTCAGGCAGACATTTATCAGCCCTTGTCTTCCATATAAAAAATCTGCAACTGAACTCCTGCCAAAACTCAGATTTTACACTTAACAGAAGGGACAGAGTATGTTGTTGCCTGCATTAATATCTGTTATTTAAGATTCAGCAAAGCATGCTCACATGAGCAATATAACATATTTAAACACATCTAAGTGTTTTGCTGAATTAAGGCCTAAAAGAGGTTCTGCTGGTGTCAGGGCTGAGAGAGAACCTACATTTAAAAACCATCCTAACAAGCTTCAGTGCTTTTCTCGAGGAGATTGTGAATGAAGGTCTACATTGAACTCCCTGGAAACCAGATCACTTGGGTTTTTACCTTACCTGAAGAGAATTATCTGACCTCTGAAAAAGAGCTATTTGAGGGGCATGGCTTTTTGCAGAAGGCAACAGGGGTTTACACAGAAAAGTGGCAAAAATCACCTGACAGAGCAGAGTTCTGGGATGCTGAACTTGCACAGTTACAGGAGCAAGGCTCAACTGTGCAGAACCCACTGGACACACTAGAGAGGCAAAAACACAGCACACAAAACATGCCTGCTAAGTCATTTACTTTTCCTTTCTATTCTTTTTTTACCCCAGGTCACTGGTGAAATTTCCTTTTTTTGAAGAGATCCTGAACAACTCTGAACCATTACTGAATTTCTTTCCCCAAGTTGCCAGAATGCAAGAAGACAATGAAGAGATTTACCATCTGAGCACTTTACCAAAACACCTAAAGGGGACAGAAGTCTTCTGTTTACTTACTGTGCATCTGAAGTATTTCCTGATTTTTCTGTGTCTGTGTCCTCAAGAACCAACCACCTGCAGGGATCACCCCCAGGAATCCATCCCTCCACCCTCACACCTCTCCCCTGGCAAGGCTGGAGCCATCACAGAGGTGCCCATGGGGGTATTTTTGGTTTTCCTCTTAATCACAAGAAGCACAAACCCTCCAGCCCTGGTGTGAAATGTGCTGGTGGGAGCAGAAAAGGACAGCACTGGAGTGAGCCCTGTGTGCTCCTGGGAAGGCACAGCATGGGCTGTCCTGCTGCCCTTGTCACCCAGGGCACCCTCACTGATGGCACCTGGCACTGGAACCAAAGAGCAGCCCCAAGAAGTGCCAAAGAAAGGGCTCTGACTCGGGCAGAATTTCCACTTCTCTGCACAACTGCACTTGTCTCTGCTGAGCTGAAAACACTCACTGCCAAGAGATGAAATGAGGCCTTGGAGGCTCCATCACTCATTATCACATTTCAGCCTGAGTGGTCTCCAAACCACAACTTTTCCCAAGGGTTTGAAATATCATTTTATTTATTTTTTAATTGTAGCTGGTTAAATATTGGGCCCTTATCTAAATCAGATGTCTACAGGTGCAGAATCTTGTTCTTTGGTTATTAACTTTTCCTTTCTACAGCCATTATCTGGAAAGTAAGACTGAAAACTGTTGGAGGAAAGTTCAGGTCATTGTTATTTGGGGGAAACAAGAAAGGCCATCCCATGCTCTTACTCTCAGATTTCTAAGTTGTGCTGGGTTGGTGTGGCCAGGTTTGGGGTGGGGGAGCTACAGGGGGGGCTTCTGTGAGAAGCTGCCAGAAACTCCCCCATGCCCAGCAGAGCAAAGGGACATTTGGTTTTAATTTGAAAACAAAGAAGAATAGAGAATCTGCCACTTCTCTTGCTATTTTGTTCCAGCATTTAATCATTCTCATTGCAGAAAAACTGTCTCTGATTTCCTATTTGAATTGTGTCATTTCAGCCTCCAGAAAAGACCTCTCTTGTGTTTGTCTCTAGTACATATGAGACCACTTTCTACTGCTGTTCTGTGCTTGCAGTATTTACAAGCTCCAGCCACATGTCCCTCCCATAATTTCTGATACCCAAAATACACTGGGCTCTCATGATTAGCTTTTCTCCAGCCTTTAATATTCTTTGTAAGTGCTCCTTAGACCCTGTGTCTCCAGTTACCTCCGACCTTTAAAAGGTGGGTACCAAAACTGCAGCACAGGATTCTCACCCGGGTCCTACCAATGTCACAAAATTAACTCCCAGTTCATAACCTGCAGTGCTGTAAGAAGTTCCCATTTGGTTGCTGCACTCAGAGGTGCAATTCCCATAGACAGAACCTGCATGCCTTTGTCCCAGGGCTGGATCTACTGGCACTGTCCTGAATCACCCCATGGGCTGCTGAGTTGAGATGAAAAGCTCTGCCTTTGGTTCACACTTGCATGTAGCTGAACTTAAGCTGTGATCAAGCTTTTTGCCTGCACTCAGGCACTGCTGCCAGGTCAGCAGCACGTCCAGCCCTTCAGTGCCCAAGGGAAGGAAGCACCCACATATTTCCATTTGCATGGCGTGGTATCAGAGGCTGCAGAATGAAGAAAACCCAAGCCCTTCTCACTTGTGAAACCTGCTGGGCCTTCCAGCCCCCCAGCAGTACAGAGAGAGGCTCAGAAGACAACCTGGAGCACTGTTTCCTGGTGTGTGCTGACTCACCAAAGCTTGTGAATCACCACATTCCAGGGCACTCTGGGGTGGAGACACATGGACATGTCTCGAGTCGCCCTATGGCAGACATACACTAGCCACACACACCTCACCAGAAGAGTCAGAAAAGCTTGTTGTGCTTTTAAATAATCAAGTTGTGTTTGCATTTTGCTGTTAAAATACATTTCTTGTCCCCTACACGTTTTTCTAAGGAACAGAGTACCTGCATACATATCCCTGTGGTGGCAAACATGCATCCTGACTCCTTCCAAACAACATTTCTGCCCCAGAGAGGAAGCTGGAATTCACCCATGCAATTAGGCTAGGTTAATGTTGGCAGGGAGTGGAGAGATATTATCCACTATCATATTTTGTAATCCTCTGCTAAGCAGGATGCTGTGCACATTGGGAGCCAACAAAATAGCTACTCATTCACTGTCAGACTTGAGCAAAGTCAAGAGCAATCCCTAAAGGTTTGAGATGAGTTCATCCCTGCAGCTGGTAATGGTCCAGAGTCATTTACAAAGGTCACTAAATTCTACATTCAAGTTGCAGGTTTATTTAAACCAATATTTATCTCCCTCTCAGGAGAAAAGACAACTTCTCCTTTCATAAGCAAACTTTACAATGGCCTTTTGATTATCAACTTACTTGGTTCTATGCCAACAATCTTTGACTATTTCTAATGCTTAATTAATCCTTTTTATAAACAATTTCTGCTCAGCCTATTTCTGCTCAGAGTGAATCTTTTGCTATGTATATGTATCATAACAAGCTCTTCAATGTCCGGGCAAATATTTTCATCTATTAGGAACCTAAGTAAATGTTTGCATAAACCAGGAAAAATTACCTGCCTCCTGAAAACTGAGCCCTCCTACTTCCCTTGACTTGAGTGGGAATTTGTGAGCTCTCAGCAGTTACAGACAACACACTGAGGAAGTTTCCACCTTAAGTTCACAAGGCCTGACTTAAGGCAAACACTGCTGAAAGTGCTGCCCTGAATTTTCCACGTCCTGTTTCCCCTGGCAAAGCCTTGACTTCCCCAATCACACACAGAAACATCACTTTCAGATTAAAAGAGAAATCTAAAAAGGTCCTGAGACCACAATGAGGAAACAGTGATTTACCAACCAGTCTTCCCCTACAAAAATAAAAACCTTGTAATGGCATAAGATATTTCAACATGCAGTTTCTATTTGTTCTTGTCACATTCAAACATAAGAAAACAATTTTTGAGCGTTGGGTATGCACAGAAATGACAAATACACATGTTTGACTAGAGTTGCCTTTGCAAATAGAAAGTGACCAAAATATGGTTTTGGCTGCACAAATCTGAGTGTTTTTTCTATAAAAATGATCCATGCACATGACAGCCCCATAAACACAAGTGATTTAAAGCATATACTGCTTGTAACAGCCAGGTTGAAGCCATTTTGCAAATGCAGCCCTTAAAACAACCAAACACTATTTTCTGGGCTGCTGCTTAGGAAAACACCATTGAACACTTACAGATGGCAAATAAAAACCCCCAACTTTTGAAGCTGGAGCCTTGTGTGGGAATTTTGCCTTGGGAAGCAGGCAGGATGAGGTCTCACTTTGTACACTGGGTGCTAAAGGAATCTGTGTTACAAAAGGAAGCCACAAAACAAGGCTAGGGCAGGTCTGACTTACCACAAGAGCAGCACGTGAAGCAGTTGGTATGATAGAGGTTACCCATGGCTTGGCAAGCCTGGCTCGCTCCATACACACCTTTTCCACACTTTATACAAATACCTACAAAGCAGAAAGAGAAGCAAAGTTAAAATCCTCCAGGGCTCCTAAAACCAGCTCCAGGCTGTTGATTCATAACACTCAGGATCCCCCCATCGAGCCCTAAATTAATGAGCTCCTCACCCTGAATGGATTCAAGTACCCAGGAGAGTGGCTGGAGCAAAAGAAATGCTTGGAAATGAACCCAAACTGAAGGGGGGAAAGCCTTGCTGGTGTTTCAATGTACTGAGACTGAGGTTAGCTAAGGCAGAAATGCAGAGGGGGCAGGTGCAAACAGAAAGGACAGAAAATCCACACACGCCCTGGAAATACCTCTGCTTGCCCAAGAAATAATTTAGTGGCACCTTCACAACCAAGGGATCCACCACATGACATTGAACAATCACTAGCAACAATTCAGCCCCAAACCCAAATGCTTCTCTTCAGCCCTGTCCAGCAATGCACCATCAGGAGTGCTGCTCCACAGTGAGAGCCACACAGCACTGGGAAGTGTCTCTGTCATGTTTAGTAATAGTTTAACTCTGTGAACAGAGTGGGTGACCTCCCAAACACACCACCCTAATGGTCTCAGGGCAAAAACTCTGCCTGAATGGAGTCTGAAATTCCCCCTCCCTGCTCCTGGGAAGTCCTCAGGACACCAAAGCACATGGCAGAGCTGAGCTCCACACATGGCAGGCTCACAGGGAGGGTCAGGATTTCAGTAAGCTCCACAAAGAGCAGGTTCTGGGGTGCTTTGGGGGTTTTTTGAAAGCTGTTTCCTCATAGTTATGGTTGTAAGAGTCTTTTGCCTATACATTTATTTCTACCTATGCAAAACCTCTTTAAAGTAAAACCAGGGCAGGGAGATAATTCAAGAATCTCTGAAACTCTGGGGAATCCGTGTCTTTCTGTCAGGTACTCAGAACTACTGATTTTCAAGTTTTTCTGAGATTATCACTGGTGTCTATTCAATTGCAGCAGGACAGCACGTCTCAAGACAAGGCTGTGTGATCTTTTTATAAATACTACAGGAGACAATAAAAATTGAGATTTAACCTCACACAACTCTCAGAATCTGCTGTGATCCATGTGCTGTTTGAGGCCCTATTTCTTCAAACACATGCACAAGCTTGGCATTAATCATTGGCAAAACCAAAACTGCTAATAAACTCAAGAGCCTAAGAACTCAAGAATATACAAAACTGGGCTTTTATCATCCAGAATTCTCCCCTGCTGTGCTGTGAACATTTGATACACACACATGGAAAATACAAATACGAGCTTGTTGGGTGAAAATCAGCATATTCTGAACAGGGATCCCTCCTATGGGAGACAGAACAACACAAACTTCTGCATATGAGTCCTTCCCATGGGCTGCAGTTCTCAACAAACTGCTTCAGGATGGGTCCCTTCCATGGGGTCAGTCCTTAGGAACAGTGTGGGTCCCTTCCATGGGGTCAGTCCTTAGGAACAGTGTGGGTCCCTTCCATGGGGTCAGTCCCTTAGGAACAGGCTGTTCCAGGGTAGGTCCCTTCCATGGGGTCAGTCCTTAGGAACAATGTGGATCCCTTCCATGGGGTCAGTCCCTTAGGAACAGGCTGTTCCAGGGTGGGTCCCCCATGGGGTCAGTCCTTAGGAACAGGCTGTTCCAGGGTGGGTCCCTTCCATGGGGTCAGTCCTTAGGAACAGGCTGTTCCAGGGTGGGTCCCCCATGGGGTCAGTCCTTAGGAACAGGCTGTTCTAGGGTGGGTCCCCCATGGGGTCAGTCCCAAGCCCTGCCAGCAAAGCTGCTCCAGCGTGGGCTCCTCTCTCCACAGGTCCTGCCAGGAGCTGCCCCAGCGGGGGCTGCCCTGGGGTCACAGCCTGCTTTGGGCTCCCCCTGCTCCAGGGGGCTCCTGCAGGGGCTGCAGGTGGGTCTCTGGTGCCCCATGGCCCCCCCTGTGCTGCAGGGGCACAGCTGGCTCCCCATGGGCTGCCCTGGGGCTGCAGGGGCACCTCAGCTCCTGTGCCTGGAGCACCTCCTGCCCTGCCCCTGTTCCTGCCCCTGCCCTGGGCTCTGCTCAGCTCTTCCTCTCCCACGTTCTCCCTGCTCTCTGCCAGCTGCAATTCCCCAGGGATTTGCCCCCTCTCAGGTGTGTCACCCCAGAGGTGCTGCCCCCATCTCTGCTGGGCTCAGCCTTGGCCAGCAGTGGGTCCGTCCTGGCCCGGCTGGCCCTGGCTCTGCTGGGCATGGGGGAGTTTCTGGCAGCTTCTCACAGAAGCCCCCCCTGCAGCTCCCCCACCCCAAACCTGGCCACACCAACCCAGCACAACACCATTTGTGACACCGAACCTTCAGGTCAGTGCATCAGGAACACCAACACCTGTGTGGTGTGGTCAGGTCAAATGGGATATGGTTAAGTATATATAGTACTAATTCCAATACTTAAATGGAAATACCACTGATTAAGTCATGGGTTTCTTGGTGTTCATACCTTTAACTCCCTCACTTCAATCTAATAAGGGAGATTAAGCTTTCATTCAACCAGCTCAACATCCTAGCACAATGTTGCCGTTTTAGACTATATTTGCCAAATGAAACTATAATTAAATAAAGAATTAAATCTAATAATTATTATTTTTAAATGTTAAACCTAATTTCACTATTTTAGTGAAGCAACAACTGTAACTTTAATATCACAGCTACCAATGTCTCAAGCTAAGCCTGTAATACAAATTAGCTGCCAGCTAGATCCATCAGTTTATTGCAAACAAAGTGGTAAGAAATGCTCAGCCCTGACAGGAGAAATGGGAATTTCAGAACATTTGTTGCCTTATCCAAGGCTGCTAAGTCAGTTTATTTACTTATAACCAAATGTTATGGAAAACACCTGCTATTTGCCAGGAGTTAATGGTTAACTGATCAAAGCTGGCTATCGATTACTGCGGGCACTGGGACTGGAATGAGTGCCCAGCGAGGCAGCAGCTGCAGAGAGGAGTCCCAGCAGAGCCCAGCTCCCACCAACCTGCCCTGGGTGCCAACCCATTCCAAGAGCTCTGCTGTGACCCCAGACCCCAGCCTGGGCAGGGGGGCTGCACACCCCACAGGGAAGGGATGTGGGGCACACACCTGGAACAAGCCAGCCCTTACTTCTTGGTGTGAGGTTTCAGTTCAGGGGGGCAGAGAAAAGCTCTCCCAGAGCTCCCCAGTACCTGCACACCTTCTTGCCCACCTTGTTGTGCAAACCACGTACCTGGGGACGGGCAGCTGCTGATTGTCTCACTGTGAAGTTATGCTGAGGAACCTGTAACACCTACTTTTCCCATTTACACTTCATACTACACAAAGAAGAGCAAAAATCCAGAGTCTGTAATTCTCTGGCATTCCTGTCTATGAGCTCTCATGCACAAATCTACTACAGCCAGAGCTGCTTTGATAAATGAAAGTTATTACCTCATTTCTTTGCCATTGCTCCATTGAACCATCAGAAGCAAAAGAAGGATTTACTGTGGATGTTAAATTTGCACTGGCCTTTCCAAGCAAGTGATTCTTTAGGAGCAGCTGTCAGTTTGCTAACTTGTTTTCTCTAAGAGACTAGTCATTAACTCCAGGAATGAGTGACCACAGAGATGATTAGCATGCTAAAAAAGCCTCTGTAAAATTCCAAAAGTGTATATTGAAAAATATATATGCAGCTGCAGTATGAGTAGTGTGAGCTCATAACTGCCTAAGAAAAGCCCTGATTACATGGCTGTTCAGGTCTGGTTTTCCACGAGTCACAGCCCACACTGCACACTGCAAGCTTGTGAAAGCCTTGACACCAGGACTACATCACTTTTTTCCCCCCAGATTTAATTCCAAAGCTTGTTAAACCGCCTATGAAGAATGTTCTGTTACAGAGCAAGCATGTCTTGTTTCTGACACTTCACTTGACATGACTTCACATCAACCACTTCAGCCTTTATAGGATCCCTTGCCCCTCCCAACACTCTGTTCTAAGCAGTCAGCTGTACCTCCAGCCCTTTAACACATCAACTCTTTCCACCCAAGGCATCAGTTCTCTACAGACCTGGGGTCTCTCTTTAGCTAGAAAAAGATGGTACAAGATGTTGCATATATCTTAAGTTTGCATAAAGGTGGGCTGAGAAGGAGCCCAGTCACAGCATTCCTTGGCTATGGTGAAGAGGTGTTTGCATCCTCACACTGTGTTTAACCAAACATGAGAGACTGAACAAACACCCTCTGGAGCACAGCAGAAGACCCCCAAAAAATGACATGAAAAGAAGCCCCCAGTCTCCCTGCTGGAGTTAGTTAGTGCACTTTCCCCAGTGCACTTGACCACACTTGAACATCAGTCAGAACATCTCTGAGCACAGGCCAGGCAAGCTCCAGCACTGTGTGGCTCCAGAGCTGTCAGGGGCACGGGGCTCTCTGGCTGCTCTCTTGTCTCTGCTGGCAACACCAGGACAAAATCAGACAGGGATTTTCTGATGCTGCCAGTGATTTTGCTCCAGACTCAAGACTAAATGCAATGCACTATAACAAGCAAAGGTATCGGCAACAACCTAAAGAAGATATCAAAGCTGTACGTTTTCTTCAGTCTGCTTGTACTTGTAAGAGTTCCCTGCAGTAGCCTATGCATTAGAAGTTGTCCAGTTTGGGACCTGTCCATCAGATCCTGGGCTGCTCTTCTGACCATACCAGTACAGGCTGGGACTTTACAGAGACTTCACCAGGCACCCAGAATTAGGAAGAAGGTCACAGAGGAAGGTGAAATGCAGTATGTATCCTGGCAGATACATAAGCACCTTTTCACCAAGCTTTGTCCTCAGACACATGTGGAACTCGGCCTGTGCCTAATGCCATTGTTATGTAACCTGAAGTCAAAGGTTTAGCACAAATGCAAGGAAAGTGGTCCCATATGGCCTTTCAAATTCAGCAGCAGCAGCTGGGGGAGTCAGGGGAGAATGTGGCTGTGGACCCCCTGACACAGTGCAGGGATGAGCTGCAGCTTTACTGTCTTACAGCCACACCGTGCCTGCAGGATCCCCAGGATAAATGCTACATGCTGCCTACAGTAGGAAACAACCAAGCCCTGTCATCAAGAGTTATGGGAAAGCTAAAATTAACAACTAACACATGGCACAGATGACTCCCTCCCTGCCTCTGCAGCTCTGTTAACACTGCAGTGCTGAGAAAAGGGTGGGTGAATGTCACGCTGTGCCACTGGCAAAACCCACTTTTCTTCCCTGGACAGGAAAAAACCATCTTTACATGAGTCCCCAACAAGATTCTCCACACCTGTGGCCTAGCCAAGGCACAGGGGCAGGGAAATGGAAACCTACTGCCATGAAGAACAAAGGAGGAGGGAAGCCTTAAGAGCTCAAGAAACCAAAGTGCAGCCAGAGTGAATGGCCAAGCTGCAGGAGCAGGAGGGCTGTGCAGGGGCTGTGTCACACCTGCAGGTGCTCCTGGCCATGGGAGGTGCTCCCACCCTGCCTGCAGCCAGTGGTCTCACACCTGGGCACAGCAACACATGGAGTGCTGCTACCTGGAAGAAACCTGCTCAGGAGGCAGGGAGGCACTGGAGCTGCCCCAAGCCTGGGCACCTGTGCCAGGGCTGCCACAGCACTGCCCAGCTGATGGCAGCTACTGTGCAGACATCCTGGATGGCTGGGGACAAGTGACTTCAGGGCAGAAAAATGCTCTTTTCCTTCCAGCAGCCACAGAAGGAGGGATCTTCTGACACATGTCATCTGTCAGGCAGATCAGAGAGAAGAAACAAGGCACCTGCATGGGGCAGAGCCAGGCAGGAGCCAGGGAGCAGCCCAGGAGACCCACCCAGCCCTCAGCACCATGGAGGGCTTTGCTCTATCACCTAGCAGATACCTTGCAAATGTCCCAAGGATTGAGCAGCTAACACAAAATCTGTCATGCATAAGTTATAAATAAATATATCCTCGACACACTCAGCAGCAACATCCTATGTTGAATGATGAAGGCACTGCCTGGCTGAGCTACAAGCACTGCCCTCTGCTCCAGGGGAAGATCAGAAGACACCAAAACTTGAATTAATGTCAAAAATGACATACTAAAAAAGAGTGGGAAATGCTCAAGAAAACATTTCAGACTCTGCTCCCAAGCCCCAGTCCATCCATAGCTGGCACCACAACACCCCACAGCCAGGAGGGATCTGACCCCATCCAATAACACAACTCCAGCTTGCAAGTACCCCTGTGCTCCCTCTGCAGTGACTGCTGGAGGCTGGAAAAGGCTAAGCTGGAGCAAAGTGGCCACACCACCTGGCACAGACCACAGCTCAAGCAAAACAAGACAAGAAACAGGCTGTGGACTGGGAAACTTTTCATTGTCACTGTTAAAACTTCATTGAGATTGCCCCTGACCTTGCTTTCCTCCTCAAGGAATAAACAATAAACTACTTAGGCCCTTGAGATATCTACCTGCTGCCTTAAAAAGATCTCCCTCACTTCAGTGCCTACCACAAGAGCCTTTACTCAATCAATACACAGGCTTGGGGCAGGAGGACTTGTATAGATGTTTACCCAGAAAAATCACAATTTGAGATGAATTGGTATTTGGTTCCAAACGCAGCGAAGTTCACATTCCCTGGAGTTTTTGTAGAAGCAAAGTTCTAACTCCAGCTCCTGGGATACCTGTCATTCCTCTGCCTAGTGCTGGAGGAGGCTGTGGGTTGTGCAGGACAATGCTGGGGGAGAGGTGACAGCCACGAAGGAGGGCACTGGGCACTTCCAGCAGTGCCAGCACTGATCAGGGCACAAGAGCCAAGCTCCACCTGGCTCAGGGCTCAGCCCATTCCTCCAGGCTTTGACAGCAGCCATGCACACAGCCTGCTCTGCTTTGTCATTGACTTTCCAAATGGGAAAAGTTAATGACAAGCTCTTGGGAACACAGAAAGCTGCAGAAACAATCCTCAGACACCACACTCCCTGAGCCCTGAGCCCAGGGCATGTCTGTGCTGGGGAGTTAAACCAGGGCAGCCCCAGGCCAGCACTGCACAGGGACATGCCCTGGGAGCTGCCACCAGCCCTGATGAGCAGTGCTGGACACTGCAAGGCTGTTGTTGCTGATAAAGCAGATCCACCCAGTCACACAGCAAATGCTTCTTGCTTCATACAGCACATGAAATTACTGCTCTGAACCATGACATTACTGCTGCTATCTGCCCTGGGTTCATGGTGCCCTGCTGCCTGGGCACAGCCTGCCCTTGTGCATCCCCCCTGTCCCCCCCACGTCTGGGTGACACTGACACTCGCTTTACAAGTATTCATTCATTTCTCTACTTCTTCATTTAGTGCATGGCAGTTCCATGATGATTTATACTTCTTGCTTGGCATTTAGAGAGAGATCTTTTGCTACTGAGGCAATGAACTGGAAGACTGAGTGGCTCTTGGGGCTTCCCTATGGTCTGTGCCACTTTGGCTGTGGCTGGGAGTGACTGAGCTCAGTGCTCAAGGCTCATGCTCAACTCGACAACCATGGCACGAAGGACTTGCAAGAAACTTTCAGGATTGAAGTACTAACCAAAAATAAAAAGACAAAACAGGAAAATCCTGCTTGTAAAAGCACCTTGTGAATACTGGGCTTAGCAGAGCAAGGAGACAGATACAGATGGGATGGTGAAGGAGAGCACCACTGGGAATGAGGGACTTGGAGGGAAAAGTGTGTCTGTAAAGCACCTTCCCTGTCCTGCTGCCCTCCTGAATGCTGTGGACATGAACTCTCTTCCAGCCCAAAGAGACCAACAAGGCCCTTCAGCTCAAAACACGCTTGTTTTGCCTGGAACACAGTGACTGTAATCCCATACATAATTCAGCCTATTCAAGGAGTGCAACATTTCCAGCACAGGGGGAGTAGCACTCAGGGGAAGACAGGCTAGGGCCAGCAAGAACTGAGCTTGTCCAGCTGCTGGCAGAGGACACACCACCACACACAGTGTCCAGGTGAGCCCAGGAGACACACACACAGGTACCACAGCCAGCAGAGGTGAGTGATGCTCCTGCACGTCCTTGCTCAGTCCAGAAACCTCTAATACCAACATTAAAGCTCCTGGGCAAATTTCTAGTTGGGAAGCTGGTGTAAAGCACTAGGGGCATTCAGCTCAGCTGTATCCTCAAACTGGTTTAGGAAGAGGGCAGACCTTCACACTGCATATCCCAATACAATGGGCAGCAGAAGTGGCAGTTCACAGGTGGTGATGGGGATTTTTCAACCTGTAATTTATACCTGTGTTTCAACTGCTGGCTGGACCAACTGGAGACCACCTGAGCTCTGGGGAGAGATGCTTGTCCATGCCATTACTTCAGACTTGGGCATAACACAGGTCAGACTAGAGACCTGCTAAGTTTCATTTAAGCTGTTTCCAGTGGCAGGTTTACAGACACTGAGACACTTTTATTACAGTAAATAAAAAAAATAAGTATTTAAAGCTTATATTGTCATCATCTGTCCTTTGTGCTTACTGATGCCACACATTAATAATAGTATATTTATCTACATGTTGCAGATTTTTCCTATGTAAGTGACAGTTTTCATAGTACAGAACCAGCCAGAGACTCTACTGTCCCAGTCCCCTTTTCTAGTTTTGACTTTCTTGTGAGAAATAAAAGAACATGGGTTTAGTACAAGCAAATAGTTCATTAACTCAGGGATTATTCTCTTTAGGCACACCATAGGAGTTGTAAGGTACCAGGTCCTGTCTGGAACTGGTGCCAGGGACAATTTGCATTTGGGAATAGGGAATTATGAAAA
>JAWWEE010000018.1:1625269-1638546 GCA_035221455.1 Xenops minutus | reverse complement strand
AAAGTGGTCATTGTGACCAGCAGACCCCATCTCCCTGCACAGGGGGCACACCAAACCCAATCAGAAGAAGAGGCCCATTCCTCTCATTATGCTAACAAAGCAGGACTCTGGGGACACATAAAAAGCAGGATTTTTGGGGGGTGTGTGTGCTTTTTCAGATCTTCGTGGCCAGGGCACCCAGCACGTGCTGAAATAGAAACTTTCCTTTTCTCCTGAACTTCTTTATCTCACAGACATTTGTATTTTAACCAAATTGAATAAAAGAGAGTTTTCTCACATTCTTAGTTGCCTTTAGTCTCTGTGTCTTGGCTCTTTTCAATATTAAATATGAGTCACTGACACCTGTGTGGCCTCCTGAGATGACATGGAAACAACAGAATCACTATAAATGCTTCAGCTTACAAACCCCCATGCACCCAGGTAACAAGAGGGACCCTGAGAGCACCATCACTGCAGCCCAAACCCCCTGAACTCCCCAGCATGTCAGAGCTGCAAACATCAACTGCACAGACGTCAAGCTGGAGAGACTTTTCATTACATTCTCCTGACATTGCCTGTATGAGTCATCACTCTAATATATGGCAGAAAAAGGTCATATATTACAGCTGCCTTCGTTGACATATGTAAAAAGGGCTCATGATTAAACAAGGAGACTAGTCTCAAAGTTTCCAGGTGCACTTCTCTCTTTTCTTAGATAACGGGCTATTTCCAGAAGGAGCATGACAGGCTGGGAAAGGCACGGCATTACGTAACACTCTGGTTCCAAATTCAGCAGCAGCTCCTTCCCAGCAGTGCCCAAGCCCCACAGGGACACTGCAGGCTCTGCTTTCCACCACCCACCCTGCAGAGGTGCTGCCACTGGCTCCCAGTTCTCTCCTGCCACAGGCAGCTCCTCCAGCATTGCCACAAGCACAGATAGCTCTGCTTCAACAACAGCATGCATAGAGGCAGGTACTATACCAAGTATTATACCAAGTATTATACCAAGTATTATACCAAGTATTATACCAAGTATTATACCAAGTATTATACCAAGCTGTTTAGCAGTACTGAACTATACACTTAAGGAGAGCTGGAAATGACTTAAAAACCTGTCACCTCAACTCTCTAAACCAGTTTTTTTCACTGCAAGTGAAATGACTCAAGGACTCTTTGGGAACATGAGGAGGAGCAATGTACCTTCCTATAAGCACATCCTGCAGGAACAACAATTTCAGAAAGGAATTTCCCATAGGTTTCTCCCACCTTTAGCTCATGAAGGAGCTTAGTTCTAAATAGCTGGCAAGCCCCACGTTGGCTTCAGTGGAAGGCTGTGTCCTGTGCAGCTGGGAGGCTGAGCCAGGGAGGTGCTCAGTGCCCAGGCAAACAGCCACACTCCTCCAGTGGGACAGGAAGACACTCAGACCAGCTGAAAAGCCTGTGCTGATCCAGCAAGTGGAAACCCTTGGGACAGCTGGTCAAACACAGCTCCAGCGACATGTAAACAGGATATTCTAATTTTGCCTCCTCTACCTTCGGGAAACAGGAACACTAAATGCTATATATGTAGGTTCATTTCCTTCCTGGGGATCCAACTGGGGGAAGAAAAAAAGGGAAAGTTAGAAAATCAACACCCAAAGCTGCCCATGTGCTCTCCAGCACAGACCCAAGGCAGACAAGTGGTGGTTGTTCAGGCTTTGGTCAGATTCCTGTCTGCAGTGGTTCCTGCCAGGGGATAGCTCTGAGCTTCACACACCCCTGAAAAGACCTGAGCTCCACTCTCACCTTCATGCCTCGCTCCCTATGGCACATGTGGCCAGACAGCACTGCCCTGACCCCAGGAGTGCACAGATCCCCTTCTGCTTGCCAGTGACCCTTCTGCTGAGATGGGCAGAGCAGCACATGAGGCCATGGGCCAGGGACTGAATAAACCCAGCTTTACACCCCTTAGTACTGTAGAAAAAGATCCCACACAGTGCAAAGCACTGATAGTTAATTCTATATTGGCAGGCTTTCTGCTAGGGCAGGTATTGTCTGTCTGGCCTGCTTTGACTTTTTGCTGCATCAGGTATTGTCAGTCCTGGCTCAGGTAACAGTGTGCTCTCCAGCAGCTGGCAGGAACTCTGGGGTACGTGGTCTGTCTGGATACCTCGACAGAAATGTGAACACACACTGGAGCCACATCCAAACAGCATCAAGGAACGATCCAGAAACGCACACACAGCACACTCAGGATCATCCCTCTCCCCTGCCTTGACCCAGGCTGTCATCTTGATGTGAAACGGGGGCAAAGTGGGTAAAAAAGGCCAGAAAATCAGAAAAAAAGAGTAGCACTGGTTTCCTCCAATAAAAAAGTAGGAAATGGGCACAGCCATAGAACTCAACTATGAAGTACATGTGGCCTCTGCTTATGCACCCAGTTAGGTGCTGCCTCCCAGCCAGGGACAATCCATCAGCCAGAGCTGGCACACTCTGTGCCCAGAAACACATTTCTCTTGTCACCCCCCTTTTATATTCCCACAGACAGACAGACCAAGGATAGAAGTGCCTGGCTCTTCTGCAAAACCTGGGCACCAAGGGGAAAAACATCCACACCACTGACCAGCTCGGGAAGGAGCTGGCAGAAAAGGCAAACCCCAGCCACAACAGGGTTTTGGCATCACCTGCCCTTTCACAGCCTGCAGCCTCGATGGGAAACCTGCAACCACTCAAGCTGAAGTGTTAAGCTGCTCCTATTAAAGAACACATGTCCTGGGACAGCCCTTGGCACTGAGATGCCAACAGTGAAAGACCCTGTGGCCTCAATGGCTCATGGCAGAGGCTCTTTGCTGCAGGGCAGAATGGATTTATCTTATCACTGTGCACAGTGACATTGGTGCCCTGGTGCCCAACCAGTCGTGTCTTCACAAAAGAGTTGCCAACTAGCACTGCAGGACCCAACCAAGTGTCACAGCAGGCCTGGTGCCAGCACTAGCACTGGGTGCCTTCTCCATACTCACCCTGCTCTCCATCTCCATGCCAAGACAGCCAGGCATCCACTATTTAAGCTGACTTTTGGACGATGGAGCCTTTCTTGTAGAGCTGGATGCCAGACTCGAGTCGAAGAGATGCTCATCTCTCCTACTCCTGACACCCCACCACCCAAACATCTCTTATTTAGTGAGTAACTCATCAGCTCCACCACCCACAGTCATGAGACAGCAAAGGAGTGGTGCCTGAATTTCTAAAAACACTTGGAAAAATACAACTAAAGTGTAGTTGTGGAGCAAACTCCCCTGGGCCAAGTCTTCTTTAAAAATCTTTCTACAAGCAACAAAAAGCAAACTCAAGAGCTGCAAAAGCAGGGAAAGAGTGAGCAGACAGAAAAGTCCGAGGGGTCAGGAAGGTAATTTTCCACATTGTTAGCTACAGCAAACATCTCCAAATAAATGCGATCCTATGCAATGTATCAGCCAAACGCCCTTCTCCATTTGGAAAGGTTACACAAAGTGGGGAAATGTTAGTTAATTTACATCTTAGAGGACTGGCTAAAAAATAACAGAACCCTGTAATCTTCTCGTAATTGTAAGTCAACACTTAACTGATATGAGAAGCCTCTATTCACAGCCGATAAAAGGCGCATTCATTCCTCTTTACATCATCCCTCTCCTCTTATGTCTTGATGCAATTTTCAACAGCAGGTGAAACCACTGAAAACTGGAAACACTGAGAAATTTCCCTCTGTCTGGTTTTAATGAAAACCCTCAGCAAACCAGAGAGGTGACACAGAGAGGTCACCCTGTGCAGCTCAGCTGTGCTGCCCATTCACCCACTGCAGCAGAGCCCAGTGGAAACCCCACCTGCAGAGTCAGTGGTCAGTCTTTTCCCTGCTACTAAAGCAGTGGTTCAGATTAGGATCATGGTAGAAGAAATAAGAGATAATTCACGTGTAATTATGATCTATGTGGTGGCTGTTGGGTGCCCTTTTAAGTTCCAGAGGACCCAGGTGAGCAGTGGGCACCAGGGCAGATGGGATGAGAGCTGAGCTTCCAGCTGGGCACTGTGTGGGGGCTGGCACATCTCCCACCCAGGACCAACCCCACCAGAAGCTGACACAGCCCACTCCCAGCCCCCCATCCAGACACAGCAGAGGGTGGGCAGAGCATGTGGGCACCGAGCTCCCAGGTGGAGGACCAGGACATGCCTTCAGCTTCGGTACCCTGTGATCCCAGACAGGCTTCCCAGCAGCTCAGGCTGCTCTTGGCTCCCCCTGCCCCAAGCACACACTGCTGGTTCATGTGCTCCACACCCAGAGGGCATTCCTGCAGAGCTGCTTTCCAGCCAGTGGTCCCCAGCTCCTGGCACTGGATGAGGCTGCTGCTCCTCAGGGGCAGGACTTGGCATTGCCCTTTGCTGACCTCCATGAAGCTCCTGTTATATATTTCTGCAACCTGACAAGGTCCTCCTGAGCTACACCATATCCATCCAGTTTCCTCTAAGCAGTCCTCCCAGTGTAGCACAATCTCCAAGCTCTGTCCCATCACCCAGGTCACGAATGAGGCATCAAACAGTCCTGACTTCTGAGATGCACCAGCAGTGACTGGCCTCCAACTCAACCTCAGCTCAGTGGCCACAACCCTCAGCTCAGCAGTTTGAGCACTTTCCAGTCCATCTCTCCATCCACTTACCTAGTCTGTAGGTCACCAGTTTGTCTACAGGGATGATAGGGGTGACAGCACTGAAAGCTTTGTAAAGCTGTGATCAATGACCACTGCTCCCCCCTAATTCACCAAGCCTTCCATCCCAGAAGGCTGACCCAGCAGCCCTGCCCCCCAGTTCCCCTGCCCCCCATTTCCCCTGCTCTTCCTTCTGCTCTGAGGGTATTTTTGTATTCCTCCCAGGTCACCTGTCCCTTCTTCCACCCTTCACACACTAAACAAATCCTTTTCTCCTCTTTCTTGCTCATCCATGCAGGCTCCTGCCACTTCCTGCGTGTCAGGATGGACCATTCCTGAGCTTGGAGACTGGAATCCCTGAAAAAAATCACCCAGTTTTCCTGGACCCCTTTTGTCTTTTCCCTTGCTGATTTACAACTGCTCTAAGTCAGTAAGGTACAGAAGCTATATATGCAAAATTTGAAGTCAGGTCAGTCTACAGAAATGCTCTCCCCTCTTCTAGGTACAAGTAGAGCATGGATTTCAGTTTTCCAGTAAAGCTTTCCCTGTCAAGATTCACAACAAAATGCCCCAGGTTAGTAAAGAGCTACCTGTGAATATTCACATATTAAATGCACACTTAAGAGATTTAACTCCCCAGTGAATCTCTTTGGACTTACAAATAAGCAGAAATGCATTTCTGAGTCTGACCTTTAATCAGAACACTCAAGATCAGCGTGTAAATCACTCAGCTGGATTTTTCCTTCTCACATGTTAAATCACTACAGCACAACCCAATGCAACCATTCCCTTAATTGCACCAAAGCCCTTTTGAAATCTTCTCCTTTCACTGTATCCACTAAGAAATTGGTTCCTCAATTCCCTTTTAAAAAACCCAAAATAAACACAACCCTCAAAACTTATCTTTTGAAAACGAGCTAAAATAATGTGTATTTGTTGAGTTTTTAACATTTATTTTCACTTTTAAAAAACTACTACAGCCTTTGTTTCCACATGACTGCAGCCTCTTCTGTAATTATCCCCATGAAAATAAGAGCAGCTTTTACTAAATCCATACTGTGATTCCTCTGTAAGGTTAAGAGTGAAGTACAAATTGGTACTGAGCTGGTCCCTACACATCCTTTGCTTCTCCCACTGGTGTCTTTGAGAGATGAAGGAATTTATAATTTCTAGAGAGGAGCTAATTGTCCATTTGAGAGAAGGAATCATTGTTTATCCTCAATTAAAAGAGACTGTGCTTCACTCTAGTACCAGTCACAACACGCCTTCTCTGGTTGTTCCACCACACCAGAGAGATGTGTCTTCAAGCAAAGCAAAAAAAAACCAAGTGATCACTGACAATGGTTGTTCCCTGTTGGTTTTCAGTCCTGGGAGCCACATCCTGCAGTGGAGCCAATGACTCAGGCTGACAGGAATGGCTCGTGGAGGAAGAACATGTATCCCTTTCCATCTTTCCCTGAACCAACAGACATGCTGGCAAGGTGTGTGCTGTCCTGGAAGTCAGCTGAGCAACTTGCATCTTACTCTAAGAAAAGCCATTTCCCTCTGCAGTGCAAGGTTTAAATGCTGGCCAGTGCCTCAGTCCTCCAGCTGCTGCTTTGGGAACAGCTCAGCATCTGCTGCCAGCACAGACACCTTCAGCTCAGACCTGACATGCTGGGGGACCCCCAGGCTCCAGCCCCCCTGCCCCTGCCCAACAGTGCTCAGTGACCTGATCTTGGAGCTTTCAGAGAGGAGAAAACATGACCTGATTCATTCCTCTTTAAGCATATGGCCAGTCCTCTGTCCTGATCTACACTCCAGCCTGCCCAAAACAGAACACCCTTATCTCACCTCCTTCCTCCCCTTTGTGCTTACGAGTTTGTGCCCTGGCCCTGAGCTGCAGGATGAAAACATGCAACTCTTTGTGCCAAAATGGTCACACCTGACCTTGCAGTCAGTCTTTCTCTAATTTAGACCCCAAGACAACACTCTGTTGTCAAGTCAACTGCTCGGTGAGAAACTGCAACTTGCACAATCCAAAGAATTCAAACAACAATTTGTTTGCAGGCTTGTTGAACACACTTTCCAGCTGCTAACTGATTTTTTGGGAACAGTAGGGAATGATTTGTGCAGAACTGAGCCTGCACAGCAGTGTACCCAGGTCCCAGGTCTTTCTTCCACACAGGAATGGATGTCCACTGTTCAGGGAGATCTTGGACACATGACTGTCACCTGGGTGTGCAGTTCTTGTCCCTGGAGAAGGGCACGCTCCCAATCGTCTCACTGGATTTTGGTTGCACTCCTAATCAAATTCACAACACCTAAAACCAGAATTAAAGTCAGGACCTAACACTCCCCCATAGTGCCTCTGTAATTTGGTTCCATGCTCAAATTAAGGCCAAAGTGTCTGACTACTGTCAGCTCAGCCCTGGTAGTGGTGGTTGTGGACCAACAAATACTGCCTTGAAATGGCAAAAGCCCAGAAAACAGTGAGGGGGATGCAAATGCATAGGCATGAGCTTCATAATGAAGGTGAAATAATGTATTCCTCAAAAACTTAGGCAAATATTACCATGTATTCACCAGAGCTCTCAGCAGCCCCCTCTCCTTTCCCTCTGAATCACAGTTCTCTCTTGCATTTTACACCCTGGAGAGGAACATTAAGTCCAAAGCTCCCCAAATGCACATGCTGGTGGGCAGTGAGCACTCCCAGGGGACTGTCCCTCTGAAGGGTTGTTCTTCTTCCTCTCTGCTTTTCAATACCCCAGCAAAACCAGCAGCAACCCTGAGCACCAGAGCAGCCACCTCCTTGCAGGAGCCTGGTCTCCCTACAAGCCCACACAGGTCTTTGATTTGGGAGCTGAGAGGGGACAGGAGTCAAGGCAGGGACTTTGAGGCTCCCACCTCAAAGGTCAGAGGGGAGAAGAGAGAACCTGGCAGCTGGGGCCAGCCAGAGCATCCCATCCTCACCCATGGATGCAGGGCCAGAGAGCTGGAGGGAGAGACACCTGCATGGGAAAAGGGAAAATGGGGAAGTTCTTCCATCCCTTGTTACCCTGACCTCTGTGGCTTCACATCCAGCCTGTCCTGTGGGTCAGCAGCACCCCAGTGGATCTCCATGGGGGGGTTCAGCTCCACGCTGGAGGTGCCCAGGCACAGCACCCAGCACTGTCCAGGGGGACAGGGGACAGTGCCTGAGCCCCAGCCCTGCTGCCAGGCAGGCAGGGTGACCTTGGGCAGCCCCTCAGCCTGTCACCCCACCTGCAGAGCAGGTCAGGAATTCACCTGCAGGCACTCCCTGGGCTTCCCTGTTTGGAAAGGAAGAGCTCCAAGCCAACACTCCTTAGTCAGGGGGTGCTTTGTCAGGAAAACCAAACCAGGTCCTTCCCTTGGACCTTGCAATGCACCCTTTCTTTGGCCTTGCAATAATCTAACACCAGCTTTCCTAATTCTCCCAGTCCAGTAAAAAGCACCCAGTCATTTCAGAGGAAGTTCTGCCCACAAAGGAGCCCAAGGTTTGGCCTTCAGCTCAGGAGCCTGGCTAGTTTTGTCTCCCTTTCACGAGCTGCAGGGGTAAATCAGGCAGACAGGAGGGACATGGGGTGTCCAGCCAGAGCCAGGTCACTGCTGTGGCCAGGGGGGCTCCCACTCCTGTCACCCCCATGAGGAGGGCAGGCAAAGCCCAGAGAGGGGAAGCAGGGAAAGGCTGAGCTTCACAGCCTTGGCACACCAGCAAGCTGATCTGCAGCTCTGCCCTTGGCACACCTTCAAAGTGTCTTCTCTGGGAGAGCCTCTGGGAATCACCTCTTTCCAGGATGGTTCTTCACTGGCCTGGATTCCTCCCAGGTGGGGAGCAGGGGCTGGGAAAGCCTCTTCCCAAAAGAGTTAACATCAGTTTGCTCTTACACAGCATGCAAGGCTGTTCCAGCCTAATCCAAGCTACCCCTTACCTTATCACATTTTCTTAAGAGGTCAGGGAGGGGTTTGGGGTTTGCTCTTTTAAAAAGCATGGTCTGGCACTCACTCTAGAGTCATTCCATCCCCTGTGGAATTGCCCCATTGCTCTAGGGCAATGTGGGATTTGGTGAGTGAATTGCCACATTTCTGCTCTGCCAGAATACACTGCAAGGGGCAAACCTTGCCTGAGATGCATTCAAAGCTCCAAGCCCAAACCTGCCCTGCATTGGATTTCTCTCCTCTCTCTGAACTGGGGGCAGTGACCTGTTTGCAGGTGTTGCCTGTGCCTTGCACCACTCCAAGACCAGCCAAAACCTCCCAGCACAGTCACTCTCACCAACCTCACACAGAAACATCTCCCTCAAAACTAACATGCACAAAGACTGGGAGATTCTCTTTCCAGGCCAAGCAAAACAACCACTTTTTTTCTGTTGGTCAAACAGCATCTGAGACCAGCACCTGACAGCTGCTAAAATTTAATGAAACAAAATATTCATTATAATGATTTTCCTGCAAAAATTCAACCACAGGAAGAAACTGGCAACAGCACTCAGAGCCCCCAGCACCCCCAGCATCAGGGTGGGCTCTGCAAGCACTTGCAGGTCAGTGGCAACAGGAGGCACGTGCATCACCCATGTCTCTGCTCTGTCCATCCTCTCCAGCCTTAGCTTTTGATACCTTTAAGGACTTCTGTTCTGGGCAGAAGGCATGAAGAAGAGCAGAGGATGCACAGCTTCCTTCCTGGACACAACCTGGCTCCCATCACACACACCTTGCAGCCACCTCCTGTGAGCAGAGCAATGCAGTGCCACTGACTGACTCTGCACCAGCTGGAAGGTCAGCAGGACAGAGCACCACACACTCCTCCACACCACTGCCTCCACCTGCTCTTTGTCTGATGTATCCTAATTTGCAGGAAACTGCTGTCTCTCTGTCAGACAGCACGTTCCCAACACACAGCAGTGACCATTCAATGGTGCACAGGAGCTGGGAGCTGCAGAGGCTGCTGGGCAAGCCAGGCAGAGGAACATGGCAAGGGTAAAACACTGATGTGAATTGACTTATTCCCTGATCTCAGTGGGGTAATAAAAACAACTAGAGATAACTCCAAGAAACAAGTCCTGACCTAACAGGACTGTCATGAACAAGGCAGGACTGGATTTATCAGATCTGTTCCACCTTCTAAATAAAATTGCAATTAGTTAATACCTTGCCTGAATTTTATTTTGAGATGCCTTGAGGGTTTTTTCCCCTCTGAGTTAAGGCTCTAAGGTTTGCACCTGAGCCACAGGGGGTTTCCAGTGGAGCAAGTGCATCCCTTGCTCTGAACCACTGGTACTTTACAGGGCTGCACCACAGATGCCCAGCCCTGCTCTGGCCAGGAACAGGTACAACAAGCCAACACACTTTCCAACACAACCAGCTACTGACCTACACCTCAAAAAATTACATGCTTATTTCTCAACCCAGCTCAGAACCTGGACTGTGACACACTTGACTGGTGTGCAGCTCTGTTTTCTATTGAGTGTTTAGATCTGGCAAACGTGGCTTTGATTAAACGTGGGCAAGCCCCCAACTGCAGGGAGAGAATTTTCACATAACTGCCTGGCAAAAAAAAAAGAAAAAAAAAAAAAAAAGACACCTAGAGCTGCATCAGTTATTACCATTCATCAAAACTTCTGCCTTGTTCCCTGAGGGGTTGAGGAGTTGCCTGTTTCCCCCATGCACACCCCAGAGCTGGGATGCTCAAGGTTAACAGCATGGCAACTGCCACAACACTGAGAAACACCCAGACATGCAGCACTTTGCCAGGCACAGCTCTTCCCACAGATGTTTTGCCTTAGCTGATCTTGGGCTCCAGGAACTTTTGCTTCTTCTACCTTTCTTTTTTTTTTTTAAACAAAACAAAAAAAAATCAACATTCTCTTTGAACTAACTCTGTTATGGAGAGATGGAAAGAAGAGTGACAGGTGAGAGAGTCCACAGAGACTGTGACTGTAATCCTGCTGCCTTTCATGTCCATGGCAAGAACAGGCAGACAGCAGCACATGGTCAGGGTAGCACATTTCTTTGAGCAGGGGAAACCATGGAGAAGGGACAAAGTGTATTCACCACCCCCTTGCTCAGAACCATTCTGCAGGTGTCCAGTCATTCAACATTTGGCCCAAACAAAGACTTAGTAGGAATTTCACACCAGAAAAAGACTGAAAGCCAAGATCTTCCTCTGATGCTACTGAAGGCAATGCCCCAAGGCCAGGGCAACAGCAGCAGAGCCCTTGGTGCTCTCCATTTAGGCACACACAGGCTTGATTGATTCCACAGCAGCCCCACTTCTCCCCACTTTGTCAGAACCCCTCTCTAAAAGCTTTCCAACCATCTCCACCCTGCACACACACTGCAGTTCTGCACTTGCTAAAGACACACACAAAAAGGACCCTCAAATTACTTGCTCACTTCAGTTTGGGACCCCCAAGAAGTGCTGCCTGACCCTGTGTTTCAAGGCCAGCAACACCTGACCCCATGAGAGCCCTGTGTTTAGCACTGGCCTTACCCAGTGCTCCCCAAACCCCCTGGGCTGGCAGTGCCAGCACAGAAGGAGCATTGAGGGAGATGTAGAAAGGGCAGCAGGACCACCCAGCCTCCAGCCCAGGAGCTTTCCTGCTGGGACCCCAGCTCCCTGCACTCCCTGTGCCTGGGGATGGGCAGCAGCACAGCACAAAGGTTGATGCAATGACCACCAGAATAAAAGGGTATTTCCCAGGCCTGGGAGAAGCCAAAGGCTCTGCATGAGCACAGGAAACAGGATCCAAGGCAGCTGCAGCATCAAAACATGCACAACTGTCAAACTGCATTTGGGGATGGCTTTTAGCTCCTCTTTATTTTCACTTTGAAAGCGTCGGGTTTTTTCAAGTGGCCACATTAAAAGAGAGAAAACATCTTGTTTTCACTTTCCAGAAGTTCTGAGGTGGCACAAGTGAAACGGTTCAATTAAACAAATGTTTGGAGGGCCAGGAAAACATCTGAAAGTCTCTAGCAGTTCTTCCTCCAGAGTCATCTACTTTTCACAAAAACTATAAACACGTTCTGAACTGAAACACACCTTGTTCAGCCAAATTCTTGCAAGAGCAATGTTATATACCAGGCACGACCTTTTGCAACTTATTAAATGCCCCCTTGCTGTCCATTTGACCCACTCCCAGGCTATTTCATGTCAATATGTGATATTACTACTCTTTACACTTGCACACTGCCTTCCCTGCACATCTCCCAACACTCACAAACACCCACATCAGCCCCCCCAGCAAGCCAGCCACGTTTCAGTGCTGCTGTTTGCAATTAAAGACTTTCTAATTAACCACCTCCCCCAAATCCTGCCTTAAGTATTTATGTTGTTATTCCAACCCAATCGCATCCCTCTTTCAAAGTCATTTGATTTCCCAGCCCTGGCACTTGGAGGAACTCAATTTTCTCCTGGGTACCCCAGCTGCCAAAAGCTCCCCAGGAGGAACCCTGAGCTCACCTCAGTGCACAGGCAGTGTATGGCACCCCCTGGCAGAGCCCAGCTCAGCCCTGGCACCAGCACCAACACAACCAGCCCAGTACATCCCTTTATCCAAGCCAGGCAGGAGCAGGGAGGGTCAGGACTTACAGCCACGCTGGGGGCATTGTCAGCATCTGTCCCACCACCACCCCAAAAATACAGAGGTTCCAGCCCAGATGCCTACAGGTTTTTGTGCAAAACCTGCCAGAAGGAGCTTTTTCAGCATCTCAGATTTGGAAATAGTTGTCACAAGCAATAAACCCTCACCCCCAGCTGTCCCCCTGTGTAAGCCCTTCCATGTTTTCTATGCACGGTAGTTCTCAGCTGAGCACTGAGTGTTTGTGCTCTGGGCTGCTGGGGTTTTTTCCTTAATGACTCATAGGTCTTTTCTTAAAAGTTTGCTGGAACACATAAATGTGACATTAGAGATTTAGTAAAATTGCTCTGAAAAACAAGGAATGATGTTTCAGACCATGTGAAACTCTCCAGCTGGAAGAGATACATGACTTGCTTGGCAGTTTTCTTGTGCTCCTCTGTGTCAGCACAGGAACAAGCAAGGCTTTGCTGATGGGGAGTTAAAGCAGCACAGTGAGGTTAATAGCAAGAGATAACACACACCACAGAATGGAACTATCTGCTCCAATGTAGAAAAAAAGGACAAAATCCACATCCAGAGACAGCACCCACACAGGCACAGTGAAAAACTGCATCAAAGTCCAGCCAACACCACATTTATCAGTGGCTCATTTGCTGATTGTGTTCAGAGCTGAAGGCTGGTCCTGCTCCCCAGTAAGGCAAGAGGAATCCTGCTGGCAGCCCCAGGAGCCCCACAGCCCTGGAGCACCTCCAAGCACTGCCACATCCCAGCCCTGGGCACCTCTGCCCTGCCAGGACCTGAACCTTGCAGGGAGCTCAGCACAGCCCTCCAAAGCAAGGCTTTTTAAGTTCCTAATAAAACCTCCAGACATCCTGCACATTCCTGCATTTCCTCCTTTTATGCTGCCTCGGTTTTGGTTTATAGCACACGTTCCCATCCCTGTCAGAGAAGAGGCACTTTGTCCAGGATGGGCACAAAAATCAACCCCCACATTATACTCTAAGACACCAAGTTTCTTCAGCCACAGAGTAAGACATTGTTTGGGACACAACTGATGCCAACAGCA
>JAWWEE010000018.1:1590481-1606163 GCA_035221455.1 Xenops minutus | reverse complement strand
GCACAGCCCCAAGGCTGCCAGAGCTGCAGGAGGGTTTGGATGATGCTCTGGGGCACAGGGGGGGACTCTGGGGATGGACCTGGGCAGTCTTGGGGACTGTCCCTGGGCCAGGGATTGGACTCGATGGTCCTGGTGGGTCCCTTCCAGCTCAGCATCTTCTGTGATTCTGTGACTTTTTTGCATGTACAAAACACAATAATCACATGCTCTCTGTAGCAGTTGTTGAGAAAAGAACATTTCCACACACCAAGCTGTAGTGCAGCCTCTCCTCTCCCTACCACACTCAGCAGAACTCCCAAGAGAGGCCTCTCCATGAGAGAGAACCCACAAAGACAGGGGGAAGTGGAAGGGTGAGCAGAGACAGAACTAGAGGATAACCATGGATAGAATACAAAGGCAAAACAGAACCAAATATGAACTCTCAAGACCTCTAGTGGATTTGGTTTGGTTTTAAGCACAAATTCACTGTAAAAACTAATTTTATGCTATTTTTGTAATTTTTTAATATAATTTGAAATAAAGTTTAGCAATGCTCTTAAAATTTAATCTTCCCTGAAAAGGCAGCAAGGGGCTACATCCCTGTGCATGTATCTTAATGATGTGCACACACCTTAAATGTGCCAGGCAAAGGAACACAAAGTGGGCACAGAACTGAGGATCCCCAACTCTCCTCTGCCACAGCAAGGATTTGGATTCATACACTGTCCCCATCAAATAGGATGGTGTTTCCAGTTCATCAGCCTGCACTTATGCATTCCATATGCACTGATGTTAAACTATCTTGAGTGTGTTCAAAGAAACAGTCCACATTAGGAGAATCCCTTCTCTTTAGGGAGAAAGTGGTAAATTTGGTTGATTCTTTTTTTTGTCAAACAGCAGCATGACCATGAGTTAGGATGGATCTAACTTTATTTAAAACACTGTGCAAATGATGCATTTAAGCTGACACCCCACCAATCCCTTGCCAGGTAAAGAATAAAATTTAAAGCTGTATTTTCTGTAAACTTTTGTGTGCTTTGTAACAACTATAAATGTGCATTTTTCTATTTGATATCACAGTTATACACACAGGCAACTTAAATTCCCTGAATTTTGTTTGGCAAAGTTAAGCCATAATACTAAAGACAACTACTTTATTTGGGTTGCACTACTGAAAGACTTATTTTTCATTTAATACTATTTAGTGTTATTTACCTGTTGATGTTGAGGGCTGTGCTCCATCATCACTACCATTGCTAATGTTCCTGGATGCTGGTTCTGATGGTTTAGGGCCAACTCTTTCAGGAGCATCACCAACAACTTCAAATTCTACATCTTTTTCTAGGTCTTCACTGCAGAAAAACACATTAAAAGCAGCCAGGTGAAAACAAAGCCCTTTTTTTTGCACAAAGAAAACACCATTCAAGTATCAGAGCACCCTGCAACTATGGCAAAATGAGGAAAACATTGAAAACGACAAAAAGCTGTTCAGTCTTCCTTTATAATTTATGTTCTGTCTTTTCATAAACACTGTTCCACCCAATACCACGACTTAACATGCTTAGGAGTCAGAAAAACCATTACCTGAGTTTACAACAGGCTGGGGGTTTTTTGCCTTTTTAAATTTTGTTTGGGTTTGTTTTTTTTCTCAAATGGCAGTTTCTTGCTTGCTGATTGCCCCAAAAGTAAATTTGGGTTTACACTGTGTTTTTATGTTGTGTTAACAACAACTTATTCAAATAAACCTCTTCCAGATACTGTTGTAAAAAACAAAACCACAACTAAAAACACCCCTCAAAACAAAAACTCTGTAATTTGATAAAAAGAATAACAATTCCTCTTTTACCTCTCTATTTTCTTTCAGCAGCTTAATCTTTGAACTTCATTCATGTATTTGCAGTTCTGAGTGGACAATTCCCTGTGGAACAGTTCCCCACAGGAACAGCCACCCCATTCTTTCCCAGTGCTTACCTGTGCAGCACATTGATTAGGAGGGTGTAGTCCTGGAGGAAATCATCTGCTTGTAGCCGAGTGCCATTGCGAATTGCAAAGTCTGATAATTTCCTGGGGTTATTTCCTACAAAAACAACAATCAACCTGCAGCATTTCCAGCTCTTTATATAAAGATCCTTTACACCTGAATAAAGATGCTGAAAGCAATACTCCAGAACTTTTATGTAGCAACAGAGGATTAACATTTATTAGTGATACTTAAAGCTGACTTTTAAACGTGTTAGGAGTTGAAACTCCCTATGTTTGACTGACTTAGTCCTTGTGCATCACATTCAAGCACTTCAGAGTTACATTCAGTACCATTCTGGAGATGATACCTGTGCTCCAGCAGTGCCTACAAGCATCACAAACAGACCACCATCGAATAAGCCAATGAAGGGGGCTGCAAACAGGTACCTCCTTTTTGACAGGAATCTTACACACCAGCTGAAAGCACTTTGTGCAGGAATGCTAAACTGGACATGCACACCTGCAGACAACACCACTGGCTGTTCCCAGTCACTTAAAATACCTGCAAATCCAGTTCTCTTCCAAGACTGGTCTACAGGATGAACACTGCAACATCTGCTACACACACGATGTATGGTTTCTTCCAAGGTGTTACCTATTCTTATCTAGAACACTTCAGTATGCCTACCTTCTGTTTCTCCTTCTTCTGAAGAGATAAGGATAGTTCCCTTTCCATCATCTATTTGTACATCTGGGGCTACCATAGCAAATTTTTCTTTCAGTATCTGAAAATATGAATATGGTTATTTAATCAATATCTGCCTTCAAAACACTTACAAAAAAAGAATCTTGAACTACATTGATTTTATTATCCTGGCTTGTTTTCAGGCACCTACTGAAAGCCTATACATTTTTTTTCTCCTTTCCATGAACAAAAGGATTATATTTTTAATGTCTGATATCTCCATGTTCAGATATGCTGAAAAGATTTTTAGAATACTTCATAAAATGACAAAATTACAAATCAATTGTGACTACACAACTGCAGTGTGGCTACTGAACTATTCAACTGAAATACAATTTTAGTTTTTTGTTGTCAGATATGAAACTGTGGTTTTAAAACCACTAAAAAATGACAAATGCAAACATTCCTTCACAAGCCATAGAGCACACATGGGCAAGAAGCATCTGGTTGGCTAATCCAGCTCTTCTGGTGGCTGAGGGAAATGTAGAGTAAATATAAAGAGGTGATGCTCAGTGAAAATACACTGAGCAAACCCCTACCTTTAAAAATGTTCATTATTAGACTCAGAAGGAAAGCTGGAGCTAGGACTCAAGGTTTACCTTATCCTGGAGTGTTAACACAGTCACTTTGTGCACGTTCAGTTTCACAGTCACTTCTGGCTTACTTGCACATACATAACAATTAGGATTTGGTGGATCCAAAGCACAAGGAACCAACAGCTTCTTCCTGGGATTTGGCTGCTTGTTCAGAAAAATCTCGAGGACAAACGAGAAGAAAACAAGTTATTCTGCAAGTAACAGCAGTATAAAGCCTGCTTTCCTACAGATTTCCTCTCTTAGTCCCACAGGTTGCCCTGTCCCCTGATCCTCCTGGACACTGTGCTGAGCAGGAGAGTCTTGGCCCAGGCAGCAGCAAACTTGCATTAAATCCTGGGGATTTAACTATCCTTGAGACCTGCCCTTTGGTCATTGTGACTCAAAGCTCCCAGCATGCTGAGAAGCAACACATCTGAGACACTAAAAACTATACATTAGTAAAACAATGAACTTTTAAACAAATAATAAGTAGTAACAAAGTCTCTTATTGCCACTTACCGTTCTACACTGGTCTATTTTTCCTGATAAGATCTTCAAACCCTCCAGCACTATCAGACCAGCTATTACTGCATTGGTAGTAGCTATAGCTGGGATAATGTTTCCTGCCATTGCTGCAAAATAAGCAAGAGTATGCAGACTGTTAATAGCAAATGAAAACAAGAAGTTGACATTAGTATTTAAATACAACAATGTTAAATTTTCTCCTTACACTTGATATCAAATCTGCTCTTCATATTCATTCCAAAAACATGCATCCTGAGGTTTGCAGCAGAAGTGACAAAATCCATGGAAGAAGGGTCATCCTACCAAGAAGTTAATACAGAAAGCATTTAAAAATCAGAATAGTCCTTGGAAACAGTTTGCAACACGTGGTTCCTAACCTTAAAAAGTTTTGGAAAAAAAAGTCTCTACACTATTCCATTTCAAAGTCAGTATACTTCCTCTTTCAAATATTTAGACAGAGCAATAATACCTTAAATACTAAGTACAATTAAAAAAAAGGATTTTAGTAGCAAATTAGAATATTTGAATTAATAAAATGCCTTGTATGTTAAAAAGAGTCTAAATCCTAAATCTTACAAGGTTTTAAATATTTTCAACATTGAATTTCAATACTGAAACAGTTTCAGACACTGGGTGTTTCAGAAAGAAGTCCTTTTACTATCTTTTTTAACAATATTTTACTATTTTGCCCCCTCCCCAATGTTTACAAACTACTTTTTTTCTTATGCCAAATGACTGCAGAAAGATGATACTTCCTGAGGTTCTAAAAGAGAAAATTCTTGTCTTCCTTTTCTTCAGCACAACTCATACTGAGCACCCCTTGCCAGAGCTCATTACTAGTCCAGCTCAGGAGAGCTCTCACCACTAACCAAGAGCATCTTTTAGAGAAAGATGGGAAGAAAATATCAAATTGCATTATTAAAATATCTTCAAAAATCAGAATACAACAAAGACCCCTGTATCTGTGCTTTTAGGAGTTGGTGAATTAAGTTATTTTACATCCCAACAGTCAATCCTTACAATGAGTTACAAAAGATAATGTTTAAAGAATATATTTGTTTGTATGGAGAGTGCTGTAAGTGAGGAGACACTTCTGTTCTAAGTAGTATTATTTTGGCATGAAAGTGAACCAGCCCAACTAATAGTTATGCTGTAAATGTGCAAATAACTGGTTTCTATAAGGCAAACTAACTTTATCCCATATAAGTGCTTCTCCATCAGCCTTCTCAGCCAGGTGAAGACTCAGGGTTTTAACACTCTTGGAAAACAGGTCTGCATAGCTCCTGACATCGAGAACCTGCTGATCCTTCAGCACTGCAGAGGACTCATTATGTTGGTCAGACATGTTTTGATCTTTGGGAAAAAAAATAAAAAAAAATTAAGATCAGGGATATTTATAAACTCCACAGAAGTTTTCTCAATTTCAGCAAAATTAAGTCTTTTCTAAAGTGAAGAACAATATCCTAAAGCTACAGTAGCCCCAACATTTTACAACAAATCTGCATTTAAAACTGCAGCTGTAGATGTTATATCAGTCACTCAGACATGCACAAACTACAGCAAATGTACATTTTAAACAAACCTCAGCTTTCAGAGAGAAATCTATCAGTGCTCATGGTAAGATATGCTAGAATAAGCTGATATATAATTTTGTTAAATGTGTATTTTCTACAGCCAGTAATGAGTATCTAAAATAACAACTGCACGACAGTCTTAGAAAAACATTTTCCATACAGAGAATAATTTGAAATCTTGAGGAATTGCAAAGAATTGATATGTTCTTTATCAGTACTCAACTGTGACAGCAAAAAAAGGTACAGATCACAGAGATGCATTAATAAACCAAAGGTCTAACTAAAAATGCACAGCAGGAAGAGGGACAGTTACCTTGCTTTTGTACCTCAGCCCAGTCCAGTGGCACTGGAGGCTTTCTTTTCCTCCACAGCTTATCCATTGTCAGCAGATATCTAATGTCATCTTTGAAAAGCTAGAAAACATAAAAAAAATAAATAAAAAAGAGAAGGAAAAAAAAGACATACTATATTTACATTTGCTGTGAAACTAAAAAATCATTAGATTTATGAGGTTTAGATTTTCTCCTTGAAAATATTTACAGTACATAAAATCAGATTCTAAAAACTTTTTATTTCCCAGTTTCTAACATGTATTGCTCAGAGCAGACACCTCTGTGATCGCTGTGGGGAGGGGTAAAGTGCAAATCAAAAATCAGTACTCCAAAGAATGGGTTCATGTGCCTACCGAAACCATCCCCACAGCTCTGTGTGCTCTCCCTGAGACAGTCTCACCTCCATGCCAATGAATTTCCAAAGCAAAGTTATTGCTCCCTATGAACATTACACTCTATACTGATTTCCTGTATTTATTTCAGTAACTATTTGGAAGGAAAACTCCTAAACCAGTCTGTATTTTCTTATGCCAGAGCCTGATTATACACAGATGACTGATAGCTTCTAGGTCCTCAGGTTGGTTCTCACTATGCTCAGTGCAACTCCTACAGAAGGCAAATAACACCTTGTCATATTAAAAACAACTCAAATGGGTTTCTCTCTGTACAGTATGGCCAGAGAGAAGCTGCTGAAACCACCTGCTCAGATGCCCATGGAATGCCAGGGAACAAGGTAATGCTGCAGGACACCACACCACAGCAAAACTGGGGGATGGCTGAACATAATCCCAGACCTGATGGAGAGCATTAAGTGTCTGAGCTGAGTTTTGACTTTATTTTAAAGCACTTCATACACTTCAAATAAAGACATTTGTTTGGGGTAAAGAAGATACCTTGGTAAAAAGTTTAACTGGATCGTAACCGGTTGATTTAGCCCACTCCTTAGTTGAAACACGTTTAATCTCACCATCTTCATTGGCTGCCAGTGCTCTGGCTTCTGCTTCTGCTGGCTCCCCTAGTAATGAAGTGAGAACCAATACTTCAATTAAAAAAGAAAAAAAAAAGGAAAATACCATCCAAATATTTCCCCCAGAGAACACTGACCTTAATGCACCAAACAAAAGCTGAGTTAAGACACTGTGCCTGCTCCTGTTTGCCTCTGCAACCCACTGACTTAACTTGATGTCACCCAATTGTTCCTCATTAATTTTCTCCAGTAATGGGAGTTCATAAATGTCTAACCACCCCCTTTTAGGAGTCTCTTTTCCTGGCTGAAGAGTCTTAGCTTGGTTAGGACTTCAACACCAAATCAGCTTTCTACCTCTGGTTATTCTTACACATGCAAAAAAATCCATATGCAGATGCTAATAATTCTTTTTCAGTCACATCCAACAATTGCTATCATGATTTCTAATAAAAAGCAGGTTGCTTTTTCATAAAACTATCCATGAATATCTTGACTGACAAAAATCAACACAGAGACCATCCTGTTAGATGTGAATTTGTGAATGTTTCCCCTCTTTCATCATCGTTTGCATTATTTCACATTTCTCTGCCTCATTGCCCAGTCATTCTGTGTTGTGAAGCTTTCTACTACTTTTTGCAGTTAGTCCTCATCTTTATTATTCCCAGTGACTTTGCTTAATCCTCTGTGCTGAACTGCACACACTTCCCACTGAGACACTCCCCTAATCACCATTTATCTCTATCACTCAAGTAGTTTGCCTCCTTCAAGATCTTCACCCTTTTTTCCCCCCTTGGCTCATCTCCCTCAGGTTTCTCACAACAGCTTTGGAGAATGGTGTAAACCAGACAGATCTGCTCCTCCACAGGTTTGCTGCTCCCTTCAAAGGACCCACAGAGCCATGCAAGGCACAACTTCCCTTTCCAAAGGTTGCATTGACTCAGCCCTCACTGGTTTTGGCTGGGATAGAGTTAATTTTCTTTCTAGTAGCTGGCCCAGTGCTGTCTCAGATTCTGTAAGAATGCTGATAACAGGCTGCTTCAGCTGCTGCCAAGAGGTTACCCTAAGTCAAGGACTTTCCAGTTTCCCCTGCTCTGCCAGGGAGCAGGAGCACAAGGGGCTGAGAGGGAGCAGGGCCAGCCAGCTGAGCTCAACTGGCCACAGGGATATCCCAGAGCTCAGCACATGAGCTGGGGGCCTTGGCTGGGAGGGGCTGGGCACTGCCTGGGCATTGCCTGGGCACCCATCAGTCAGCAGCTGTATCTCTGGTTTGTCTTGAGTTTTAATCCCCTCTCTCTCTTCATGCCAATTATTACTATCATTAGTATTAGATAGTGTTTTGTTTCCATTACGAAACTGCTCTTCTCTCAAGCTGGGAGTTTTCCTTTCTGTCTGCTTTTCCTCCCCTGGGCAGGGGCAGCAAATGAGGGCTGCAGGGTGGGCAGTGCCAGCTGGGGATTAACCCTGGCACTCACACCCCTCCTGTGCCCACAGCAGCAGCACTGCAGACAGGAGGCTGCAGCTCAACCTTCCTCTAAGTGCCCTGCTATCTCTGCTGAAATAAGTGGCTTTGTGCTGCTACCTTTCAAGTACCCCAGCAGACACTGTTTTAAGTTCCTTTATATGCCACTCAAAAAAGACTCACCAATTTCATTCTGCACTGCCTGTAGGAACAACCTGTCCAGTGATCCCTATGTGACAGTCAAAGAATTTGAAGAGTTGGAGGATCCTCTAAGCTCCCCCTCCAAAAGTCCATTTATCTATCAAAGGATCCAAAAGAATCAACCAACAATGACACTTATCCACCTCCCAGTAACTATAATTACTGCACTTACAGAAAAATACTGAATAGCTACAAAAACATCACTCAAAATGGGCCTATTTCCCATGTAGATAAACACTGAAGTGCTGCAGGCCACAGGAGTTCAAGCACTATCCCTGCAGTCCCTTGCAACCCCTCAGCTAGAACTGGAAAAGGCAGAGTGACTCCGAATATCACCGAGTCCTCTGTTCAAAAGACAAGCCTCCAGATGCAGGGTAGGAAACCAGGACTTCCAAATATATAAGGGGGAAAAGTTCACCCTCTGAAGAGCAGTGGTATCTCATTTGCACTTCAAGCTCACTTTTCACCCTAAACTTTGGGCACATGGGGAAAACCATTTGCTGCAGAGGGAGCAGGAGACTTCACACATCTGCAAACCTATAGCCTTTCTCCCACCTGGATGTGCTAACTGGAGCTTCAGGAATCGTGGATGTATTGTGTTCCTCAGAGCTGCTCTGCCCACACCATCTGAGAACAGCTGCAGAACACCAGTGACTTGTACACTCTGTTCTGAAGGGATCATTTTAATCTTGCTTTAGGCTGCCCGCAAGGGCCACCGTTCTGACAGGTTCAGCCACTGAACTATTGTCACTTTGAAGAGCATTTTTTGCACATTCTCTGTGAAAAAAACTCTGGTAGGCACTATGCATCAACTTAACTAACAAACTGAAATTGTTTCAAATATCTGATAAGAGGCAGGATGAGAGAACTGAATTATGCACAGTGTATATGAAGGTTTGTAAAGGAGACTACTATTAACACTCCCCAAACTTGTTGTCCAAGAGTACAGGAAACTGAATCCTCTTAAGAGGAAAATGGAGCTTAAGAAACGTAGAGGCACAAGTCATAACCTCTGAAACAGAAGATTTCAGTAACAGGTAAACCACCAGCTTATATCACACTCACAGGCAGCTTCAGGATCAGCTCTGTCAGGTGAGACTTCTTGATCAGCATCTTCTTCTCCAAACAACTGGCTATATAATAATTAAAAACAACACTAGAATTTCAGCATACTGGTTCAAGACTGAAATATTTGCTAACAAATATATATCCACTTGAGAATTCTTGCTGTCAGACTGCCACTGCATACATTGCTTTCGAAATTGTTGGGATTCATCACACGAGGACTTAACACTGACAGCACAGAGTGCTCAGTACAAGAATGAATTTAGCAAAACAGTTCTGTAGAACTCACTCAATCATTCATCCAGCTTTATATTTACACTGAGGGGCAGAACACATTTTTAGAACCTGTGGGATATCCAAAATTCCAACAAACTTTACACTTGTTAATACATGCATTACACTGAAAAATGTGCTCACTTCACACAAAGATGAAGAATAAAGGAATCTCAACCTACACTGCTGTGCCAAACTACTCTGCCAGAATTTTGCAGGATATTAGAGCAAGGCTTAAGTACTAATCGACCTTCCATATCTCTATTAAAATTAAAAAAAAACCCCCCACCCCAAAACCCAGATCAAGGAACTGGAGATTTGCATTGTAATTTAATTTTAAAATTAATCTAAAATCCATTCTAGTTCATTAAAAAAGTGTGTCCATTTTCTTTCTCTCTCTGTAGGTTTAGAAACCAGAAGAGTGAAGCAGAGTACCCAGTGTCTCTTGTCAAAAGATCACTTACTTGAACAAATACTTAGCCCACACAATGCAATGGATAGGTTCTGAGGGTGTATTTCGGATTGTGCAGCCTGGGAAGGTCTTCTGAGTTGGTTTAGGCTGACATTCATAACATTCTGTCACTCCCTGGTGAAAAATGAAGTATTTACTTGTCACACTGAGAAGGCTATGCATAGTATAAGCTATGAACAGATGAGCTGTAACTCTATCTCGAACCAGCCAACTCCCCCTTGTCCAAAATAGCCAGTGACAAGAGTAACACAACCTAACCTTTTTGATAACTGTTACTTGTCCAAGGTAGCCTGCAGTTCCACTCTCTATAAGAGGAATATCAGCAGCCAGGCACATCCTGTTCACGTGGTTACGGGCAGCTGCAAATCAAGAGGTTTGGAAGAAAAAAATTGGAATAATTAGGAAAAAAAAAGTTTTACCTCCCCAATTTCAGACTAGCTGCCTATGCAAACGCTGATCCTTAATCTGCCTTGTTTCATTACAGAGCACTACACCATTTCCACAAAGTCCATTTCCCCATTAACACAAGATATATTTACATTATTAAACATAGCAAACTCAACTGAACAAAGGTACATATGTATCCCCAACACTCATCCGTTCCCATAGGGCAGCAATGCAGCAGTTAATGTTTGCTTTCAAAGCACATGTAGAAGCACTAAGTACCCTTTCAAGTTCCCAGCAAAGCACACAAGCCTGGCCCAACCACAGGGGGGTTAAGAGGGCACTTGGTATTTAATGCTGAGAGAGGAACTCTTTACAGTTGTGTTTTTATGACCAAGCAACATCTCCCAAAACCAAACCACAGTGGAAACTTCACCTCTGTTATCCAGAGCATTCATAACCAAGGTAAACTGGCGGAAGAACTCTACGTTATAGTCAGGGCTACGGGAGAGAAAAACAGCACTTGAAATGGCACATCGGGGTTATTATACCACAACAGAGACTCTACACATGCAAAGGCTGCACTCATGTCCATGTGATAAATTACACATATTACAGATTTAGCTAGTCTTTAACTGCCCCATTTGTCTTCTGCCCCTTTTAAAGCTGGGTGACAGCAGGAATTTTATGCTGCTGAAAGGAAGCTACTGCAATTAGTACTAATTTGACCAATGAAATGGGCAGACAAGGAAAAGTGATTAAACTACTCTGACCTAATGAGTAAATTGGCTGAGCTGTGGTAACTGACCTTAAAAACCATCAGCTGTGGCTAAAGCATGCACACTGTAATTACCATAGCTCATCAGACTGTGGGTAATTCATTAGACTGAGATAGCTCCACGGGTTTGACTGTGCCTCCAAGCCCTCAGGAGCCAAGACATGGGATCTGAAATCCTGACACTTCAGTGTCTTTACACTGCACTTCTCTGATTTAAAGAAGGTGGAAAAGCAGAGACAGTAAGAGGAAATAGAATTAACAGTTTTACTGTTTCAGGAGAAGCATGCAGTGAGTCACTGTCTCATCAGAGTTCAAATCTTCACATTACAGAACATCCATTTTTAAGAAACTGGACAAATACAAACTAAAACATGGGAAACAGCTAATGCAAATCTACATAACCTTGTACACTGACTACTCCTTGATTGCAGATTGTAAAGCCTAAATTTTAGCAGTTTGGGCCATATATAAACAACACTTAGTTACCACTCACACAAAAGACTTATTTCTTTTAATCACAGACTCAACGTTCTCACTTCGGTTAATTTAATTATTGCTTAAGACATTAGGGCATCCTTACAGTGCAGACACTTATATGGCAACTGTTGCTAATAAAGTGAAAAACAGACACAAGCAAATGACTACATCTTACTACCAGAGCTTAAAACCCATGCAAAATCCACACTCCCCCTCAGGTGTGGGGCAGTCTCACATTTACAGCTACTTCTCCTTACTGAGGAAGCTTTGTAAGATCCCTTAAAGCACACCATTGTAGCATTTCAATAACACAGGACTTGCAAATCAAAACATGTAATTAGAGCTTAAAACCAAACATACTTCATGATGCTATCATGGTAAGCTATAATATTAGCTTCTGGACAAAACTGTAACACGCTTTCCTTGGCAACCTAGAAACAAAACAAAAAAAAAGAAAACCAAAAAAACAGTTATTATTTCTTCCTTCCTTCTAAAGACAGACTTGATACCAGTTGAGTATTGAGTAAGTTGACTACCTTAAGAGATTTAAATACTTTTATAATGAAATGCTGTGGATAGCCATGATCAACCAACACTTACCTCTTTCCACAAGAAACTAAATTGTGACATGTCTCTAACACTATCTATAAAATAATACTGAGCAATGACTTGAGCTTTGACTTGTTCCTCACCTGTGATTTTGATCTTCCAACATGTTTCTTTTGAAACAGAAACTGTCTGTTGAGATTGCTGACATCAATAGTATCCAAATCAATCTATAAACACACAAGAGAGGCATTTCACTTTCACAGAAACAAAAGGAACAAAATAATTTCAGAGAGTTTGAAGAAAAGGGGACTGATGAAAATGCAGAAACTTCACAGAGCCCTTTTCAGAGCTGCATTCAGGTGTTCCATGTGCACTATAGTAACTATAGAGGCTCAAGGGATCACCCCCTGATCTTCAGGACTCCCACCCTGCACACTGCTCTGCTCCCCCAGGGGCCAGGAGAGGCTGCTCCAAACCAAGTGGCACTTCCCCTTTAGGAATGAACACGGCTTGGAGCAAGTGAATCAGCAAACCAAGGGCTGCATCACCCTCTTACACACTGCAGGGCAGCAGCTTTGGCTGTTTGTCACAGCACTAACTGACCAAGAGCATGTCCAAAAATTATGAAGTCTACTTAAAAAATAAAAAAAAAAAATCACACAATCGAGCTGTTTAAAAACTTTAAGCACAGAACACCTGTTGTGTACAACCTCAAAGGATGCCATGTCTGCACTTCCCCTAAAAACCACGCTCCTGTTTATTAATACATGCACAGGAACAGCATAAATTCAAATGCCTCTAGCCCCCCCACCCCCGACCAGAATTAAGAAGATTTAACTAAAACTTTGACATTTATTCCTAACTTTGTTATCACTACTCTTCAGCAACACTTTACACGTCCTCTCCTGTCCTTCACATTTGTAACTAGGAGAGTGAGACAGTTTTTCTGAGCATCAGAGATATCTCTCCCCAGATGCCACAGATAATGCTGACATACTCAACACAGTGACACTTTCACTGCACAGGGAGTGCTCCCAAACTGACTGTGCAGTGTGAAGGGGAAACATGACCTACTAAGGGTGTTCTCTACAATTCTAAGTTTATGAACCAAGCCTGAATTATGAAAAAAGCAGGGCACACGCTCACTGAACATCCTTAGCATGCAAAATCTGAACTCCAAGATTAAACTCCATGTTTTCTGAAGGGAGTATCTTTAATTCGAGGATTAAGCTTTAACATACTAAGAACTGCAATAGCTAAAGAGTTTTATTTAAATGCTAAATAAGAGCACTTCTGGATATAGAGCAAACAGAAAAGACACAATCCTTTAGAAAAGTATTATAAAGCACAGACTGTTAAACTTTATTATCTGTAGTATCAGAGTAACTACCCATGGGCTTGTATCTTTTAATGAAAATGGCATTTGCATGAAAACACATTCCTACTTCCTCTCCTTTCTCCTAAGACACACTCAGAAAGCTTGTTTAGTCCAAAGCCAAAAAGCCCAAGAACCTCAAGGGAAAACAGTTAAGTGCAAAACTCTGCTAAAACTTCCACTAGCCAGAAAACTGAGTATTTTAACTGGGGACAACAACAAAGTGACACAAGGTACTGCTGAAAGCAGTAATAACAGGGCCAAAGGAAGCAAAGGAAGTTTTTCTCCAGAGAGAAAACTTGACCATTAGACCTCAACAGAAGCTTTGGTCTAGCTAAAAATGATGAGAATTGAACAGTTCTCTTATTAAACAACTTCTACACTGCTCCCATTTTTGTCTGCTGGAAGAAAAGGCATCAGAACTTCTGAAGGAAATATACTCCTGTTCTCAATTCAGACTTGGATATTGAGCAACTTCATTTTGTTCTCCATTCAGCAGGACAACAGCCTTTCAACACAGTATACTTAAGTCACATATTTGCGAGTTGCCTGGTATTCAAAACTACCAATTTTTTTTCAGCATTAACACGTTTTCAAAAAAAATCACACTTTATAAACAGCATTTTCAGATGTTCAAATTTGTTAGTATTTAATATCCAAACAAGCCCCTCAACAGTATCACAAATATGACCAAAGGCATTCATTCTCCTACCAGCAAATTCCCTCTTTGTGTAACAATGATTTTTTGCTCTCACCTTGTCTCCTATCCACCCCTTCCCTGTGTAACCAAAACAGTACTGTCCTGCCTGAAACACTGCCAGAGATATCCTTACATGAAGACAGCTCTGATCCACCATGCACTTCACTTAATCAAGTCCAACCAAGTCAGTCTTGAAAGACAAGACCAAAACCCAAACTATCATAAATGAAATAGGCACACCCCATTGAGATTTATGCCTAATGAACACCTGGAAAATCAGGAGCTATTAAACTCTATTACAATGGGCTGCAGGAATACACAACTGAGCAAGGCATGGGAAAACAAGGGGGGAAGGCTGCAGAAAACACAGGCTGCCTCTCTTCTGCACTTTAGTGCCCTGCTACAATGTTCAAGCTGCACAGGCTCTCAACCCAAGGGACAACTCGGAATCACTTAAACATGCCCTACAAATTCAAAAAGGCTTCCAGCAGAAAAGCCTGAGGAGTAGGACAAGGCCAACCACCAGGTGATAGTTTTAGAAGGAGCTGCTCTGCTCTTGCAGTGTGATTGCACCCCAAACTCCTCCAGCCTGCCCCGGCCACCCCCGATGGGCACCCAGGGGCACACGCTGGGCTGGACCCGCCTGCTGTTCCTGCTACAGTCGGCAACCAGGGCAGGTCTGCACACCAAGCACCCAAGTCTGGCCACCAGCACGTCCCTGTGCCCCGTTTCCATCACCCCTCTCCCCTCTGGAAGGCGCAGTGGGAGCCCCAGCCTGCGGGAAGGGCCGGGAGCGGGCTCGCAGCGCTGCGCTTCTCCAGCCCGGCACCCCAAGGCACAGCTCGCCTCTCCCGAGGCTTTCTGCCGCTCCCGTTCCCCCCGCACGGCCCGCCAGGCGAGGGGGGCGAGGGCCGGCCGTGCCCGGCTGTGCCCCCGGTGTGTTCCCCGTGCCCCGGTGCCCCCGTGTGTTCCGGGCTGTGTTCCCCGTTCCCCGGCTGTGTTCTCAGCTGTGTTCCCGGCTGTGTTCCCCGTGCCCCGGTGTGTTCCCGGCTCTGTTCCCGGCTGTGTTCCCCATGCCCCGCTGCCCCCGTTCCCGTGCCCGGCGTGGCTCCGGCGGATGGCGCGCAGGCCGCGGCCCTTTGTGCCGCCCCCGCTCCTCGGGTCGGTGCCGGTGCCGGTGCCGGTCCGGCCGGGACAGGCCCGGAGCGGCGCCCCCAGCGCGGCAGCGGCGGGACAGGCCGCGCCGGACCCGGCCCTCCCCGAGCGGCCCCGCGGGCTCGGCCCGGCCCC
>JAWWEE010000018.1:1571858-1582532 GCA_035221455.1 Xenops minutus | reverse complement strand
TCCCCACCCCATCCCAGTCCCAGCCCGGCCGTACCGCGGACCCGCCCAGTTTGTTGATGGTCCATGCTGGGAGCGGCGCTGTCCCGGCCGGGCCCGCCATGGCCTCGTCCCGCAGCCCGAGCAGCACGGGCGGCCCGCCCGACATCGCGGTCCGGCTCGGGGACACTGCCCGGGGGACACGGCCCGGGGACACGGCCCAGCCCTTGGGCCCGGCCCGGCTCGGCTCGGCTCGGCTCGAGGGCACGGCCTGGCCCGACCGGCCCGGGGCCAAGCACGGGTCCCGGCGCGCCTGCGCACGGGGGCGGGGCCGGGCCGGGCCGGGCCCGGGATGTGCCCGGTGTGCCCCGTGCCGTGTCCCTGTCCCTGTGTTGTCCCTGCCCCTGTCCCTATTCCCGTCCCTATCCCTGGCCCTGCCCCTGGCCCTGCCCCCTGTGTCCCTTTCCCTGTCCGTATCCCTGCCCCTGTCCCAATTCCTGTCCCTATTCCTGTCCCTCTTCCTGTCCCTATTCCTGTCCCTGCCCCTATCCCGGTCCCTGTCCCTATCCCTGTCCCTCTTCCTGTCCCTATCCCTGCCCCTGCCACTATCCCTGTCCCTATTCCTGTCCCTATCCCTGTCCCTGTCCCTATTCCTGTCCCTGCCCCTATCCCGGTCCCTGTCCCTATTCCTGTCCCTATCCCTGTCCCTTTCCCTGCCCCTGTCTCTATCCCGGTCCCTGCCCCTATCCCTATCCCTGTCCCTGTCCCTGTCCCTATTCCTATTCCTGTCCCTCTTCCTGTCCCTATCCTTGTCCCTGCCCTATCCCTGTCCCGGTCCCTATCCCTATCCCCGTCCCTTTCCCGGTCCCTATCCCTATCCCTCTCCCTATTCCTGTCCCTACCCCTGTCCCTATTCCTGTCCCTGTCCCGGTCCCTATCCCTATCTCTGTCCCGGTCCCTGTCCCTGTCCCTATTCTTGTCCCCATCCCTGTCCCTGTCCCCATCCCCATCCCCGTCCCTATCCCCATCCCTGTCCCCATCCCCATCCCCATGCAGCAGTCACACCCTGCTGTTTTATTGCTGTTTGTTGGTTGGTAGGAGCAGAGTTCCTGTCGATTCCTGTTGCGCTTCCATTGCCTGTTCCTTCGTGCCTGCCACGTGGATCTTGCTTGTGGTGTAACTTCACAAACAGCCACTTCCCTCCCTGTGTGCCCTGGCACATTCCAGGTGTGCCAAAGCCGTGATCCCAGCCCCTGGTGCCCACTTGGCACACCAGCAGTCCCCTCCTGGTGGGCCCCCAGACAATGCTGAGCCAACAACAGGCAGGGAACAATCAGCCTTTGCTGTCCCCCTGCCTCGAGGTGTGTCCTGCCAGCAATGTTCCTCCCACCAGCCACTGAGCTGGGGATCTGCCAGGCTGAAGAAGAGATGATCACACTGCAGAACAGGCTGTGACAACCCTGGAGCCTTGAGACTCAGGTTGTGCAATGAAACCCGAAAAATGCACACCTGAAACCCTTTAGGTTGAAGAGAGAAACTGGGCACATTGCTGGCTCCTTGGGTGTGATTTGGAATTAGCCTGTGTCAGTTAAGTGAAAGAAAAGGAAGCTTAAAAAAAATCAAAAGCAACATTTATTGATAACAATTCACAAACCAATAGAACAAGGAGAGATTTTCTGTCCTCAGTTGTGAGATGTCGAGCCAATCTCACAGATGTGGTTTGGGGGATGCTCTGCTCCCTACAAGCTACTTCCAATCAAAGGAAGGGGAAAGAGGCTGTAGGAAGGACAACTGACCATGCTCTTCTGAAAGAAGAGGGGAATAAGCATAAAAGGCAGTCTGAAAGTTATGATATATTCTGTATAAATAATTTCTTACAGATTTCAATTGATTTGCCAATTCCCTTCTGGTTATTCAGTTTTGATATACACTGAGTAGGTACCATGGTCTGAAAGGTTGTGGGGATCTTTTCTGCTTGCCCCATTAAAAAGTGATGTTTAGTCTGACAAACACTCCAAATTTGCCCTTTTTCTCTTCTTTCACTGCAATCAGGACAGCAGATTACACAGTAGTGGGTTGGAAGGTGATTATTACTCTGCATCCTGACAAACTAATTTTGTTTGACTTCACTTTGGGTTTGAAATGCAAACTGTACCCCCCCAGCTCTTATAACTCTGTGTGTTCTCTCCTTTCACTCATCATTTGTTTCATGAGCTGTGTCCAAAATTCCATCTTGTGTTCTTTGAGTTTCTGAGCTGTCTTTTGCTTCAGGTCTATTTCCAGGTACGTCTCATCCAGATCATACTGAGGCCAGTGCACCAAGCCTTCTCCATTGGGATTTCTGGAAAGAATGGAATAAAAGTTAGCTTGCCATTTGTCTGTCATTGCTTCCTGGCTGCTCAGGTTGAGAGCATTTCAGAAAACTAACACGAGCTCAGATGATGTGATTCTGGTACCTGGATGGTTTTTATGAAAATGCTCTTCAGTGGAACGGCAGAACTTTAATAGCTGACATCATTTTTGGATCTAAAACACCACTGCAGGTGGAGTAATAGGTCTTGGATTACTTTTGTGTGTGTGTGTGTCTGCAGGTTCATTTAAAAGATCCTTAAGAAGAGAAATGATTTGTTTCAATATTTATCTTATATTCTGCCACATTTGTAGGAGCCACCCCCCAAGTACTACTGCAGGTATAGGTGTATGTCTCAGGCAGCACAGACAAAACTTGAGCTGTAAATAGCATTAGGAGTCTCACCCATTTCTAGCAAAGTTAGTCCAGTATTTCATAACAGTTCTGCTGAGTTGATTTTCTTCTTCTGTAGCATCCCCTGCAGAGTGAGAGATGAAACACAACATTAGGAACTGCAGAATCAGTAGCAGCTCTACCAGTTCCAAAGGCTGCAGTTGGTTCTGCCTCTTGCTCTGACCTATGGGAGTTTCACCTGAGCAGAGCTCTAGGAGAGAACTGCAGATGAATGAGTTCATTAAAAGGCAGAAAACTGTAATGTTCATTACAATGTTTGTAAGAAGGAAGTCTATGCTAAAGTCCTCCAGCCAGTAAAATGAGTACTAATGATGTTTTAGAAGGAATACTTCAGCAAGCACGGATACATCACCAGCTAAGAATGGCTTTCCGAAGACAAAGGCGATCTCAGCCCCGTGATCTGCTCTGACAAACTCTGGTAAAACACCTTCTGCTGAACTGGGCCGATGCTGAAATTCATAGAAGTAGACTGGGTTGCCAGCATCTGGGAGACAGAGAAGGGTGTTAGTTTGAGAGCCAGCAAAGAGGAGGAACTTTAATTACAAGCTATTTTGGTTAAACGAAGCGCTATCAGCTCTTTGGGCAATGGAGTGGGACACATCCTGGGCACAGCACAGCCCAGGGCAGAGCCCCCATGCCTTGTGCTGCTGCTGGCTTACCTCTGTGGTATCTAGCTGTTTCAATGGAGGAAAACACAAAAATGACATCTCCCAGTGCATCCAGAAGGCCATCCCGCACCTGAGCAGGGCTCTCTGCATGCCCTATGTACTCATTGTACAGCCCATCAACCACTGCAGAGCTGGCACCCTGAAACGAGCAATAGAAGGGCTTAGAATGAATATTATAAAGAGTAACAGCACTAATTGAGTGTGGCATGTGCATGGGCCTGGCTAAACCCCAAAGAGTGCCTTGAAGAGGAAATCCTCATTTGTCAGTGTGGCTCAGAGCTCAGGTTGGGGGTTACACACCTAGCAGACACGGGTGTTCTCAGGGAAAAGAGGTAGGCAAGACCTAAAGATCAAACATCTTTACATAAACAGCACTCAGTGATGCTGATTGTTCCCCTTCTGTGGAAATAACCCCATAAGAGCAAAGAAATTCTGCTGGATTTCACAAAATCCATCTATTATTGTAGCTGACTGTAGTTTACTCCCTTTCAGAACAAGCCTGGGCTCTCCCTTTCCAAGTTTGTGGTAGGTGTCTCTGTTGACACTGAATGATCCATTAGAAGTAATATAGAGTCCTTCATTCTCACTTTTAACCTGCATTTTTCTGTATTTGGTAGTTTCAGGAGAGCACAAAGGCACCAGAAAGCCAAGAGATGTGTACATTACAGGGCAGCAAAACCTCAAGCATCCTAAACATTTTGAGTGGTCCTTTCTTGTCTCCAGCTATTGCTTTAGAAGGTTGTGTTCAATAGGCCTTGTGTCTTGGATGAGCTAGGGGCATCTAAAATGTCACAAGAGACCTGTGTTTAGGTACCTGAATCCCTCCTGGATTTCCACAGAGCTCCTTTTTAAGGAGAGGGGTACTTAGGCTGGGAATGTAGAGAGTATTTCCAACCACTAGAGGTACCAGGAACACAGCACATTGGTGCCCATGCTGCCCCATGGCAGAGCTGCTCAGCACAACACTGTGCCTGTGAAATCCATCCCTCCAGGAGTGCCAAGGGAACCAGAGCAGTGAGGCAGCAGCTCTGGGTCCTTCTAGAAATGCTCTCTCACCTTCAGTAATGGTACCAAGGAGCTCTGTAAAATCTGATGTGCAACACTTTTATCCAGACCATCCACCATAGGAGGATATTGCATCATCTGCATGATACAGAGAATCATATTTATTAGAAAGTCTTGTGTTTACAAGATGATCTCTAAATAACAACATTATAAGTCTCTTACCATAGGAATTGCCCATCCAAATTCACCGTTATTTAATCCTATTATATGTGGGACTGCATGCATCGATTTTTCAGAGAGTAATTGCCTGGGACTCTTTGGAAAAAATACCCCATCTACACAGGAACTGATGAAAAAGACATCCTGAACAAAAGGGAGGGAAAGAAAAGGAAAGCTTCTTTAATACATTAATTTTGTTTCTAAAAAAAGTTCAGATTTTTACTGTGGTTTCAAAGCAAAGCCAAATGAAAACACAGGTATTCAAACCATCATTAACTTTTCTCTGACAGATTTTCTTCACTAGGCAAAAGATTCTGTGAACATTAATGTTTGTGAAGTATAAGATGTTCTGTCCAATTGACAGATTTCCTTCATTCCACATTGTTACAGGTGTGTGGAGCAGTGGGGCAAAAACCAAGCTGTGCATTGACATTTCAAAGGCACATCTAGCCCAGCCCCTGGATGAGAACTTTAAAGGCTACCATAATCTATTCCATGAATTAACTTGGAGGTTCCCCAGGTGCAACTGTGCCATTCCCTGCCCTCCTCCCTTCCCCTGGCAGCTCCTGAGAGCAGCCCCAGCTGCAGAGGGGGGTACCTGTTGGCAGCTCTCGGGGCTGGTGTGGCACTGCCGCAGCTTTGTCATGTCCTGCAAACATCCAGCAAGGCACACGTTACACTCCCTTCAGGCTGGGGAGGACAACTTCCCAAAGGGCACTGAAAAAGGCTCATCTCACCTACCATTTTGAGTGTCAGCTCTAACAGCTCTTCTTCTGTTTTCTCTCTCAAGCACTCGACCATCGCGGCTGAACTGGATTTCTCACAGCCAGAGGCAGCAGCAATTCTCTGTGAGCAGAGAGAACAAACTCTTTAGGACACATTTCCTAACTCTGGCTCCAGGAGCCCAGTGGGAGCAGAAACTCCTGCACCACGATGGCTGGAGCCTGCAATGTCCCAGCTGCAGAGGGAGGGGACAGGAGCCTCCATAACCTTCTCACAGGGGGCTGGGCAAAAGGACAAAACCTCTGAAATGAAATGCCTCTGAAGTTGTTTGATATAGAAACATGCCAAAAATAATCGTTGTGGTAAATAGGATGCTGGGCTGAGAAGGCAGGATGGGATAGAGAATACAACCACCTGCAGGGTAACAATGAGCATGTGATACCATTTTGGTGATGTCTTTTTGGCTGGAGTAACAGCTGTCATTAAAGAGAGCTGATTAGAATGTTGTCTCTTTTATATGCCAGGTTCTGCAGTCCTAGAAGTTGTTTCTCATACTTGAAGAAAAGCAGAAAAAGGTTGAAGCCAGGACTTTTCCTCAAAATAAAGAAATTGGATAAAGTCCTGTTCATCTGCACACAACAGGCATCAAACAGAAGGGGAGGAGGAGAGTATTCAGAATATGATACCATTTTCCAGCCAAAAATTATAGCTCAACTTTCCTCGAAGACAGTGTATGATAATATTCCTTTACCCTTCACACTTCTTCTCTGCTCACTTCCTTGGCATTTTGCTGGCAACCAGACTTATGTGGATATTTGGGTATTGGAATGGCAAAGCGTCATTAAACATGTACTATTTGCACACAGAAATACTGCCTTTAATGAGTGAGGTTGTAGTTTCACAAGGAAAAAACCCTGTTTCTACATTGTGGAAGAAACAATTTAAGACATACAAAGCCATCTGGAAAAAAATAATTAAAATTACCACAAAATACCCACTTCTGCATCCTCCTTAGGCTGGTCAGTGAACAAGCCCAGGAGTGCAGTTCCACTCTCAGAAATGGCCTTGTGGAACAAGCCCTTTGCCAGGGGAGACAGGACCTGTGAAAAAGCAAGGACAAGCATTATGTTTTAAGCACTGATTAGCAATTCCAATCCCAGGAGTTGCCATTTAAACCATTTTGAAAGCAAAGGTCTCAGACTGTCCCTCTGCAGGCTCTGCCCACAGCTCAGCTGTGCAAAGGGCTTTGGCAGCACCACCAGGGACAAAGATTTCCTGCTTGTGTTTTCCCCTCCCACAGCAATTGGCTTCCAAGACTTCATGGAATTACACTGCAAACCAGCCACTGGTTGAAGGTGCCCAAGGCAGTCCTGGCTGTGCTGCAGAAGGGGAATAAAGAGCTCTTGGCCAGAGGACCAGGGCTTAGGAAACAGGAATTTCTATCCCATGGCACAATGACCCCTGCTTTCACTCTGAGCTGCACCAAAGTGGGAGAGGCTGCAGAAGAGCAGCATCTTAGCCAATGTGTTGATGTGAAAATGTTACACAAGCCCTGGGACACAAAAGGCATGTCCAGTTCAGCTCTTGTGACTATTCACCTTGCACAAGGCACTCTCAAAGCAAACACAAAATGGGCAATAGTCCATAAGTCCTTTCTCACAGGGTGAGGCTTTGGGTTTCTTTTTTTGCATATGACTTAACTACAACATTTGAGTATGCAGAAACCCCCTTTTCCTCTAAGTCTGTACTGTTGTGCTGTATTGTTGCCTTGTACTGTTGTAACACAGCCCAGGGTGATGTGTCACTGGAACACCATCCCTTCCCTCTCAGAATTCTCAAATTTCTCCTGAAATTGGACATGGTTAAAGGTGAGGAGTTTTTCCCTAAGTGATTAAAATTCAATGTTCCTGTGAACTTACAAGAGCAGAAACACTGATTCCCCCTGCAGATTCTCCAGTGATAGTGACAGAGCCTGGATCTCCTCCAAAATGTGCAATGTTTTCCTGGATCCACTGCAGAGCTGCCACTTGATCCAAATAGCCCCAGTTCCCTCGGGCATGTTTGTCCCCAGTGCTGCAGGGAAAGGACACACGTGTTTCAGTGCTCAAAAGGAGGAGAAAGGCAGAGGAAAACACTCACTGTGCTGTGAGAAACCATCTGCCACTGTCTACACAGAACCCTACACCACCAAACCCCCAAATCCCTGAGATTAGAGCAGCAACCCAAGAAGAACAGACCTGAAAGCTGAGTTGGGACTTGTAAACTGTTTCCAGATGCAATTAGGAAATGGAGAGTTTCTTTGCACAGGCAAGTCTTCTGCCCTTCTCTTCACAAAGGCTTTGCCCACATCACTTTGGAAATCCCTTGACAAAACCTGAGGTAAAAATCTTACCTAAAATATCCAAGCACTCCTAATCTGTACTGAATTGTTACAACCACCACGTTGTCAAAGGCTGCTAATGCTGAGCCATCATAGGATGAAGCTGCTCCAGAAACTAATCCACCTCCATGGATCCATACAAAGACCTGGAAAATAAACCCACAATCAACCCAGTACAGAGAAGAGCTCCCAGGGATAAAACCTAAATATAGCCCCAAATATAATATTTTTGCTGTTTCGCTCCTGATTCTTTCAGATTACAGTTCACAAATGGTAGAAATCTTTGGAATCTAAGGCCTTCAGGTCTACAAAATTACATTGATTGTGTTAAATACTTGCACTTTATCAGTGCCCCATGACTTTGGACAGATTATTTAGAGGAAATAAAGCAGCACCTAAAATGTCAAAATAGGATTTTATGTCTCTTTTGGGCTTTAGCTAATATTTACTGGGGCAAAGCCTGTGAGTTGAGCATCATTACAACACTGCACCTGCCCCTCTGCACACAGCACAGGGTGTAGGTTTGCTGTAAAAGAGGTTTGCTTTAGCAAGGTTTTAGAATGGTTTGGCTTACAGGTAACTTCTGTTCTCCTGCAGAAACAGGTGTGTACACATTGAGGTATAAGCAATCTTCAGACACCTGCAGGGGAACCTTCTCCTTTCTGTTAGTGATCATATCTGAAAGAAATTGTCCTTGGACTGGATCCTGTAGACACCTGGAAAAAGGGAAAATACAACGAGTAACAAACAGAAATAACTAAAACCTCAAAGCAACAAAGTGCACCATTTTGCAATTCCACAACAAAGTGCAGACCAGAAATCAATTGGTAGCACATTTTAGATTGTTGGCAACAGAAAATGTATTTTTTCCTCCTCTTTCAATGTATTTTCTTCCTTTGAGCTGTCATGAATGAGATGTGTGCAAAGGAGCCACTGTCCACTGCAGTCCACAGTGACACACAGATAACTTTGGCGTGTTTCAAGATATTGCAGAAATATATCTGCAAATAAATATGGCTAAAAATTACTTCCTGGCAATGTAAATGAATTATTTCACATTTCCTGCATTCCTGTTGCAATGGCAGGTATTAGGCTCAAGGCACTAAACAGGGGCAGTAGGGCAATGGAGTTAAACATTTACAATGCAGACTAGAATGGCTCTGCAATGGTGAGCCCTGTTAACCTCTGACCCAGCATTTTCCTGATAGGGATTCCAGCATTTCCTCAGCCTCTGTCTGTTCCTGCTCCAAAGCTTGGCAAGTGAGGGCCAAATGCTCCCAAGCAAGAGCATTGCCAGGAAATGCTGGTCCACATCACTTCAGCCCTGCTGCCATTAAATAGCAGCTTTTAATAACGAGAACAGCTCATAAAGACGTTTTGGAAATGCATTAATGCATTAATTAATGCTGCAGGTGGAATGAGATGGCACCAAGGAATTCATCTTTGTGGATTCTGATTGCCCTGTGTGTGCAGCGGTGTCATGGAATTGCATATAATATAATATAAAATATCAATATAATATATAATCTTATAAGCAATGTAAATTATTATGACTATAAATATAAAATAGTATAAATATTACAAAATGCAGTAATATAAAATATCAATAAATATAACATATTTCTTTATATAATATAAATTAATATAGTGATATAAAGTAATTAAAAGATGAAATTATTAAATATTAATGTAGTATAGTGTATAATATCATACAGAATTATATCCATTATTAATAGAATATAAACTATTCTGCAGTGTAGAAATAAAAACAAATAAATACAACAAATAAACACAACAAATAAATACAAATAAATACAACATTTTTTAAAAGCCCAGTGTTTTTGTCAGTGCCTTACATGGGTGGGTAGGAAGTGGCATCTCTGACACCTTTCCATGGCTCTGGTGGTTGGGGCTCTGAGAACCTCAGGGGTCCAAGAGGGGGCTTGGCAAAAGGGAGGCCCAAAAAGACATTTACACTCCTCTCAGCTGGCTCCATGTTGAACTGGTACCCTCGGACTCGCCCATGTTTGAGCTCCACTTCTGGCTGCTCTGGGGGATGGGAGCACAAAATCCCAGCATTGGTCTGTTCATAAGTCATTGCCAGAAGTGCTACTTAAATACACACCTCGGTTTACTTCATTCATTTGCATACCTAAGGCTTCAACAAACTCCAATCGGTTCTAACAGCTCTAATTTACTCTTTTATTGCGCTGATTTGATGATCGGTATTCACTCATTAAATTTTAGATTTACTAATTTATTCTAATCCACTGTTATGAAATCTTTATTAAATCAGTGTAGCTGACTGTCTTTCAGCCTTCATTTCGATTGGCCTGTGTGCACAATCTCCCTTAGATATTACCATCCCTATTGCCTTCCCACACACTCATTAATCATTGCACACAGACCTTAATCTCTGCAGGTTGTTGGACAAAAGCCAGGAGATTGCTCTCATTAAGAAAAGGCAAAGAACACACTAGATACATTCCAGACCCTTGATAGCATGCAGAGCCAAAGGAAAAGCTTCTAAAAATAGTCTATTCCCATTTCAGTACGATTCATTTTGAGCTCGCGGGGAAGTGCTCAACACCAAATCACAGCTGTGGAGCTCCGGCCGGCCCTGCCTCAGCGGACAAGGCTTGGGGACAGGAGCTCGGTTCTGCTATTCCAAAGAAGGCGAGTGCAATCCAATGCCTGCCAGTGCATTGATTGCAATCAGCACTGAAGAGCTCTGTGCTCTCCCAGCTCCAGCTCCGAGCAGCGGGGCCGGTCCCGGGGCTCGGGGCATTTCCCCGAATCCCCGCAGAGCTGCCCCTTGTTGGGAACACCCCCGGACCCCCGGGCTTCTTCCCTGTCCCTCCAGACCCCCGGGCTTCTTCCCTGTCCCTCCAGACCCCCGGGCTTCTTCCCTGTCCCTCCAGACCCCCGGGCTTCTTCCC
>JAWWEE010000018.1:1506890-1530462 GCA_035221455.1 Xenops minutus | reverse complement strand
GGGTGCTGTCCCTGTCCCCCCAGAGCAGAGATCAGTGCCTGCCCCTCCTCTGCCCCTCCCCAGGGAGCTGTCCCTGCTGTAACAGAGCCTGGTCCCCCTGCCCAGTGCTTTACATGATACTGTCGAGACAAAAATGTCAGATTTCACTGCCCACCAGTCCCTGATTAAGACAGCACAGCAAATTAAATGACTCCTTCCTTGAATGTCAGGGGGATGGTTGCATTTGCAAGGCAAAGGGAAGGGAAGACTTTTAGCTAATGAGTGTGTGGAAAATAAAAGAGAAAACTTATGCAATCTGATAGCCACCTCTCGTTTTTGCTCTATAGCCACGTTTTCAATGGAAATATTTTTGGTTGTGGAATATTCTTGCATATCCTCTCACTATTCATGAGTTCTTGGATGTCTCTCCTTCCTGCCCAATCCCATACAGAAAATGTTCTTGGAAGTCTGACCCAGGAGATCTCAGGGCAAACAAGTTCGGTGAAAGTTTTGAGCAATAGAAAAGTTTCCATCATTTTGTAAACCACTAATAAAAACATTTTATGCAAGAGATTGACATTTCTGTGCAGGGATTACAACCCACAGTCTACAGCACTTTGGTGGCCCATTAAAGTAAAAAAGTTAAAGAAAACAAAGAACTCAGTTTCCATCAATAATAAGTATTTTCTGTGCTTATCCTGAGGCTCTGAAGCAGATTTAAAACCACTGTCTGTACCAAACTGCCCTGAAGGAAACAGAAACCACGAGACCAGGCTGTTTGCAGTCCACGTTTTCATTGTGATGAATGCCAAGCTTTGACTTTGCAAGTAAAGATGCTCAATTCCTATGTGTGATAAATACCCAACCAATGCACCTACACGTGGCCATTACCTGCAGAACTGCTCCTCTTCCCTTTTTCCTCTCCTCTAACAATTCCAAAAATAACACTAAAATTCTAAGCTATAGCAGAGCAGTAAATAAGCACAAAGCTGAAGCAGCAGCCAGTGCTGAGTAAGCACATAATGCCTCTTGCACATCTGCCTCGTGTTCCCTGGGATGTTTTCAAGCCCTTGGGGAGCTGAGGGGTCCCTGCATTCTGCACAACATTTATTCCCAAGCTGAGCCAGTCAAGTGTCAAAGATTTGGGCTGCAAATACCACCCCTGTCCCCAGAGATTTCAGGTCCAGAACATCCAGCTCTTTTACCAGGGGTTTCAAGGGCTCTGGAGAACAGCTCATGGTATTCTAAAAGCATATTTATACCCCAAAAAGTGTCAGGAGCTTTTTAATGACCAATTTCATACTCAGCCTTCAGAAACTGAGCGGTAAATTAAATTCTTAGTCAAATCCTACAGATTTTGGCTTGGTGAGTAATTGGTTCATTTTTAATTACAAGGTAAATAATTAACTAACGAGTCTTTATTCTTTCAGTCCCAAAGTACCACTCTGCCCTTTGAGGGGAAGATGGATTAGAAAACATTCCCTTTTAACCCCAGGAATTGGGAATTCGTTGATTTTTCTCTCTTTCTTTCCTCCTGGCTGGCACTGGGAGCCCTCTGAACTCGCCCTGCTCTCAGCTGTGCCCTCCAGGTGAGTGAGGAGGTCTCCAGGCTTTGCATCCACTGCTATCCCTGCCTTTCTTTTTATTCAAAAAGCTTTTCCATTGCTTTTTGAATGGCTCTGCTTAAATATATGCTCAGACAGCGTTCATTGGAGGAGTCTGATGTGGAGCAGATGTCAAGCCCAAAAGAACAAAGCACAGACAAATTTTGACAGGAGTTTGGAGGGTGTGAATATTGTAAAGGCAAATTAGTATTTCAGGTGGTAACTTCGGGCCTTTCTTGGCTGGACAAAGACTTTTAATACTCTCCTCATTAAAAAGGTCAGTATTTTGTAGGCTTGGGTTTAAGAGCTTTTTGAAGAATTCAGGAAGTCTAAACTCTCAGTTTTGTGCTGGATGGGGTATGTTTGGTGGCAAGTATCAAAAATAAAATTCTTTCTATCAAATTCTATTTGTTTTACGTTGAGTTTCCTAGGAATTGAAACTTTGGGTATCACAGTCAGGTCGACTCTGTTGGCACCCACAGGAGTCACATTAAAGAGCAAAAAGGAAGACATTGCCATGAAATGTAAATGCAACTTGGTATTTCTAGTGAAGGGAGGAGCTGGGGGTTTCTGAAGCAAAGCTCCACTTCCCTGCTGGAATGCAGGGGAGGGATGGAGTGCATGGACAAACCAGAGGAGTCCTGCAGGCTCAGATCAGAGGGACACTTTTGGGTCCCCCCTGCTGCCAGCTGTGCCCTCCCCAAACCCTACAGCCCAGTGCTGGAGCAGAAAAGGGAAGGGCAAGCAGAGGAGGAATAAAAGCATCACTTGTGCTAATTTCTTGTCTCTGGGCTGCTTCAAGAAGCAGCTGCAGCACAAGGGTTGCTGTGCCTGAGCAAGACCAAGTGAAAAGCAGGAGTTTGCTCTTCCATGCCATGGTGAGAAAGTTCCTGCATCTCAAAGCATCATCCCCACCCTTCCTCCTCTCCCTTCCCTGCCCAAGAAGGCTATTTTTAATTCTCTGATTATAAAGCTTTCTTTCCCAACAGCAGGCTAGAGGTTTAATTAAAACTCCACCTGGTACTAACATAATCCAGCAAAATCCATCCATTTCAGGAAATAAATCCTTGATGAGGTTGGTTAACAAATGCAACACACTTTGGGCAGTTTGTTGAACTCTGCCCTGAATTATTCTGTATTTCTGTGAGAAAAGATGCCAAAAGCATTCAGAACTCTAAAACATTTTACATGACATTGGAAATGCTTATCCAGGTCACCTGGTGAATAATGGACAAAAGAAGCATTTTAGTATCTGTGTTTCACTTACCTTTTGTCATTTCCACAAGGATGAGCAGTAAAAAATCCCAGCTGAAATTCCCAGGACTCCTGTCCCTGTCTGTACATTGTTAAATGCACACAGAGCTTTATAACTCCTTATTCAGTTCCCTCCTATTTATGCCAATAATGTCATTAAGATCACAGGACAACTGGAGGGTCAGCACCTTCAGGCCCTGGTTTTGGAAACACTGACACGAGCAGGGCACTCTGTACATGTCAAAGGGAATGAATATTTAAAAGGCTGTCGGGTTGGAATGGTGTTATTGCTACAATATGGGGAAAGCAAATATAGAATTTGGCATCTGCATCATCTCAGGAAAGCAAATGGTACCTTTGAAGGATCAGGGCTACGTTTAGAACCCAAAATAACTGAGAGCAATCTCTGAGAGACACAATCACAGAGTGCCAAAAACGTGACCAAGCAAAGAGAGTTGTCCAAAGCAATGGCAACCCCAACCACCCCGTTCCTCCCCTCTGAGGAGCACTGCTGTGGGTTCCACTCATGTCCCAGCATTCCCACCCGCTCCAGTTTGGCTGGACAGGTGCACTGGCAAAGGGATGGAGCTGGGTCCTGTTGCTCTGCCTTCCAGAGGAGGTGCTTGATGAGATCCCTCCCCTCCCTTCATGCCAACAGAGAAGGTCTTGGGGGTTTGTCCTTAGGATGGCAAGAAGAAAAAATTGGAATTCCTCCCAGAAAGGAGTGGTAGGAAAATGATTTCCTGCTGGGCTTGGCTGGCAAATCCAATTTATTAAATGCCAGCCCTGATGAAGCCACCAAGTTTTCCCTGAGACCTGCCTGCAGCCAAAGCTGGGTTTCCTCTGTCAGTGAAGATGCACTACCTTGGAAAAGCACAAATAGGAAATATAGATCTCTTTTTAAGTGTATCTTGTACAAATTGGCAAATTCTGCACAGAAAGAATGTGAAACCTGTACCTCGTGTTAAGTGTTCTGCACAGGAATGTTTTGACAGATGGAGGGATTCAGACAGAGAAATTAAGAACATGAACCCACTAAAGGTTTTCTGATTATTTTTGTTCCCAACATCTCGACTATTTGAATGACTAAATGCAAAACTATGTTTCTCTGTCTGGGAGGCAATTAACAACAACAGAGCTGTGGACAAGGCTGTGGTTTTATTTGATTAAAACCAGAGCAGAGGTCAGAGCCCTACAAAGACAAACTCTCCTGCCACATTTGATGCTGCAGGAAAGCTTTAGTATTTTTATTTAATATTAAAGAAATGCAATTAAATTTAATATATATCATTAATATTAATATGAAATAAATTCAATATTATTGAAATATTTCATATTTTGCTGCTCCAAGGACCAGCTTGCATTGAAGAAATTGGGCTTGTGCTGGGTGTTTGGAGGGCTGCCCTTCCCAGCTCTCTCCACAGCACCTGCTGTGATGAGGTGCCATCATATTTGGGGACACCCTTCCCAACCTGCCCCTCTGAGTGTCCCCCAGAGCTCCTGGTGTGCCTGGGAGGATGAAGCAGTGAGAACTGGGGCTACCAAAGGAACTCCAGTGCTGCTCCATCCCTGCTCTGCTGACATTTAGGCTTGGTGCTGCTGGAATAAAACTCCAAATAACCTGTGCATGTCTAATGACTGACTCTCATCCCAGGACAGCCTGTGCTGCTGCTCTTCCTTTTGTGCAAGCCAGTGGTTTGATCTCAGAATAATTTAGTTAAAAGGCAGCAGGATAATGCTGATGGATTAAAATAGTGCCCAGCATTTAGGTGAAAACAGAGAAATCAAAACCAGTCACCTACTGGGGGATTTTTTTGCTTTGTATCATGGGAATAGTCAATTAAATGTAGTCAATTCTTTTAATTTAGTTTATACCAGGGATGTAATTAAGCCATTTCGCTGACACTGAGCCAGACAGCAGGCACAGCTGCCTTTAAAAATTATTTTTCCACATATCATTCTTTCACCTTTCACTTGCAGTAAACAAAAGCATTTCCAATGATCCATGTAAATTCAATCAATAATATTTACAATAAATATTCTTCTTCAGTGTACCCTTCTGATCAAATTGCTATTTCCAATCTCTTAGTAGAAATTTCCTGCTGAAATCCCTTTGCCTTTCCCAGGGATATTCAAATATCAGAGTTCAGGTGTGTAGCTGGTGCCTCCAGAACCACCATCAGTCTCCCTTAGGGCTGAAATGCTTTATTAGTTAAATCTCCGAGCCTTAAAAAGTAACAACATTTTATTTGAAACTGTAAATGAAAAAAATAATCAGGAACCATGGTAGGTTAGAGTCAGACCTTTTAGTAAGTGGGTTTTTTTTTTCCTTTACTCTTTCTTCTGACTTCTGGGTCCAAGAGTAAATTTCTGTGAGCTTAGTTACCATTTGAGATGGGTCACGTTTGTACCAGGCAATATTTTTCTGAACTAAATTAGCCTCCTACAGTAGGATGCTCATTGCCAGGGGAATAAGAATGAATCCTCCTCCCTATTTCTTGCTTAGGAGTTGTATATTCCTAGTGAATTTATTAATTCATATGGGTAGCTACATGTATTTTCATTACATTTTAACATATGAACTGCACCTTACTCCATTAGTATGTTTTGAATTTTTTAAAAAAATTAGTTTCTGAGCAAATCAGTAGACTAAAACAGGGCAAGAAAGTTTTCTAGCTAAGACATGTTCTTTCTTTTAATTTCTAATAAATTAGGATGTCTAAAACAACATTTACTGTCCAGTTATTGATAATGTCCTTTTCTATACATGATAATAGAAGCAGGTTGCCATTATTAATAACTAATTTATACCATTACCATAAAAATAAGGAAACGAGCTTTGGTTTTAAGTACAAATTTGTGATCCCAGCTGTGCTCTGTTCCAAAGATGGAATGTCCCTTCCAACAAGAAAATCTATGGGTGGGCAAGAGAATATTGAAGTTAACATAATTTCATTGGGATGATCTCAGTTCACAGCACTGAAAGGGCCAGTTTTAAGGGAAGGTTTCCAAGTCTTGCTTGACTTTGGGTATATGAGCTGTCACCCTCCTGTGAGCAGCTGCCTTATTCATGTTAGCTTAAGAAACTGGGTGAATCATGCCCTAAATCAAGAGTTAGTCTATTAAACTGAACTCACACTGCTAGGAGCTCAGAATAAACTACAGAGGAACCCATTCTTTAGTTCTTTGCTGTATTTCTGTGCAGAGTGAGCCCCAAGCTCTGCAGTGCAAATGAGGACTCTGCTGCCAGACGAGGTGCAGGGTGTCACACCTCGTGGGCTGTACCCACCTCGAGGCAACCTCTGTGGAAAATCCACTGGTGCAGCTTGCCCAGCTCTCTTCCCCCTCCCTTTCCAGCCATTCTTGCACATGGCAAAGCTGCAGCTTCCCAGCCCTGCCATGCAATGCTGGCTCCTCCACAGACACCAGGAGAGAGCAGGGGCAGGTTCAGTTCCAGGCTCTCTGAACAAGCCAAAGGGCTCAGTCCAAATATTCAGAAATTCAGGGTGAGCAGACAAGACACACCTTCACATTAATGTCTCCCAATGGGATATTTGGGGTGTAACACTGTGATATGGCTCTGAGAATAACAATGGGCCAAAAGACTCCTTTGCACCACAGTTACTGTCTCTGGATCACAAGAAGCTTGCCTTGGTTTTGTCCCTAAAGCACCCTGTGAACCTGCTCTGGGATCTGGGCAAGGTGGCTGTGACTGGGCAAGAGCCAAGCCCCATAACCTCAGAACACATCTCTGCACAGCCAGCTTCTCCTTGCATTTGTCCTGTAATTAGATATAAAAGTGTGTAGGATGACAAAGACAATGACCCAGTAAAGTAGGAAATTATGGAAATAAGGCATTAGCACTGCAGGAGGTTACTAACTAAGACTGAGACATTCAGATAAATCTCCTGCCCAGACAACTGATGGAACACTGAACCACAGCCATTCTCCTGGCTTTGTAGCAGTGAGTTTGTGCTCTGTCTCACTGGGGTACCACAGTGCCCAACAGAGGAACATTTGGGACACAAAATCCCTGGGATTTCCTTAATACTGATGTCTAGGCAATGACAGCAGCACCAAAGAAGCAGAGTCTCCATTTCTTTGCCATTCAGACCTTGTAGAAACTACAGAAAGGTTTACAGGACTCCTTTGAGGTCTCTCCATTCTTAAAAAGAGTTATAGGAGCAGCCCATCATTATTCATATATTTTTCCCTCTCCATGGGGATTTTAAATACAGTAAATGGACACACATGATATTTTTCCTTCTGAACAGTGACAAATCTGTAGTTTTGACCCATTCTGCACTGAACTGGCATCATACAAAAGGTACAATGGAGAGTCTTATTCAAGGGTTGGTTAAAGCCATGTTTCCCTGCATTAGTAGGAGCAGTAATGACCCAGGTTTTCTCTCACAGAATTGATAATTCTAGCTATTGAGTAAATAAAAGGAGGTAACTTTTAGTTACAATTCATTTGGGACATCCCATCTTTCCTGTGGGTCCTTTTAATACAAAACATAGAGAGCATTTTTGAACAATATATTTTATGTTGGTACTCTACTATCCATTTCTTCCACATGACTTTTGTGAGTGCAGCAATCCTGTCACCTGGGAAATGCCTGTTTAATTACCCAAGGCTTTAGCCAGGCCTCCTTCAAGGTTGATGGGGATTATTGAGATGAGCACAAACCCAAAAGTGGAGGTGTATCTATTGCTCAAGTTTTATTCTGCTCACCTTTAAACTATAATAACTCTCCAGTTTGGGGTTCTAAGGAACAGGAAACTTGACTGTGCTTGGTCCTTGTACCAAGCCCTGAGGTGAGAGGGGGAGCTCAGGCCATAACCCATGTGCAGAATTAGGGTGGTTCATATACAGAATTCCAGACTGGCTCAGAACTCATTCCTCAGCATTAAAAGCAGAAGAGTTCAGATAATTGGGATTAGAAACCTGACACAAAGACATTCTGGATTCCAGAGGTTTCAGTGGAAGTTGTCAATGTGCAGCACTACTCAAGATTAAATCCTTTACGTTAGTTTGAGCTTTTCTACTGCTGGAAACAGCCTGGACATTTCTTTGAAGTACAGCCAGATTTTCAGCCACTGATAGCACATATAAAGGGAAGATTAAACACAGGATGGTGTGTTGAAGTGGTTAACCTACACAAACTTTTCTGTTCTGTATTTCACTGAAGTGGAGAACTTACAGAACCGTGCTTAGGGACACTGCACAAATAAACATGCAATTATTCTGATTAAAAAGAGGAGAAAAGAGCGCTAAAATCTGCTCTAATGCCTATGGACCAACTTCAGAATAACAGGACTAACTTTCAGGGAACTGTGGCACTGAATGAGTTTGGTATTTGTTTCATTGCCCTAAAGGGAAGATATCATCCTGCAATTGATTTTCTCTGACTTAAGAAGTCAATTTATCTTGTAAGTTTTTAAGTTGCTGTCAGCAATATGTCTCATTAACAGAAAAGAATACGTAGAGGGGCCTGAAAAGTGTGGTGGCTCCTTGCCCCTGTATTCCTCACCCTGCCCCAAACCCAGCCAGGATGTCCTAGGTTGTTCTCCCCTCCCTTTCCCTCTTTAGCAGCCCCACCAAAGGCAGGGAAGGGACATCCCAATGACCCAGGGCTGAGCCAAACCCTCTCAGCCTGGCTCACCTGCACACCCCTTGGAGGCTGGTGCTTCCAAGGACCCTTTGCAGCCCAGAAAGACACCCTTTCAACCTTTGTTTGCTGGGTGCTTTTTAATTCCTGCTGCTCTTCCAGGCCCCTTGCTGGTATCTAGGAAAGACAAGAGAAAGCCACGAGTATCAGATCAAAATATATTGATTTTATTATCTCTGTCTTGAGCAGCCTCCTGTTTGCTTTGTGTCCCAATAGACTTTCACACTGATAGCATTTCTGAGACAGACAGACAACACAAGTGCAGGGTGAAAAATGGACTAGAAAAGTTTTGTACAGAAACACATAAACATTAAATCATAGAATCATTCTTTACTACTTAAAGCTGGAATTTTTCAGTTTTCAGTCAGCAACAACATTTTCAATGAAGAATTCCACACACCTGACCGACCTTTAGGGCTCCAACCACTATACTATATAATCTTTGCCCAAGAAATGGCAAAAAGCAAGCGCTGTGTCCTACATTTGCAAGGATAAATAACGTTGACTGGAGTCAGCCAGTTAAAAGACATTTTGAAAACAATGGATATTGCGTGCTTGGGATCTCATAAGGCACGGAGAGATTTTGGAGAAGGCCTCGTAATTATTCAAGAAAACAGAGTCAAAGTCCTCTTAACATAAATATTCTGCTCCTGCTCAATCTTATCAAGGAGCCTGTGACCAAACCAAACCAAAAGCCATTGCTGCTGTTTGCCTTTTAATTCCTGACAACCAGTTGGACTCGAGTCACTGCCCTGTGCTGGAATAACAAATGGCCATCCCCCTGGCCAGTCCCGAGCACCATCTGCCCTTTCAGAGGTGCTCCAGTGCCTCATTCATCTGGTCTTCAATTGCCTTTGAACAGAACACTGCCTTTTTATTGCTGCTGTGCTTTGCACCACCTCCCAGGCTCCTCCAGCTCCGTGCTCATAATGCCAGTATCTCTGGGAACAGTTTCCAGGCTTGTACAACCACTGCTGGAGCTTTATTTGCAGTCTTAGTTATGTTTTCTTCACCTGGTGCTCTCTGAATTCATGAGCAACAGCATCATCCAACTACAACTGTCCTGTTCTCCACAGAGTAAAACTGAAGTGCATATTTTTAAAGGGGGTTTAAAAATGTTTTGCAGGAGCTAAAAGTGCAGAGTCGAGTTTTGTGCACTGAAATAGAAATTAAATGCAAGTGGAAAAATATTTCTAGGGGTATTTTTGATCTTTCTTGAAAGGCTAGTTAGAAAATATTAGTGGAACCTCTTTAAATAACAAATTAAATTTTAGTTTGGTACCAATTTACCTTCTCCCCAAAACTACTTCCAGATGCATTTATTTCTGTAAACATTATAGCTACTGACTGCAGACTAAGTCCTAAAAGTCATATTGCTTAACTCCCCCCAGCAATTCTTATTGCAATCAATGTTTGCTTTCCCCAAGTCTCTCAAAAATGGGTTTTCACATAGCCCTTTTCCTTTGTATTTGTCCTGTCCTTGCTTGTTAGGTCAGATTTTAAGCACTGCACTTGGAGGTCACAGAGTGGGAAAACCAAGCAGCCCAATCTGCAGGCAGAGCAAAGTGCAGCTCCCTCTTCCAGTCCCTGAGCCCAATGGGAGCCTGGTTTTGGCTTCCCATTGCCTTTTTCCAAGGGGGATACGAGGGACAAATTCAGAGAGAAGAGACAGAAGAAGTTTACCTGCACACCTCATTTTATTTCTTTCCCCTGCATTTCAAATATTTTTTATTTTTATCAGGTTTTAAATCTAAACATCACATGCCCTTTATTAGAAGCAATTAAGAGAGGTTTCCCTACAACTCTAGGACCATCATGTGTATTATAAAACACGCTTTAAAAAGTGGCATTTGGAAAAGGTGAAGGTGAGCAGCCAGAATTGAATTCCATGACCAAAACCACAGCAGGAAAAGGTGAAAAAAGGCAATATGTCAGTGTTGACCAAAGATATCCTTCTTCTCTGCAGTTCGTAACAAGCACAGCAAGATAACACCAACCTTCCCAGCTCCTTTTTAAAATGCACATTCCTGTGTCTCCTCCTGCATTCAGAGCCAAAGGTTTTGCAGACCATGTGATAATCTTTAGTCGAACATTTCATTTAAATAATTCAATTTATATAAATGACATAGTGCTTCTACTAAAAAGTTCAGAAATTATTTGCTCCCCCAGAGAGAAGACTAAAACTGAATATATATATAAAAAAACCCAACTATAAAACGCCTTCCCTCCCCAAAGATAATCACAACCATCCATGTGGGAAGGAAAAATACCATGCCTTACTCTTTGGGATTAGGGCATTCTTTTAATTTGCCATTTGGCATTCTGAACACAATAAGCAAAGAGAGAAAATATAGAAACCATGTGACTGCTTGTTCCATAGCCTTTTGCATAGTGGAGCCTTGCTTTCAGATGTCAGTACAAAGCTGCTGCTCACTGATGCTCAGTAAGAAATGTCAGGGAAGAGATAAGCAGGCTAAAAGGAGACTATTTTAGAAACGTGGTCTGTTCTATCATTAGTTCTATAGATAAACTTCCCAACATATTTTTGAAGGGAGAATGTTATTGCCTAGCAAAATGTAAAGTCAAAAGGAGACAGTATTTTAATATTTTCATAGCGGGGATTTCAGGACCTTTGTACAGGGTGAGATACTTTAACCTTGTTAGGCTGGTGTTTTAAGCTGCTCAAGTACTTCAGCCTTCATGTTAAAATGATTCCTCTTGTCAAAAAAAATGGGAGAAATGTAAGTCTAAAGCTTCAGGACAGAAGAGAGAGATAGAAAATATCTCTCTTTAGGTGAGCATTAAGATGACCTAGAATGGTCAATCGGGGCCAAATCCTCGATAAGTCTCAGTTTTGCAGTAGAAGGAATTTGTAGAAACAGTGAGTGACTGGAGTTGGAAGGGACCTTTAAAGATCATCATCTTCAATGAGATCAGGCATCTCAGAGCCCTGTCCAACCTGACCCTCAATGTCCCCAGGGATGGCCCAGCCACCACCTCTCTGGCAAACCTGTTCTGGTGTTTCACCACCTTCATTGGGAAAACTTTCTACCCTCTTTTAGTTTGAATCCATTGCCCCTCGTCCTCTCACCACAGACCCTACTAAAAAGTCTGTCCCCATCTTTCCCACAAGCCTTCTTTAGGTATTGAAAGGGCACAAGAAGATGTCCCTAGGGCATTCTCTTCTCCCAGTTGAACAACCCAAACTTGCCCAGCCTTTCCTCACAGCAGAGGTGCCCCAGCCCTCTGATGGTTTTTGGCCCCCTCTTCTGGAGCCAGTGCAAGAGGCTCTCCTATTCCCTGTGCTGGCTCTGCAGGTGGGCTCTCACCTGAGGGGCAGAGGGGCAGGATCCCCCTGTGGTGCCAGCCCAGGGCACTTCTGGCTTGGCAGGCTGCAAGTGCACCATGCCAGGCAATGCTGAGCTTCTCACCCCCAGCACACCCCTGTCCTTCTCCCCAGGGCTGCTCCCCACCCTTTCACTCCCTGCCTTGTGCTCATACTGGGGTTACCCCAGCCCAGTGTTCCCACTTGGTTCATGTGCTCACCCTTGCTGAGCTTGGTGTTGTCCTGAAACACCTCCCAGCTGGGACTTGTGATATCTGCTGAGGCTCCCCAGCTCAGCACGAGCTCGAATTCTTCCAAAGGGCATGGCCTTCATCTTTTGGAAATATTCCAGAGGGTTAAACTGAAGGGGGTTATTCCAGATTCCCAGCAAAAAGGGCTATTAAATTAGCTCTGTATCTGCTTGTGGGCTACCAGTGTCAAAAAGGAGCAAAATTAGGTGTGTCATGTTCTACTTGTCAACAACACCACAGGAGAATGTGAGTGGACCACAAAGGGAAAGGAGTGGCTTTGACACCACCTTGGGTAACACATGATGGACACTGTCAAAGACACCAAATAGCACATTGTTTTCTTGAGCTGATCCTGTAAAGGCACACTCAACCCAGAGATCACCTTTACCTGCAAAACACACACTAAAATGTTCTTTTTCTTTATTTTTCAATATACTTTTAAAGCATGTTGGTTAACATATTTTTAGAAGTCCTCTTAGTCATACCTAAATGCGTGCCAAAGGGATTTAATTTAGACTGCAATTAATTTTCTTCTCCCCTTCACAGCAAGTACAAATGGTATAAAAAGCTCCTACATGAAACAGGAAGTATTTTCAAGCCAGCAGAGATGTCAGGCAGTCATGATGGGAGGCAGAAATCAGGAGAGAATATGACCTCTCTGGTGCTTTACTGTATTTCTCCGACTTTGTTATAAATCCACTGGAGCTCTGCCTTATTATGCTGATGGAAATGAGGTGTAAGCCAGAGAATAAGATCCTTGATTAATCACAAGAACTTTTTTTTCTGTCTGAAAGACTTAGTTGTCTTCAGCATGATGGTTTCCTCAATATATTCTTTTGGCTTGCCCTGGTCATGCTGTTTTGCATTATTTTGCCTCAGAGGGTGGCTTTTAGCAGCAATATTTGTTATATTGCAGACCTTGTAAAAGGTTTGCTGAGCATTTCCATATGTTTGTAAGAGAGGCAAAAGTTACTTCCTGCCACAGAAGCAGAAGGACTCATAATGTGAAGGGTAAATGAGTTTTAATGGGTACCTGCCATTTGCTCCAATCTGGAGCTAAAAGCCTTGAGCTCAAAGAAAAAGAGGTGGAGAAATGGAGTGCTCCAATCCACAAGGGCTACACTGGTGACATTTCTTCAAGTTATTTTCTAAACAATACTGCTCCCAGTGCTCCCCCTGCCATGGCCTGTCTCTGCTCTCACAGCACTGCCCATACTTTGTCCCCACTGGGATAGTTTAGTCGTGCTGACTCCCCAGCACAATTCTGCAAAACACTTTGGGCTTGCACTGTCCCTCAGAAGAAGAAGAGGCTCGTTTTTGTCCAGGCAGGTCTTTGTCAAACCCTGTGATTCCCACACCACCACTGCATTTGCATTTAGCAGATGCTACCTGATTGCCTAAGCCACAGATACATGGAAAGACCCCAGCACGTCCAGCAAATCCCACTTCCACTGGCACGTGAGCAAAGGCAGAGCTGGGCTGGGGTTTGCCCACAAAGCAGCTACCTCTGGTGTGGAACACTAGAGACATTTAGCAACTGCTTGATGCAAAGTGTGCTTCATTTTGGAAAAGTAGAGCAGGACTGTGTTAAAATGCAGAAAGAATGGACACTGTTGACACCAGTCCTCTCTGAGCAGTCCATCCATGTGTTGGCTCCTTCACACAAGAGAAAAGAGAACTGCTTTTCTCTCCCCCAGATGTTACCAGAAGGATGTTTCAGGAATATTGCTGTCCCTGAGGAAAGCCCTAGAGACCAAGCTCACATCTGAGCTCCTGCTGCATCCCTTGGGCCATACCTGCTCCCAGGGCAGGGCAAAAGGAGGGACCACTCTTTTTGGAGTGGTACAGGTGATTTACAGAGCCTGGGGCTCCCCACTGGCTGGGCCCTGCATTGCCAGCACTTGCACAAAACACTGCCTTTGGTTTGCATTTGGCAGTTTTGGCAAGGCTGGGACCAGGAGGTTTAGGTGACCCAAGGGGACACCCACAGGTCCCTGCAGACCCTCAGTGGAGGTTCTCCCCATGGGGTTCCTTCCACACATCACACACACAGACATAAGGTGCACCATAGTAAGTCCTTTGACCCCAAATTCTCGGGCTAAACTTTCTGTCTGACAGGTTCAGAACAAAACCAGAAAGGAGCTGGCTGTGCCTTCTCCACATATTTCCAAGACAGGGACGTAATGCAAGAACACACAGTCTCTTAAGAAACATCTCTGGCTGCTGAGCTGATGGCTTTAAAGAGCAATAAGTGGAAAGAACCACTTGTACCTAAAGCCTCAGGCTATACTTTAAAGGGTTTCTGTGCAACGAGCAAAACTTGCTGTTCCACTGGTAGCCTAATCAAAAGATGGGTTGGTGAGAGAGACAACAGATCATGGGGAGCTGGAAACTCTGAGCCTGCCACAGGGGCTCTTAAATATTGCAGGGTCTTGGGATGTCTCAGAGAAAAGGTGCTCTCAGTTTGTCCTTGCTCACATCTCTCCTTTACAGCAGGTATCCGAGGCAGCCCCAAGGTTTAAAATCCCAAAGCACATCAGTTTAACAAAAGAAACCATTCAACAGGGAGCAAAAGGAGGATCAGCTTGAACACAGGAGTGCTGGGAAGGTGCACGCTGCTCCTTCTCCCCTGAAAACCCACCAAACTCTCACACCAAATGGCTCTAAACACAGGGCATTTGGTATTTTCAGGACAGGCAGACGCTCACTAGGAAAACAAACGTGCTTAAAAAATATCTGTGACGTTGAACCCCTCTGGGTTTTAGATCAATTCCTGTGCCACCAAAGCCAATTTGTAGCCCAATTTGTAGCTGTGCCTCTGGCTCGTGTGACTCTGCCCTGGGGTTAGCTGGGATGGAGTGAACTTCCCTCCCAGTAGCTGACCCAGTGCTGTGATTTGGGTTTAGTAAGAGAGCAATGTTGGTGTCAGGCTGATGTTTTGGGCATTGCTATGTAGTGCTTACTCTAAGCCAAGGCCTTTCCAGCTGTGTGGGGCTTGTTCTGGGGTTAAACCACGACTCCCTTGCACCCCAAACACTGAGTTACAGAATAAAATCCTCCCACAGACTCCAAGTCACCCTTCAGGGCTTACGTTTCAGAGGGATTCAAGGACATGGGCTATTTCTTTATCTGTAGAAGCTAAGTTCCAGCTGGGTAGCTCCCTCGTTTTGTTTTGGAGTGTTGGAACAATTATAGACCTGAAGTTTTAGGAAACAGAAGGCAGTTGTCTATTTTGGGACCCTGCAGAACACAGACAAGCATGTGAACTAAGCAAGGGAGTGTTTTTAGAGGCTCAAGGATATACTGCCTCTTCCAGAGTAAGGGATAAGCCCCAGGTTTGGAGAGCTCTTTAGGTGCTGCTATCACCAAAAGAAAGACTCCCTGTAGCACTCCAGTGATAAAAGTCTGAATAACCCAATTCCTGCATGGCAGAGAAAGAAGAGCACCCAGCACAGCAGCTGCCACAGCACAGAACCCCTTGGGGTCGGAGGAAAACAGGGCCCTTCAGTCCTGCTGGATGGAAAATATTCCATCAGGTTTATGGTTCTGACCTGAAGTTACCAAAGAGGGGAAATACAATCCCTTGGCATTACTCACTGAGTGGCACTTCCTGATGATCTCAGCAATAATGAGATTTGCTGGGACTCCAGGCAGAAAGCTTTAGATCACACTGGATCCCAATGCACCCACCACCAGATGATGCTGGCCCTGGTGACTCCTTCCCTCACTTCTTTGGGGAATAGAATCCAATCAGTTTTATTTTAGAGTAGATTCTTTTTCTGAGTCTGCAGATTGTAAAGTACAGCTGAGAGTGTGCAAAGTCTTATCCTTGCAAAGCACTGGCTGATGCTCTGTGCACACCCACACAGTGCATCACCACTGGTTGGACCAGGGGTTTTTGTACTGCAGTAAAAGGCCTTTTGGAAGTTCATTTTGTGTTTCTGCAGTCACTCTGTGCTGTATGAGGTTCTCCAAAGACTAAATCCATACTAACATAAGACCCATAAAAGATTTTGGAAACTGCAGTTGCAAGATAGATGTATGGGATGGGGATGACATAAATTTATAAGGATTTTTTTAACCCCATAACTTGTGTCAACAAACTGTTTATTATTTTGCATCAGTGGGAAAGAAAATAGGGAGGGAAAGGGAACAAAAATACTTAGAGACAAATTACTTTCCTTTGAAAGAACCTACAAAATAATTAATGCTAAATGTTGCAAAAGAGAACTACAAAGATGAAATGTCTGCTCCCCTAGATAAGAATATTAAACCTCAAAAGTCTTTAATTACATGTATGTCACCTGAGGAATTAATGTTTTGGCTTGGGCTGCAAGGGGCTGGCTCTGGAAGAGATTCTCTGCCTTGGACATTTTACAAATGACATTTGATAGAGAGAAAAATCTCCTGGAAATATAACAGCAGAACATGGCAACTCCAAAGCAATAACAGGATGAATTGGGAAGGCAGAGCAATCTCATCTTTCAAGATGCTGACACAGGTCACAATGCTCTTTTAAATGTGCACCTCTGCTTGGGGTTCCAACAGCACCCAGGGGGCATTCCTGTTCATCTCTCCATATTCTTTATGCAAAAGCCTGGAAAACCCCTACTATTGAAGTATGAAATTAAAAATTCAAGTCTGTAAACTGCTCCTCAGTGCATTTTTCACTTGTTTTTTTATTTCCATAGGCTATGCAAGGCTCACCACCAGAACAGGAAGAGCACTTAAAAATCCCCCCAAGGCTGAGACAGTAATTTAAGTGTTTTCATGGAACTGGAAAAAGAGTTTTTTCCAGTGGAAAAACAGCTTAAGTGGCCATCACTTAAGGTCCTTTTTTATGCTTTAGATAAAGGCTGGGGTCAGAATAACACTCAGGAACAATGACCAATATGGGCAATCAGTGTCTTGGATTATATGAAGGCTGTTGTAACTAAACTGTCACTGAACATGTGTGTCAAATTAAGCAAAAAATACCGAAAAGAAAGCTCCAGATAAAATCAGATTGTTTTTTTCAGCCTTCTAATCTAATGTTGCTCCTCTGATGTCTAAAATACACCTGCCATCCAGTTGATTTCCTCTGTTCCAGGAACAGTTGCACAGGGAAACACATCATCCCCAGAACTCTGCTTTGGGTAAACACAAGGAAAAATCCCAGCCTTTCAAACCTTCTCCCTCCTGGCTGCTGTAATTGCTGCTCTGCCACAGCAACCTGATATAAATCTCACCCTCTGCTCCAAAAGCACAAGCAACTTCTGCCTCCCTTGTGATAAGAGAAGGGCACATCTTCTCTCCTTCAAGAGTTTGGGGACATTTCTGTGGCTTTTAGGTATTAGTCATGACAGACTCACTGCAGAGCTCTGCATCACCAGCTCAGCAGAGATGCAGGGGGGGAGAACATTCAAGGAGAACTCCCTGTGCCCCTGCCTGGCCCCCTAACTGTGAATTTAAGCCCCACATCCCCTCCCACAGCTGCAGTCCTGTCTCCAGGCACTGGGATTACTGGGACAGAGGGGTGTGAGGATAACCCAGCAAGGTTCTGAACCCAGGAAAGGTTTGGGCAGGGCTCAGAGGAGCCAGCCAGGGGAAAGGTGGGAGGCAGCAGTGACAAGTGGCAGGAGTTCAGGGGTCTGAGCCTGTCCTCCCTGAGCAAACAGGAGTCAGCTTGCCATCATCTGTGCCCTGCCTTCACAATGCCCATACAGGGCAGCATGCCTGGTGCCTGAGAATTGGGGGAGCTGTGTGCCTATGCCAGCTTGTCAACGTGGAAAGGAGAAGGGAGACTTGCCTAAATGCAGATTCTGACAGCTCTGCCCCTGCCTGGTGTGTACCAGGAGATGTGCCATGCTCTAAGGGGGGCAGTCACACTGTCCCAGAGACAACCTCTGGGCACTGATGGAGAACACAGCTCACTGTGCAGGGCAGGAGCAGTGGCACAGCCAGGGGGCTGTGTGTCCTTTGCCCACACCCTCCTGCCTCTGCCCCTCAGGAGCTGTGCCCTCAGAGCCCAAAGCTGTGCTGCTCTGTCCTGCACTCTCAGGGCTGCCTGGAGACCTTTTCCTCATAAAGGCTCCTTTCCTTTCCAGCAGCAGATGCTGCAGGTGCCTTAAAGCGAGGGCAGAGCAGGAGTAACCCACTATTATCTCGCTGAATAATCAGTACAATCAGTTGTACTGAAAGACACAGAGATATCATGGAAATTATGGTCCCAGGAACACCCCAAATCTTCCCCTGGAGTAGGATCACCACCTCACTGCCACTGGCAGTAACAAGGCTGAAGTGAAGGAACACAGAAAAATACACAAAGCCAATACAGAAATATCCCTGTAGGAGCTGTAATTTTTAAGCAGCAATTAAAAAGCTTAATTTCATGTTCCTAAACCAGCTGTCATGTGTTTGCAGAAGAATGGTAAATGTCTTTGGTAGGTTTCTCTTATTGTAGACAGCTCAGTGTGAGACACATCCCGGGTCAGCAATTGTCATCTCACTGTGCAAGGCAAAGATTTGGGAATAAATCTCTGGGAAACTGTGCCTAAGTGTGGCAAACACCCAGGTAGCTCCAGGTGCCATTGTCCTTCCAGTACTCTGGAATGTGAGTTATCTTCACATCATTTCCAAGGTAACTCAGGAGATCCTGATTTTCAATATCATTCACATGAGATGAGATTCTCCTGCAATCCTAAATCGACTTTGTGCAATCTTAAATCTGCTCTGGGTAATTCCTTTGGATTAGGGACATTGGCTCTGATACTGCAAACCTGTGATGATGAATTTAGGCTGATGAATAACCACGTTAAATTCAACCTTTTTTTGTGCATTTGCAGAAATGCTGCCCCGTGCACAGGTTATGAAAGACAGACTCACCATGTGCTGCCCATTGGAAAGCAAAAGGGAAACGTGGATGGGAACAGGCCCTTTTTAATTAGGAAAGCAGGAAACAGATCTTGGGTGTTTGACCTTCCAGTGACAACTTATAAACTTTGACACGAAGGTGTTTGAAATCATTTATACGACTGTGTTCTGGACTGCCAGTCTTGTTTTTCTCCTTGGCTAGAGGACAAAGGCTGAGCTCCACACTCTTACATCCTCACCCAAATTCTTGGAAATTCCTGGGATCACTGCTGCATTTTCCCAGCTCCCCACTCCAGCCCAAAGGAGCTCGTGCTGCTCGAGCAGGGGCACAAACACAGGGCTGTCTGATGCAGGGCAAAGCTGTTGTTGCATTTCTTGGGACTCCAAAGGGAATCCCTCAGGCATGCAGAGATCCAAAAGGGGCAGGAAAAGGCTGCTGAAAATAACAATCTTATTTTAAGCGTGGATTAGAGGCTGCGGGGAGGGAGCTGAGGGCAGCCACACGCCTTGGGAATACACTCATGGCTCAGGAGGCACCACATCCTGCCCAAATCAGCCACGGGACACACCAAGGCCACCAAACCCAAACTGATGTTTAAATCAGGACGAGGACCCCTCTCATGGCTGGGTCTTGTTATTTCGAGGCTCTGCTCACATCTCCTTTGGAACCGTCCCCTTCTCCTGTCTCCTTGTCAGGACCTGGGGTGTCCCCATGGAGCTAGAAGGGTTTAGGACTTGGAGAACCAAAGGCAAGCTGTATTTCATGAGGACTGCAGGGGCTAAACACAAGTGTTTGTAGCTACATTGCCATGGCAACAGCAGCAAAAGTGGTGATGATTTTCTCAGAGATTGCTGTCCGTTCTTCCTTAGACTGTCTGGCACGGAAGTGTTTATTGGTTTTCACCAGTGCAGTGCTGCAGAGATATTTTTAGCTCAGCTAATTCAATTCCATATTTAAATCAATCTGAAAATGAGTTACCTTTCAGTCTGCCAAAGGATGTCAGGCAAAGTTTTCACTGATTTGATTTGGCTTTGGCTTGTGATGATGAAAAGATTACACCGTGTAATAAGATGGAAATGTGTCCCAAAGTTCTAGAAGAATTCTATTATTGCATTATTTCATTTCAATTTCATTATTCACCATTCAAATTTGATATAAAATGCTGTTGTTTGTGGAACTGTGGAGTCGTGCACTGTCTCATCAGAAGTCTGAATAACAACATAATTACATATTCAAAAGTATCTCAAAGCACATGGAGAAAATTGCATATACAAGTCCTGCAATCTTGCAGGAGACAGGCATCAATTATTGTATTTTTCCATAACTGAGGCAGGCTGCTTCGATCTTCATCCATAAATCCACTTAACGTCAATAGAAACTTTAACTTCACTCAGAACTCCCCTGTCTATTGATATACAGAATGAGTCTGGCAGGAATGAAGCTCCAAGCCCAGCATTTCACAACTACCACGTCTTCTGGAGCTAGTAGACCATAACTCATTATCTTTTGGTTAAAGAAATTGCTTAAGAAGCCTCTTCTGGCAAAGCACCTTGGCACAGTCACCAGACCCAGCTGTCTAAGGGCAATGCTGTCCCCACCTGCACTCAGAGGGCTGTTGTCTCTCTAAAAGGAATAACTGGTTCAAAGAATTAAACTCACCCCAAGTGCCTGGACAGGGCTCTGAGGAGGTGATTTCTACAGGGCAGTTTCCTTTCTGTGCCTACTTATTCTCAACAGCAACTACCTGTAGCTGCCAGCACAATTTAATGGTGTTTTTGAAGGACCCCCAGTCCTTGAGACTGAACCATTCCAATCTTTTTCTTTTTTTCTTTTGAAAGTCGGAATATTTCCATTTCCATTAACGTTTTACCCACGATTCCAGGTTCAGTGGCAAAGTACAGAGGTCCAGTACAGTTCGAAGGGGAGCTCCTCTCAGGGTTTTGGGTTTTTTTCCCAATTGATCCAGCTGGAATTATTTATGCAACACCAGGCAGAGCGAGTGATGGAGAAAGTCAGGCAGAGATAAATACAAATATGAGGGGTCTGAAGTTGTAGTATGGCTTCTTCACGTAGTGCTCAGAAGATTTTGGGATTGTGGCAATTCACACTTGTGAAACAAGTAGATTCTGAAAGATAAGGCCAGGGAAACAATCTTTTGCTTGCTAACAACTCTCATGTGCCAGCACTGGGATTGATGTCCTTGCACACCACTTTGTCACTCCATGGATAGCTCTGCAGCCTTTCTGGGCAGTGGGGAAATGTCACTGTGGCCCCCCAAAAGAGAGGGCACCAGGCAGAGTCACCACCCCAGATTCACAGGCTCCCCTGGCAATTAGACTGGTCAAAGCCTTCTCCACTGAACTCCTCCTTGAGGAATAAGCACCTGGAATTGATTGCACCAAGCAGATCTCTTTTCCAGCCCAGCCAGACTGTACTGGATTAGGAGAAGGATTTGACCCTTGACTATAAAACTAGTGATTTCTCAAATATGACTCAGACTTTTAATTCTTTGATTTGATTTGAAGCATTAACTCTGTTTTAGATTTTTACAACAGTATCGCACTCCTTTCCACTTCTCCTGTAATTATTTCCTTGGGAGTAAATCTCCTGAGCTTTCACTGTGTAAATAGTCATAATTGCCATGAAATACCTGGGAAAACAACTGTCATTTCCCTGAAAACCTTTGGAATGACAGCTGCCCAGTGAGGACAGGAACAGATTGGGAGTCAAAGGTGCTGCCCAGGGCCCTGGGAGGGAAAGGTGAGCTCAGGAAGCAGCTGGGATGCTCTTGCAGCCTCCAGCAACACTGTCATGAACCCAACATGGGCTTTAAATACCTGAGCCAGGAGCAATCAGCCCAAAACAAGCATTATTAAGCAGGAATACTGAGCCAAATGCTGAGCTGGGTTGACACACTGTACACATATTACTGTCCACACTGGAACAGGCTTGAGAAGTGGCCCTTGGGAATCTCCTGGGGGTGAACAAAGCCAAGTGCTGGTGCTGCCCCTGGGTTGGGGTCCTGTCTGAAGATGTCTATGGACAAACCATCCTTTGGAATTCTGCTGTTTGACAGGTGATCAATACTTGTCAGAGAAATTCACAGCGAGAAAGTGATTGTAGAGCTCTGCCTTTGGAGCCCAGCTCGTGGCAGAAACTCTGGGTTTCTGGACAAGACTGACCACTTGTTTTGGAGATGCAGCACTTCCAAAAAAAGCATCTGCCAGCACAGCCCCCCTGCTGCCTGGAGCAGCAGCAGGGTTAATTGTTGTACCTCACTCCAGCTGAAGACACAGTTGGCAGGGGCAGAAAAGGAACAAATTTTTAATTTTTATTTTTTAGGCACACTAGCTGTCCTCTATTTGATTCTGCTCTTCTTTTTTTCCAGCAGTTCTGCTAATACAGCACAAGACTTCGTGCAGTCTATAAAAAACCTTATTGAAAAGTGTTCTATAATACAAGTTATGAGTAGCCTGTGCAGCTCAACACTGAACTTTTTAACCCCTTTCAGTCCTACACATCTTTATAATTTTTCCAAGTACTTTTTTAGCATTAAAAGTGAGCTGAATATTATGTATTTCATGCCAAATTCTACTAAGATTAAAAATGAATACTGTAGTCATATTACTTAAATGTTGGGTTTTTTCATCAATTTGAGCTATATCAGCACGAGTTGCAGGTTCTGGCTGGGAACAGTGACTGGCTGCTCTGCAGGGACCCACTTGTGGAGCTGATAACAGTGGTGGATGGGAATGACAACGTGCCAGAATCCAGCCAGGAGTGTTATCAGATGGCACTCCAGGAGCACAGCCAAACAGGAGAGTGGGGAAAATAACGAGAAGGTATGAAAGACTTCATTAATCTAATTGGAGATGAATCTATAATACCTATAATACCTAATCTATACTACCTGAACATTCAGTATTTACTTCTCACATCCTTCTGCTTTAAGATCTTGGTTTATTTATATTTCTGCAAAGAAACTCGCTATCACATTCTTTATAAAATATATATCACCAAAACTGTGTGAAACCGCTGAAATTAAAAACAATTCATTTCTTTTTCCTGAGTAATGTTCAAAACACATACATGATTAAAGCAATCTTTTTAACTGCTCTATTTATGGATGGATTTTTTTTTGCAATTTGCTCTCCACTCAGTGCTCCTGTTTGCAGGAAGTGAGATCATCACAGTAAAAGCAGAAACTATTAATGACTCAAGGACTAATAATTCTAAAACTCTTTATGAGATACTGAGCCAGAGATCTCAGGCATCCAATGGCTTTTCATTTAATATTGGCAAAGCCATTTGAATGATCAGCAAAGGAACTGGAGGGATAACCTTGCAGGATGCCAACTGGAATGCCAGTGCTGGGCAGTGCCACCCTCCTCGAGAGGGGCTTTGGGCAGAGCAGGTTCTCTGCAGTCCTAGGATGGCATCAGTGCTGGTTGTGACGTGCAGAATAACCCCACAACCAGGTAGTTGTAGAGAAGGTTTGTTTATTCAGCATGCTGGGTGCATGGGGGATTGGTCCACCAAAACCATGCACACCTGTCCGTGCTCACAGGTCTGTTTAAATACAGTTAAAACATGCATATTCATTATTTCTTTATACATATGCATTATTTTCTTAG
>JAWWEE010000018.1:1478174-1491154 GCA_035221455.1 Xenops minutus | reverse complement strand
AGGGGGGGACTCGGGGGATGGGTCTGGGCAGGGCTGAGGGTTGGACTGGATGGTCCTGGTGGGTCCCTTCCAGCTCAGCATGTTCCATGAAAGGAGCACACAGGAATTAACTCCACATTAATTAATTAACATTAAAGCACAGTTCCTGATACCCACACACAAGAGCTCTGTGGCTCTGGCTGGAAATGTGCCTCAGTGGACAGTGGCATTCTGTACCCCATGGGTATCCTCATCCCAGACCTCCCTCCATCCCCAGGAGCTGCTGGGTGGGCAGGTGCCCGTGCCAGCTGAGCAGGGCTGGGGCAGAGCAGCCTGGCACTGCACATGGGATGTGCTGCCTTGCTCAGCTCTGCATCTCCAGAGCCCTCCTGACACCACCTCCCACCCACAGCCACTGCTGTCAGTGTTTGCTGTGTGAAGAACACCACTGAAGTGGCTGGATGCTCCACAACCTTGGTCAAGTTATTTCTAAGCAGTGTTCCAGAAATAGCACCAGGTCTTATTTAATGGGTAGCAGTCCACATTAATTTGCCAAGTGCCATTACATAACAGCAATTAATTACATTATTTCTTCCTTCCTAGCTGTGAGCATAGACCACAACGTGCTGAAATGTGTTTCTCAAGCTTTCCTCAGTAGCTCTGAAAGGAAGATAAATGAGGATAAGCAGAGTACCCAGATTAACTACAAATAATAATTCCAAGTCCCTTCATTGAAGCCAAATTAAATATGCTGCTGTAGGCCTTGACCCAATTCCACCTACTCATTATTTTTCTTTTTCTTGCACTTTTCCATTAAAGATTTTTGAAAATATCTGGGTCTCTCATGAGAATAGGCCAGACACTTCCATTAGACTTGTATACCTTCAGAAATTATCTTGAAATCTATGGATAATTTTAGGTGGCCTCAAAGGTTGCCACTAAATTTCCTGGAGCAGGGATTTAATTCCTTACCTAAAGAGAAAAACTCGTGTTGTTAAGAATAGTGATTTATCTACCTTTCAAACACTACAAACGATATCTGCTTGCAGACAACTCCAAATGCTATTGACAGGACATGATTTTTAGGTTTAATTTTTGAAAATATTCCTCCCTTTGCTTCTTTGTTTTTCTAACTTTTCTTTGGCTATTCCTCCGTTTCAGTACCCTGGTGTGTCCAGAAGATCTGTGTAAGCTGGTGTGTTGTATCCCCTCCTAGCACACACACTCTCTTCTCTACTGTGCTCTTCCACCAGAATTGTACTACCTTTCAAACATTTGTAAAGGGCAGCCAACACTGTATTTAATTTGTTGAATCTTGTCTGGCTTTGAATTTCTGGGTTTAGAGCTCTCTTATGTATCTCTACATCTTCCCTCTAATAACTGATCTCACTGTCCCCAGGATTCAGCCTCCTGTATTAGAAAAGACTCCTTGTCTTCTCTCTCAGAGATTCAAAATCAGCCCTAAACTACACTGACCTATTTTACCCCTGTATCATTGTCAGAGAGGAGATTTGCCAGATGTCTTACATGTTTCATTATTCCCTCAGGGAATCTGACCTCTCCTAGAGATTGCACAGGGAGGACCAAATTGTGTTTTGAGGGACAAGGAAGTCCTTGGACGAATCCAGAGTCTTGGAAATTAATATTTTTTCATAGTAGTGCAATGGGGGTCAGAATGTGGCTACAGATCTGCTCTCAGACTAACAGTTTCACCAGCTGGTTCCTGAATGGGGTGCAGAATTCAATCCTGCTGTGCTCTGACCACGCTTTTGGCCCAGGGGGGCTTCAGGTAAGTGTTCATGACATCTTCAGTGCATTTGCAGGGCAAAAGCTTGTTATTCAAACACAGTGCCAGGTCTGCTCCTCCACAGGCAAAATTCCAGCCACGAGAGGACATAACCATGGCAATAAGTAGGTCCACACTTATGCTTGTTAAGTCACTTAAGAGTTCTAAAAAAAGCCCAGAATACCTGCACTGTCACTGATCATACAAAGAGGTTTCAAACTGTCAAAATATAATTTACTGTCTGGGGTTTTTCATTCTTATTTCCCCAGTTGAAATAAAATAAAAAAGAATGATGCATACAGGACAAAGAGAGAGTGCATTTTTAATGCTCCCTACCACCTGTAACTTCTGAGGGTATCTGGCTTTTTTACTGCCCAGAGTCCATAAGAGATATACAGACAAGTCCTAGGACTTGCACCCAGCATTGTAAAGACCAGCATTGCCTCATCCTTCCTGCTGGGAAGAATGATTGGGAACAACCCTTTTAAAGCAGGGATTGAACTGGCTCCATGCTCCGGGTGTGTGCAAGGCTACAGGCAGAACTGTGTCTGCACAACCTGAAACCTCCATCTCTGTGTCCCAAACTGCCACTTGGAGGGGACCTTTTGAAACCTCCTTCTCGTTCAGGATACAGATTATTGTGCCTGTTCTGACCCAATCCAAACCAGACCAGGAAAAGCCCATTTGGGGACCTCTGTCCTGCTGCTGGTTTTTCCAAAAGCAACGTTGCAGTCGACAAAGAGGAACTTGGACTGAGCTGTTTTGGTAGAATGGGCAGTGACAGGACAGGCTTAAGGCAGAATAACCTGATCTGTCTCCAGGATGGCATTTCTAGCAGAGCTTTTGGCACAGGGGATGCCAGCAAAGAGACACTTAAGCTGATTCTTCTCCTGTCATATGGGTTATTAGTACAACACCAAAGGATATTTGCTCATCTCGTCCAAAGAACAAACAAACACCAATTCGTAGGTATAAGCACATTTGTAGTAAACAATTTTACAAGGTGTTAATTAGATTTCCAGGACAGGAAATCACAGAGTTAGTAGGTCCAGAGCCTGATCAGAACAAACAGAAACTGTAATCTCTAACTATTCCTCATGGAAAAAAATTGGGGATGTCTTATTTCGACATGTCAGCAGCAAAAAGAAAAGTCCTCTGACTTATGCCAGCAATGATTGCATAGTCCACAGTCATAAAGCCTGGAAAATCTGTCCACTGCTCGAGGGGAAAGGAGACAGTGAAATCACAAACACTGCAAAGATCCATATAAATTAGATAAGCAGATTCTTATTTTTAGCATTTGCCCGGCAGCAAAGACAAGGGAACAGCACATAAACAACTCAGAAGGGAAGCAGGAACCTCAGCTAATGCAGGGCACTTTGCCCCAGAAAGTTCCAGATGCAGGAGGCTCTCATGCAGCTGAAGACCAGGAACTCATCTGAGTGAAGAAGAATTGTCAGAGGCCAGCAAATGGGGAAGACAAAACACATATTCTGTCTCTACCCTCCTTCTCCTGGAGTGATCTTGCAAAAGGCAAAGTGTCTTTTGCCCAAAACCGAGGGCCAGAGTAAATCAAAGACTTCACTTGCCCAGAATTATGAATACTTAAGTGTCCTTAAACTCTCATGTAAGTTGAATGGGGTTTAGGAGGATAAACCTCAGAGGATTCAGGCCTTTGGTAAGCTAAAATAAAACCTGGATTTAATTTAAAAACCAGCACCTAAACGGCATTTCTGAATTCTTTTTAACCATCTGGACATGCCTGACATTTTTAGCTTTCCCTGTTTTTCTGAGAGACACATAAAGATAGAACAACTCTGTAGCACAGGGAATATGGAAATCTGTCTTGAGCTCTTCCACTCTGGCATATTTTAAGCAAAAGGAATGTATAGCACACATTTCCATAGCTCCTTCCCGAGCAGCTGCCTTTACCAGAAAAGGAGGCACCACCAACACCTTTCCTCTCCAGGAACCTCTCCAGATAAAAAAGGAAACCTGCTCTGTTCTGAGAGTGAACAGGCAGAAGAGGCATCATTTGGAAGAGGAGTCAGAGCTGTGGAATCTGGATGGACAGGAGCATCTTCCTGACTGTAGAGAATAAAACTCCCTGCAACTCACTGTGTGAGGTCCAGCTTGTCTCCACCACTTCCCTAAAAACCAGCACACAGCTCCCTGCTCATCAGGACTCTCTCCAGGTCCCTTCTGCTTGCTTTTCCACATTACCCCACAGCACTCTACTCAGTCTACTCCTGAGATCCAGGGTCAAAATGTTGGGAATAGACCTCTTCCTGAACCTGCCCTTGCAGCTGAAGCTCTGATAAGTCCTATCAATGGATAAGGCACTCCCATGAGGCTTGCATTAGGCTCAGCAAGGAGCAGCAGCTCAGGCTGTGTTCCAGCCCCCAGCTCTGCTGCTGCTGCTGGGCAGAGGGCACAGGGAATGGGGCTGTCCAAACAAAGCCATCATTTCTTGAATCCCCCCTGTACTTACCCCATAATGCTCCATATGGATGAAAGTCAAGAGACAGAGACCCAAGTGAGTCATTCCCTGTCCCACACAGAGTATAACTGAGTTTAGGATCTATAGGAGAATATGGGATGTATCTCCTAGGATATAAGAGAATACAGGAGACATGCTCCTAGGAGCTTATCTGGTTCAAAATAGCTCAGTTATGATCCCCATTTGGGCACGGGATGAACAGAGCTAAATTGGAATTCTCTGCGCTGATTCAATTTTGTTTGTAAGTAAGGAAAGCAATTAAAGATGCCATTAGTGATGAGTATGTTTCCATCCTCCATCTGACTCCTGTTTGAGCATCTGTGTTCTTGTGAGCAATTCCGTGATTAAATTCATGATCTCTGTGAAGATAATCCCCTACTCTCCACTTGCTTATTTTCTCTGAAAAATTCTGTTTGCCTGTAACCTGAAAACCCTACAATTAAGTGTATGTAGCTTAAAGTAAAGCCACTTCTTAGAAATTGTGCAAATTGTACTTATGGAATTATGTTTTCTGTTCAAGACAAAAATTTTTGTTAGGATGGGCCAAAGAGATTTTCAAAATCTTATCGCCTCAGGCTCTGTAGGACAAAAAGGAGACACTTTGTATATCTGCATTGTAAGAAATCTGAACAATAGCAGCAAAAACATTTTCCAGAGCAGAATCTCCTGGTCCTTTATATCAGTGTGTTGTGTGACCCACACACTGCTTGCAAAAAAGGAGTCTAAGGAAAGGCTGGGTACTCGACTTGGAGCAGATCAACAAATGGCAGCTCTGGAAAAGACTGAAGTGTTTAGCTTTTTTTCATCACCCTTTTTTAAAAGCTTGGCTGCAAAAGCATGGGCCTAAAAATATTAGTGCCAATAAGGGTGGGATAAGATTGTAACCTGGAAGAGGAGAAATACAGATATAGGGGTTTTCATACCAGCTGGCCTTGGTGAACTTTCCCATCCCAGGGTATTTCATGAAGTAACTGAGGCAGTTCTGCAGCTCACAACAGCTCTCTTTAAAACTGTTGCATGAGGGGACCAAGTGAAAAAAGAAGAAGAAATATGGTTCTTATTCTAAGAAAAAGCAAAGCAGTTAGCAGCTGAGAAATTATAAATCATACCCATTAATTAAAATCCCGGGGAAAATACTGACATATTTTCAAACAGATTTTATAAAAGCATGTGGGAAAGCCCAAAGATTCACAGGCTTCATAGATTTCTTGAGAACAAATTCTGTCAAGATGATCTGATCCCCTTCTGTCAAAGGCAGCTGGCCCTGGGAGTGGAGAAAAAGCCGTAGGAGTCGAATGTCTGGGCTCCAGGAAAGCTTTGGCTGCTGTCTCACATAACACACAGGGAAGGAAGGCTCCTCCAGAAGAAGTTCCTGCAGGATGGGTGCAGGGCTGTTGGGAAAGGCTGCTGAGATTGAATCTTCAGTGATTCCCACTGAACTCCATGTGGAGTCTGGCCCAGACAAGTGCTGCTTGTGTTCTCAGCACTGACTCAGAAGATGGAAGGGAGAGTGGCCTTATTAAATTTGCAAATGCCAGCAAGCTGATCCTGCAAGTGCAAGGGATAAATTTGGAACATAAATGTCTGGAAAGAAAGGCAGATCAATAGGAGAAGTGCTATCCTGGTCCAAACAGAAACAGTCAACTGCAAAAATAAAAGATGGGGAATAAATGAGAAGGGAACATTAATGCTGAACTTGGGAGTCTCAGTGACTCAAAAGTTGGACTTGAGTCAACACTGTTAATGCAGTCACAGACATGGGAGAGGTTTAAATGAAAGTGCAGTCTAGGAGACTTCCATGGAGTAACCTTTTCTTCCACTTAGTGGTGCAACTTTGGCTGGAACACACTTTGGGCCCCAGTTTTGAGAGCCATTCTTCAAGAAAGCTGTGGTTGAGATGAAGAAAACTCAGAGGAAAGCTACAACGAGGGATCTTTTAAATTCTATGCAAGAATGAACAAAATGGGATTGTCTTGCTTAAAGCATTGAAAACTGGGAAACCAGTGAAATAGTGCCCAGCTGGACAGGACAAGAACCAAAAGCCTAAATGGAGCAACAAACCCCCAGTGTTCAGGTGAGACATCAGAACATCTTTCCAGGGGTAATGCTGAGATTTCAGAACAGCTCACCTTGGAATGTTTCAGTCCCCAGCACCGAAAGGCTGTAAGGACACTGGTGGGGGAAGGCACAAAGTGGTTTCCCTCTGTTGTGGATGAGGGATGACCTTGATGATGAGCTGGTGCTTTCTTGAACAATTTCTTATGACTTTCTAGAACAATTTCTTATGACTTTCTTGAACAATTTCCCATGCCTTTCTAGAACAATTTCCCATGCCTTTCTAGAACAATTTCCCATGCCTTTCCAGAACAATGTCCCATGCCTTTCTAGAACAATGTCCCATGCCTTTCTAGAACAATGTCCCACGCCTTTCTAGAACAACTTCCCATGCCTTTCTTGAACAATTTCCCATGCCTTTCTTGAACAATTTCCCATGCCTTTCTTGAACAATTCCCCATGCCTTTCTAGAACAATTCCCCATGACTTTCTAGAACAATTTCCCATGCCTTTCTAGAACAATTTCCCATGCCTTTCTTGAACAATTTCCCATGCCTTTCTTGAACAATTTCCCATGCCTTTCTTGAACAATTTCCCATGCCTTTCTAGAACAATTTCCCATTACTTTCTAGTACAATTTCCTATGACTTTCTAGTACAATTTCCCATGCCTTTCTAGAACAATTTCCTATGCCTTTCTAGAACAATTTCCCATGCCTTTCTAGAACAATTTCCCATGCCTTTCTAGAACAATTTCCCATTACTTTCTCGAACAATTTCCCATGCCTTTCTAGAACAATTTCCCATGACTTTCTAGAACAATTTCCCATGACTTTCTAGAACAATTTCCTCTGACTTTCTAGAAGGTGCTGGTGTGCTGGTCATTGGCAGGGTCAGTGAGCCTGGTCTTGGTGGTGGTGTTGGGCCACCCTGGAAAGAACAGTGTGATCTGCCATGGTCAAGGAGCATCCTCTCTGTGCTTTCACAGGAAACCCTGAACATTTCCAGCTTCCCTTCAGCATCTGACTCCAGGGCTGTCATTAAATGCAAAGTTTCACCCATCTACCATTCCTTAACACTTTGTTAAAGGCAAATTCTCTAATGGCTTTTTAAAACACATTATCTTTCATTAGCAAGTTTTATTCATCTAATTTCAGGATATGGGGAGGAATTATTCAATATATTGCTTTTACAAAACATAAATTACCTTTCATAATGCAAGGAAATGGCTATAAAGGCAGGAAGTCTGTGTGTGAAGATACTTGGTGAATACATTGTGGAGTTTAAACAGACACAATGAGAAAGCTGTGCACATATGTTAGAGCAATAAATCCTAACTATTTAGGTGAAAAGAAAAACACTGCAATGTTTGTTCATGCTGCAAGTGACTTTACCTGAAAGAGATTCTCCTTGAACTAAAAACCTCATCTATGGATCAAACCTCAAGTGCCAGAGCTTTTCCTTGAAGTCCAAAGGGGCAATTTCTCCTTATTTCACGAAGAACAGATAAAAGCAGCATTGCAGCTTTACAAAACTTCCTTTGAAAACTTCACTTCTAAATAGCACCAAAAAACCCACCCAGGTTTAAAAGATTTATGCTATAATACTCCTCAAAAAACATCTTATGTGTCAGATACCTTCTTGAATTGAGCCTAAAACTATTTCTTTTGCTCTTTCCTACCAATTAGGAATCTGCAATAAACACAGCGACATGTCTATGTGTAAATGAACCAAATAATAACTTAATAATTCTCTCATTTCCACTCTGAAGTTATTCTATACATCAAGAAACACTGATTTAACCAAGTAAATGCTGTATTGTTATATTTTTAAAAGGAAACTTTAGGAAACCCCAGAAACCTATTGATGATAAGATGGTCTATTTCTGTGTTTATAGTATGTTTATCTCTGTCATAGCTGATGGCCACATAACCAGCCAATCCATCCAGGTATCCCCACTAAATACTCAGGGCAAGAGTCAGGATGGGGGTGCCTGAGGCTGTGCTTGGTGCCTGTGCACAGTGACATCCCCAGGGAGTCCCTTCCCAGGGGTTCCACAAAGATTTGGAGACACATTCTTCAGGAATCTGAGGAAATAAGGATCAATTCAGGAGCTGAGCCCTGCCTCACTCCACTGAAATGCAAGGTGGTCATTTGGGGAGGATTTCCTGAAAGTTCACAGAAGTCTGTCTTAAAGCCACTCACTTGGAGCAACGGAGACCCAGCCAGTTTTGTTCTCTATGTAAAGCTGAAATATTGACCTTCCCAGGGAATACACAATCCCAGAATTACAGACCATTGATCAGCTCCATCCCAGAGCCTTGTCCTGTGTGCACCAAGCCCGACTCCCACTTTGGGTGAACTGCAGGGGGGAGAGATTGGCCTTTCCTCCTGCTCTGCTGCTCTGCTGTGTGACAAATATTACAAACATTACAAATACCACTGCTCCTTTCATGTCACTAATCAGCTCCTTCCAAAATTATGACAGTAAAACATATAAAAGTCAAATAAAGGCGATGAGAAAAACCAACATACAAGTCAAGACTGGTAAAATACACAGGATTTTGCTTTGGACTTCTTGAGGTCATTAGAGATTTCTGTGAGCCCCCAAATTCTTTGTTCTGAAAAATCAAATGGTGGGTTATGGTCTGATCAGGGGTCTAAGCACAGGCAACTGGAGGAAATATTGGGCTACTAATCAAGGCTTTTCTTTGTAAGTAGTAGCCAAACAACACCCTGAAGAGAACAAGAGATCTCTTCCAATCGTGGCTCATCAAGTGAAATCAGAAATTCACCCTGGCCTGGCCCCTGCCACAGAAATAACCCTGGTGAAGCACAGCCTGAGCAGGGCAGGACTGACAAAGGACAGGGCCAGTCCTGCTGGCACCATTGCTAAGGGCACTCAGCAAGATGCAGAAAGACTCAAAGTGCTACAAACGTGCTGGAAACTTCCCCAGCTGGGTTTAACCACATCAAAACCAGGGCTTGCCTTCAATAACCCCCGTTAGCCCTGCTCTCCTGTAGCACTGGGGAATTCGTGGTGCCTGTCCCTGCTGCAGGAGGGAAACCTTTCTTGTGCTTGCAGCTCTGACTGTCCCTCTTGGAAAAATCCTCAGCATGATGGAGTGGAAAGCTCCTGTTCTAGTTCCCTGTCAGCCTGTTGGCAGGCAGACACTATTTTGGGAATCAGGCTCTCAATACTGTACAACAAGCCAAGATGTTGCCTTCTCTCAAGGGTACAGCTTTGCAGGGCTTTGGGAGGATTTTGGGGGTTCTACAAGAGCTTGAAACAACTATTGCTGTAAAGCTGCCCGAGTCAAGACTATAATAATCTGGGAGATTAATTATTCTGTGGTGAAGAATATTACAAGCACCTTTTTGTAGTATTTGGATCTACTTCAGCCAGGTGCTTAAGCATCTGCTTGCTGCTAGTGCATATTCCAGGATATAAGGATGTGCCTTGCTGAAGTAAAAACTAAATCCCCACTGGGTCAAACTCTCAAAAGCAGCTTTTCATTTCCCTCCTTGGCCAAACTGCTTTATTGCTAAGAGTCAAGGGGAAGAATTCCAGCATCTTTGCAGTGCTCCAACCCAGCTGCTGAAGAGAAGTTCTTCTGTGAGCACTGCAAGTAATGAGGCCCCTGCCTTGTGTCAGTGTGTGTCCTTTATCTTTATCTCCACAAATGCTCCCTACCCCAAGGGATTGACCCATTTCTCTCCCTGGCTGTTCTAACCTGTCCTTGCCCATGGGTTGGGCTCTGCTGAGCACAGTGTGGCTCTCAGGGTGCACCCCTGCTCTCCTCAGCTTTTCCCTTCCAAATAAAAGCCTTCACTTTCATTGCAACTTCATTACGAATTGGACTTCTATATTTTTTGTCTTTTTTTTTTTTGTTCACGTTATCCCACAGGTATAAAAGCTCTCCAGGGAAATAGAACGATGTTGTTGCTAATAAAATGGAAGTATAATGATGTTAAGTTATAAAGCAGATGACTGTCAGTGCCACGAAGCACAAACCTTCTGTGCTGCCACAAAGCAGGGATCTGCTTTCCAGGCAAATAAAGAGAAAATAAACAACCACAGGGTTTCTGTAAAGAGAAACAAAAAGCTGGGCTGTGAGCAGAGAGCATCAGAAGTTGGCAAAGGGAGTAGTTCTCACCATTTTAATTATTTGTTTCTCTAGGATTTGATTATGGAGACTGTTCTTAATGGACAAATCCTGCTGTGATTATAACCATTGTGAGTTCAGAGGAGTTCTCCCAGCACTGCAGCCCATTCCTGCCTATCTCAGAAGGCAAATCTGGGAGAGGATCAATAGAATCTTCCTTCTTTGGCTGAGAATATCCAGTGATTGAAGTCAGTGTCGCCAAAGAGAGCATTTTTACCATCTTGTCTAAGAAATGGCAGTGCCCTCCACAGTGTGAGATGTTTCTGCCTCTGCAGCTTTTCCAGAGGCACTGCCAAAAGACAGAAGGGAGAATGTTCAGTGTGTGCCCTGGGAAGGCCTGGGGAAGGTTTTCTGGACCCAGCTCCTGTTCTCTTTCTCCTTCCTTAACCTTTCCTGGATATTGGTGGAGAACAGATTCAAAGTCTCCAGAAAAGTGTGGTTAGATATAAAACCTGAATAATGCCTGACACTCCAGCAAGTCTCAGACATGTAAGAGCCTGTTGACTGCTATTTTCATGGAACTCATCACAAAGGCTCCTTACAAGCATTCATGGAACTTCCTTTCATAAATTCAAGCAGATTTTGTTATTATTTCTCCTACAGACGAATCTTTCTAATCACTTCCTAAAAGCAAAAAGAAGAAAAGCTTCTGAGACCAGAGTTCCCATCTGATTTCTTTAAATGCAAATGCCAGAAAATGACCAGAATTAGTAAAAGAAAGGGATAATCAGAAGTTCCAATAACATAGTTTGCTTGAGGGTGTATTTAATGCTAACTGTGTGTCCACACAAATTGGGTAACACAACATGACCAGGATTTCCTGGTTTGGACAGGCTAGATGTGAAGAGAAGGGCTCACAGGTCACACTTTAGGGCTCAGCACGTTTGGCCAGTGCTAATAATGGCTCTGCACATGTTTCTTGGGGCTTCCCAACCCCAAAGGAATTTAGTATTTATTTGATTTATTTTTTAAAATTGTAAATCACTCTCACTTCAGAGGCAAACTTTTACATCTCTTTTACTTCAGTGACTCTCTTCTTGCAGCTTAGAGCTGTGCTTTAGGTGCAAGAGGCAGGATTTTCCCAGGACTCATTTGAAATCCATGTCTGACCCTCTTTGCATGTGATCAAACCAACAGTGAGCTGTGAAAAATACCAACATTCCCCCCAGCTACAACCATGTGTGTCTGGAAACTTATTTTTGGAGTTTCCAGGTATCCTGTGGAGTCTGGCTCAGCTCTGAGCAGCTTTGCAGGAAAGGTCTTCTGTTCCCACTCGAGCTGGACACGTGCCCAAGTGCACCCAACACAAGGTGCTTCCACTGGTGCTGAGTGCCAGGAAACACCAGAGTGCTATTCAAAGAGAAATAGCTGAGACAAGTGGTGCAGCCACACTGAATTTTCCTGGCAGGAGAGAAAGGGGTGCACTAAGGAAGAGACTTTGGGCTCCCAAGGATTCCCCTGGCTCTGGTGATCCCACTGGAACTCCCTCAGGCATCACAAGGGGCTGCCTTGGGCAAGGCTTGAGCTACAAAGAACATTTTCCCTCTTTCAGTGAGGGTGACAGAAACCCCAAATCACCTTCTTCTGCTCTTTCCTTGTCTTCAAAATCCAGTCATTTCAGTGGCACATTCAGAAAGCCAGGATATGGGAATGAGTTTGGGTTCATCCATCTCCCCATCAGCCTCCAATTCATTTATACTTCAGCAATCTTTAGGATTAGGTCTTGTGATACATTGGAGTTTTGGAGAAAATAGATAGAAAGGCTGATTTTTTCATTTCATGTATGAATACTTTGCAATTATTTGATGACCTGAGGAACATTCAGAGAAGTGAATGAGAAGGAATTGTCTCTCACAGGCAGACTGAGGAAAAAGACACAAGATAGAGTTGTATTTCAGAGATTTCCATAGTAACAGCAAAAGCAAGACCAAGAAAGATTCAAAAGAACAGACCTAAGGAATACAGACCACAGACCTGAGAAAGTGGGAAAGAGCCACCTTCCTCCTCTAAAATGCCCTTGAAGCAGTGGCACCCACCACCCCAAAGGAAGGAAGCAGACAGGGAGCTGGACTCAGACACTGCTTCTGGCATTGCTGCTGCCTCCTGTCCCTGTGCCTGCCACCAGGACTGGCCAGGCTGGATGAGGAGCCTGGGGAGGGCTGGACCCCTCCTTGCTGGGAGCTGCTGCATCCCCTCTTAGGCATGGGGGGCTAAAAGGGCTGTAGGGGCTCCCTCCTGTGCTGGAAGCCCTGACACCTCCCCTGTGGATCAATGGCCCTGAACAGGACACAGAAATAGGGTGAAGGTGACTTCTTATGTCCTCTGAGTTGACAGAATCACAGAATATACTGAGCTTGAAGGGACCCACAAGGACTATCAAGACAAACCCCAGCCCTGCACAGACACCCCAACTATCCCCCCCTGTGCCCCAGAGCATCATCCAAACCCTCCTGCAGCTCTGGCAGCCTGGGGGCTGGGCCCACTGCCCTGGGGCG
>JAWWEE010000018.1:1449137-1474903 GCA_035221455.1 Xenops minutus | reverse complement strand
GGCTGCCAGAGCTGCAGGAGGGTTTGGATGATGCTCTGGGGCACAGGGGGTGACTCTGGGGATGGGCCTGGGCAGGGCCAGGAGCTGGTCTAAATGATCCTTGTGGGTCCCTTCCAGCTCAGAATATTCTGTGATTCTCTGCAAATCACTTGCCCCAGAACCACGGGTCACAATAAAGTCCTGCCCCAAAGGATGCCCTCAGTCAGAAGTTGGCAGTCATGCTGAGGACAGCCACGCTCAGAGACCTTGCTTTCGCATCCTTCTTCTGTGACCTTGACCAAGTAATTGGCTTTGTCTGTGCCTCAGTTTGCTCTGTGAAAAATATTTGGAAGGGGTTCTTAAGATTGCAAAGTCCTCAAATACGACGGTCCTGAGGACCAGAAACACAGACAAACCTTTTTGGAACACAGCTTTCCCCTTCAACCCTTAAACCCCCAGCTGCAGCAGAGTTCAGTGCCCAAAAAGGCTGTGCTAAGGGATGGCCTTGGAGCTCTGTCCGTGCCTGCTGACCCCTGCCCAGCCATGGGAGCCAGAACAGCCCAGTGTCCTGCCCTCCTGACCTGCACCAAGGGTCACTACCCGGGGGTCACTACATTGGCAATGCAGCTCCTCCCCACAGCCCTGGGTTATATAACCCTGCTCTGTGCTCCCAGACAGAGCTCTCACACTGCCTCCCTCCCTGGCTTTCCTCCCATGAGGGTCCCAGTGCTCTGCTCCTGGAGCTCCATGACTGCCTGCCTTGATCCTGAGTGCTTGTGTCAACGCTCCTGCCAAAAATAAACCCTCCTGACGAATGGCAGGGATGCTCCCCAGGCACACAGGCTCTTTTTATAGCAAGCCTTTGATTTCAGATCCCAAAGGGGCGCTATTTTGGGCACAGGGGCTGGGAGGAACTCTCCTGATCTTTAGCTGACATGACTGCTCCTGCACACAGCCCAGGTGCTGCCAGAGCACTTGTGGCTCTTCTTGGTGGTCGGGAATATATTTATCCTTCTGGGTGTTTGTATTCACTCCAGGAACAGCTGAGCCAGAAAATGGAGACTGTGCTACCACATGAGGCTTTCCACATTGTCACTGGGATATTAAGGATGCGTCACTTCAAGAAGTTCTAAGATGGCTGATGGTTTAATACTTAAAGGAACTGAAAAGTGTAATTTTGAGTTAACTGGAAGTGAAATGTAATCCATGACTTGGATGTATTTCTTCATTTAATCCAGGAGATACATACATAGTGTGGTACTAATGGCAGATGCCAAATTGCCCCTTCTGGCAAGTAGAAGTTCACTATTCACATAGCAGCTCAAAGAGGTCATTACCCAAACACACTTTTTTAAACCAGCCTTTTCCTCTAATACAACTGTACCAGCTATAAACAGCACTAGACTACTGTGTGGGCAGAGCTCCTGTGATGTTACCCCCATCAGTTCAGTACAGCTGCCTAACAAATAGGAACATTTTGGCAGCACCACCTCGTTCAGTCACTGCTATCAACATTTAGGGACTGATATTTCTGATATTTACTGTTCTAGTCAGAGCCAAATCTCAAGGAAAGGTATATTGCTACTAAATGTTCTGTAGATTGAGATGCTTGCCAGATTAGCCCTGGTTTACCACAGAACATACACAGTCTGGAGTGTAATGTAATTTTCCCATCCTTATAAATCTTAATATCACTGATAAGGTGTTTCAAAGAAAGATTATAATTTTCATTACAACCATGTCATTTGCAGCTGATTAAATAAGAGTTTGAACGAGAAAATCAACTTTTACCTGGGAAATCCTAATACCAGGAGACAGAAACAAGTAGACAGTCTGGAAGGACAACTTTAAAAGAGAGAAGAGGCCTTGTAAGTGCCACATTTGGGTCCCCCAAGCCTCTTCACTGCAGATGGATGAATCCACAAGGATGTGTGAGAGGAGGATGAGGGAATGGAGATTGTTTAGTCTGGGAAGAGAATGGGAATTTAAGTGCTGTCTGCTGCTACTGAAAGTTGGGGCTCACAGAGAAGGCAGCATCCCTTATCAGGGGGATGCCACCAGCACACAGAGCTGCAGTCACAAGTTGCAACGAGGGGAAGGCTTAAGAAAAACAATCTTTATAACACCAAAACAACCTTTATAACACGTGTGGTTAAGAAAAGTAAGAGGTTCTGTGAGAGGTTTGAAAATCTCCAAGGGTTCCCCTGGCACAGACCCCAACCAGCCTGTGCAGTTCTGGTAGGTGTTTGTGACTGAAAGCTCTTGGATGCCCAACGTGATGACTTCCAACAAATCCTTTAAATTGTGGCAGGAATTCTTAGCTTTATGGGGTCTTATTTCAGTTCTTTGGGGCTGGAGGTTTGCTTTCAGCTTGTCCTCAGACTGAGCCTCTGTGTTGCTGGTCCCTGGGGGGAATTTAATACCTGCAGTTCAGAAAGTCTCTAGTCCTTGTACCTGGCACCCTGCACAGAACAAGGAGAGAAGTCTCTATGCATTATTCAGGACAGAAAAATAGTGGAAAGGTAAAGAAATACAGTATTTACTTGTTTTTATTTACTTGTTTCTAACAAATCTGTGGCTCATCATCAGAAAGACTGCAACAAATCCCCAGCTCCCAATTTAAAACTTCATTTTGTTGAAGCTTCGTGCTCATATCACCTTTCAATATGACTTTACAGCCAACCCAGGCAGTACAAGGGTGAAAATCAGTGTTATGGACACTTTACCGATATTTGAAGTAGCTTCCAAAGTTGATTTCACAGGATGTCTGTGAATAAGGCCTCGTTTCTTTAGTAAATAACTCCAGTCCTCAATAGCAGTGCATTGAGGCTGCTTAAGGCTGAAAGTAGGACCCATTTCAGAGGGCACACTCAAGGTACACTTGGAGACCCCTGAATGCAATTCATTTCACAATTACTTTGGAAGGATTGCAACCCTGACCAGATTAGACCCACAGCAATTGCTACAGCTGAACACAGAGCATCATCTGCCTCCCATCTGAACTGCTCCCTGATGTTAAAACCCCCTGGCCATTCAGCAAGGACTCAGTCCTTTAGCCTTTCCCCCCAGGGCAGCCTAATGGATTTAGTCATGGTTGGTAAGCCCACTAGTGACTCGTCCTCTCCCTCTCATTTAGCATTTGGCCATTGCAAATGCTGGAACACAACCTCCACTGGAAAGCTTTTCACGTAAATACTGAAGTGGAAAGAACAAAAAGACCCAAAAGGAGGGAAAGGTTACCATGTTTTTGGGTTAAGGTAAGTGGGAAAAAATTTACTTGTTTCTAAAAGCTGATCTAAAATGTGTATATCTCCAGATCCTTAAGCATATCTCTATATCCTTATGCTTTAGAAGATTTGTTTGCCTTTTTCAGGTCTCCACAGTCCAGTCTGGCTCCAGGGAACAGCCTACTGAAGATCATGCATCTTCTTGTGCTGTATCTGCCAGAACTGCTTTGTTTGGGAGAGCAACAGAAAACAGGGAGAACTAAAATTACTAGAGAGTCATAACTTACACTGTCAACCAGAACACAGGCACCAGAAAAACACAGAGTGAAACCATGAGCTGCTTTGGGTAGACAATAGTTCCCTTCCTTTACCTCAAGCTCAGCAGGGACTTTCAATTCTGACATTTGTCAGCAAACTTAGCTGAAATGCTGCAAAGTGTCAGAGCTCAAGAAGATGCAGCCACTATCAGAGAGGAGCTGCGTTGTCATACACCAGCTTTCTCTCATTTTTATTAGTGTTATAAAATCTGAAAGTCAGAAAACTAAGGTGGAAGAAACCTGTTTTGTGAACTCTTCTAGGGCAGGGTGTCTTTGCTGAGGAGTGACTAGCAGGCTTGTCTACAGCATGGCCAGTAAGTCAGGGCAAGGAAATACCACTTTTTATCTATTTTACACAACTTCTCATGTGCAAGCAGCTCAGAAAGAAAACCACCCCATGAGCACAAAGGTGCTCTGAGCTGAAGACAAGTAAAAGATGGTGCAAAGCTCCCTCAGCAGGCTGGGCCCAGGGCCAGGAGCAGGTGAGGCAGCTCCAGCAGCACAGCCTGTGCAGAGAAACAACAGGAGCCTTTGGGTGCCCTTGGACTCAAAGCCCTCCACTGCTGTGTATACACACATATATATTGTGTATACAGTGCAGAGGATGGTACTGCATCCCACTGCAAAGCTGCCAGCACACCATTCACAGTTCACACCATTCATGGGCACTAATTCAGTGGGGAAAGCACCCCTGGTTCCCACCACTGCTCATCTTCCCCCTGCCTGATCATCTCACACACTCCCTTCAAGGGACCATGGTTAGAACCCATGCATTACAAACACCCAGCACATTACACTGCTGTGACCCCAATGGAACAAAAATTCATCCACACTGAACAAACAACAGGTCAAAACTCTGATTCTTTTCTTTTTTTGCTGGTTTGGTAGTCTGTTTCTGTCTGGAAACACTATTTATATATCTTAAATACATAAGTTTTATGATTGCATTACTCCAAGCAATAAGCATTCTTGGAGCAATGCACACAACCTGCAGTTGACAACAGATTGGCAAGCAGAGGGAAATAATTCTGAATTCTCTTCATTTCAGCATTAAATAATGCCAAAAAAGGTGAATACCATTATGCAAGCTGCAGACAACTCATAATTAATGTCTGAAACACCCTTGTAATTCAGCCTTTAGAGGGGAAGAATCAAAACAACTATCAATTAAGGATCAAAATGCAGTGTCAGACCGTTGTTTTTACATTGAAGTGTTATCACTTTATTTCCAACACTTTTCCAAAAACGTGGTGTCAAGGGTGTGTTTGAGCACATCCCATGCAAGTTGTGAGATCTGCAGGGAGGCTTTTCTCCCGTGTGATGTGCTGGGGCAGAGGAGGCTCTGCTGGCAGCAGCACAGCTCACTGCTAAGGGACACAGACACTGCCAGCCCCAGCATTTACACCTGCCAGGGGCAGCCACTGGTGCCAGGAAGTTTGGCACCAAGAGGCACACCATGCTCAGGATGTGGGTTACCAGAACTGGGTGGTCCTTCCTGTCTGTCTGTCTGTGTGTCCCATGGGCAGCAGTTCCCAGCCAGGGCTGGGGCTCTGCACTGGCACTCACCTTTCCTCAGCTCAGAGGGCACAAACCCTCCCTCTCCAGAGCCAGACCTGAAGAGCCTGGTGTGTGCCCAGCAGGGTTTGCCAGCTCTGCAGCAGCAAGGCTTGGCATCACAGCACCATATTGCTGGGTGTAATATAGAGCATGTTTATGAGTAACCACAGCCAGGGTTTGTCTGCTGAGAACAAGCATTCCAACCCCTTGCACACATGGAAATGAGGAATTAAAGAGGCTGAGCCAGCAGAGAGAGCAGTGTTGGGACTGGGGGTTCCAGCAGGTCTCTGCAGATGTGAATACAGTGTAGATCAGCAACTTCCTAAACACACAGGATAAGGACTGGAATCACAGCAAATTACAGAGTTTAAAGTGTTTCTATACTTAGAGCCATAAAAGCTTAAAAAATCTGTACTCAAGAGTAGATATCCTGGAAAAACATTTTTGGTACAAGTCCTCATCAAGCTCCTTCCCTGTTTTCCCTTGCTGCAAATCAAGAGAAGTCCTGGAGGGGAATCTCGGTCTACTCATTGCAAAGGGTGAAAACCTGAACGTTTTTACCTTTTCTTGAACACAAGCATCTCTGAACATCTGAACACAGTCCCTCTGCTCTCCTTCCCTCCAGATCCAGCAGCAGATTTCCTGCCTCTTTTCTGGAAGAGCTGGGATATTTTTACTGCAAAGCAGGCACTACCCAGCATCGTATTCCAGCTGAGGCAAGGGAACCTGCTTGCTTCCTGAAGCAAAAGTCTGCAAAAATGCCTTTGTTGCTTTAACACAAAGATTTTAGACATTCTACCCACAACTGACATGTATACTTGTATTTAGTTCAGCTCCTCCAGTTCCACCATACACTTGGGAATAAAAAATGGTAAGGTGACTGCTGAGGAGTCATCTTTTCCTAAGTGGGACTGAAAAAAAGATACACTCCTGCTCCTTGCTGAGATGTCACTGTCAGTCTGCTAAAGACAGAACAGACACAAAAAGTTACCCAAAACAGAGAAATGATGATGTTGGTTTTCATTTAGATTGCAGTGAGAGGAGGTATCTACTTCCCTTTGGTATGCAGTCACACCACTAAACCAGAATGGTTCTAGTTCCAGTTAGCCCAGTTACTTGAGCACTCTGGCCACATTTTGAAAGCAGATGACATTTGAACAGCTACTACTCCTACTCTTCTTCTATCCCAGCCTTTTGGCTCCAGCCTGACTCAGTTCTTGCAAGGGCACACAGCTCAGTGCTGCTTCTGGAACTTGTTTTTGCCCACCTGAGCAAAGGGCTTGAGTGTTTTCATACCTCCAGTCCCAACACTGCTCTCTCTGGTGGAGCAGTCTCATTAATGCCCAATTCCATGTGTACGAGGGATTGGAATGCTTGTTCTTTGGCAGGCAAATCCTGGCTGTGGTTATTCATAAATATGCTTTCTGTTGCACCCAGCAATACAGTGCTGCAATGTCAGACCTTGCTTTGCTGCTGCTGCAGAGCTGGCAAACCCTGCTGGGCACAAACTCTGGAACCAGAATCCTCCTTGGACACATCCCATAACCCAGGTACCAACACCCTTAGAACTTGTGTAATTAGTGCTGTTTATACTGTGGTTATTAACCTGTCTGAGACTGTAAGGACTCTTTGGGAAGCCTGGTTAATGGTTTCAGCAGAGTACTGAAGCACTACTACTTTTATATGCAGGAGGAGATAATTTTAGAATATCCATAGGTTAAAAAAAAGCAAAACTCTTCAGTCTTCAAGATAGTCTTAGTGTCTGTCAAAAATAGGGGAAAATTTCACAGTGAAATTCACTCCTGTAATAGCCACAGAGTTTATTCAAGTCTCCCTTGCTCTGAGGGTGAGGATGCCCTTCTGTCAAATGGCTTAGAGACTTGAGTAGAATTTCAGACTTTTAAGGTAGCACAGCATTTGCCTCTTCCCTTCGAAGGGTGCAATCAGTGTAAATATGGGTACCAGGAAATTCACATTGCAATGGAAGCTTTCATTCCACTCCAAACCAGCCTGGGTCTGATACATTCCCAGCCACCTTTAGGTGCAATTTTGAAAACATAGGCAAGAAAAACTATATGAAAATTGTTCACTGACAAACAGACCTTTCAACTATTGTGTGAAGTGGACAGACCCTTCCCTGTACTTTCCCATGCAGAGTCCCACACACACTTCCAAAATACAGATCTGCAGCCACAGCTACAGTCAAGGGAAATCCCAAGTGATGTGGATGCACAGCCATGAGCAAAGGAGTGTCAAAACTCCTGGCATCACTGTTCTTCCCAGAGAGACATGCACATGAGCTCCAAAGAGCAGCCCCAGCTGATGTTCCTCAGCTCCCCAGTCAAACACAGGCAGCCTTGGATGCCACACCAAAGCCCTCACTGGCAAGTCAGTCAAAGGGGTAAATACGTGTCCTTGGCCGAGGTTGCATCCCTGTTCCTCTGGCAGTCCCAAAGCACCCCGTGCTCAGGCAGAGCACTCACCTGGCAGAAATGTGTTAACCCAAATCCACGGACATCCAGCTGGGCTTTTGGCTGAAAACGTGCCTTTGGAACTGGAAACAGCTTAGGGCCATTTGTTCCATTTCCCCAACTTTCTGGACAACTGTTGGCTTGAAACTGAGTTTTGAGTTATATTTAACAGGACAAAACCTATCATAGAATTAATGTTTAAAATCCTTTGTCCCTTTGGTTAAAGGCAGGGTTAATACATCTTATTAATAGCATTTCAATGCCTTGTAAAAGATAAGGTTCTCTCATTAATCCTGTTGTGCTCCCTCTGGGGAGGTGAAGCCCCAGAGAAAAGGACAAAGACAAAAAGCAGCTGCTCAGTGGTTCCTGATATTGGAGTACCAGAGCAAAGCTGGGAAAGCATCTGAAAAAGCACAAATTGAAACTTAGAATCTCCACATTCTCTGCCTCCCACCTAGACACAAACATAAAAGCAGATCTTTTGGGCCAGTCTAAAGCATGGTAGGAAACAGTCTTGTTTTTTTCATGGCTGCAGTTACTCTCCAACTTTGTCTTTAGGCAACTCACAGTCCTCAGAGCAAATTGTGACAAAAGAGAGCAGGTTTCTCCCAATTCAATCAAGTACAACTATATATATATATAAAAACATATTTTAACTGTCTTTTATTGTTGCATTTATTAAATATATTTGTTTAGCTATATAAATATAGTTTAAGTTATCTTTTAAACAGATGCAATATTTCTTTCACATTCTCCTAATACTTTCATTTTTGACATCCCTTACAGGTCCAGAGGACAATAACAAAAGATGAAACACCTCATATCAATCAGCTATATTTATATTAAACAATAAGTGCGCAGAGGATTGTTGCAAAAGCAAATAGAGTTCAAATTAAACAGACTACATTTTCACAGTTAAAGTCTGCTTTTACTTTTTTATTATGATGGTGATGATGATAAGCAAAATTATCCCCAAATGAGTCGGTTTCCTTAACCTTGAGGTGCCAAAGGACACGCACAATCTGGTTGGAGCTCTCCCAGCTCCAACTAAATCACTGGAATTCCCAGGAAAATGAGGAAAATGTGTCCTAACACCAAAAAAACCCCAAAACATCATGACCACTAACACAAGTCAGCCTCTGTTTAGGGGTTTGGAAAAGACAACCTTTCGGTAAGGACTGATCCCAAAAAGCAGGAATTTTCCAAGCCAGTTATGGCACAAGTATCAGGCTTATCCCCAGAGAAGAGGAAACAAATGTGGCCCTAAGGATTAATGGCCCTGTGTTGTCATGACTCCACCTGAATTGGGCTGCTCAAGCCACAGACAGTGAAACTTTAAAAATTAATACTTGGGTTTATCTAAGCTGCTCCTGAACAAGCCATTTCACTATAAAAAGTGCTCATGGAAATTCTGAACTGCCCTTACATAGAAAATTAAGGTTTTTCACTCCTTCCCTGAGGGTAAAAAAAAAAATAATGGCAGAGTTTATTTCCCTGTAATATTTTGTTGATTGCCTCCAAACATTCTAATTTTTATTCCGTGAAAACCCTGTGAAATGCGTGACTCTGAACATTTCAATTCAGCCAAACCAAAGAAAATTATTGCACTGCTCAGTTTGAAATGAAAATTAGATGTCTATATGTTACTGAAAAAGCTGTAAGTGCTTTAAAGCTTTTTTTTAAAAGGAAAAACCTTTTCATAAATTAAAAATTACCACTTTATATCACGTCAGATAGAGATTTCCCTAATGCTGTAACTTGGCAGGTTACAGGCTTTACAGACAAGTTATAAATTCTCCCAAATAGCCATCAAGAATAGAAATAATTGCTCAGTCTTTATAAAGCAATCCGAACAATTACACTGCAATATAAAAATCTATTTCCCCTCTACCCAGCAATGAATCAGATGCCCGTTAATGAATAAAGATTGTGACTCATCATCTTGAAAAGATTTAAGACTGTGAAATGTAAGAGCTTCCTAAAATTGGTTCCTTAGCTTGTCTGGGCGGTGGGGGAGAACCCGCTGGAGTTTGGAGCTCACCCAACATAAGAAAGCAAGACATGCCATGAAGAGTTTCCTATTGAAGAACCCAAATTCAGTTTTGCCTGCTAATTCTTTTCCATTCTTGCCTCAGTCATTTTGCTGAGATTTGTCCCTGTGTGGGTATGGCTAAACAAAGTCAGGCTACACTTCATTTGGTACCTCCTGCCTTCAAAAGCAGTGTGTGTGATGTAAACCAACACATCCTTTGCAGGAGGGAACATGAGGTTTCCAAAAGCACAGAGACCAAAGGAGAAAGGCATGCAAGAAACACCCACTTCAGTAATTCTGAAATGAGCTTAACAAATTTATTTGTCAGGTCAATACGTGATTTCCCGTTACTTTGTTTTCCTTAATCAGCCCTGGCTTACACTACCTCGAGTGTAATTGAGATCACTGATTTAGTCTAAAATTCAAGTAGATTTTCCAAAGTCATTTGAGCTTTCAGCTGGGATCCCACACAGGCAGGAGTGAATGGGAGCAGGGTAGTTTTGGGCTGTGCAGGCAGGTTTTTGCTGCAGGTTCCAAGTCCTGAGCTTCACCAACACTAAAAAATCTGCTTAGACAGACTTCACATGTGCTTGTTTTTGATGGGATGGTGTTTGTTTTCATGGAGCTGACATTGGGTTTTTTTAGTGTTTGGAGAAGGGACAGAAAATTGTAACAAGGCACAATTCAAAGAAGGACATGGTGAGCCTCAGTTTTCCTTCTTCTGACTTCTGGATACACTAGTCACTATTTTAATAGCTCTAATTTTGTCACAAGATGCTTAGTCAAATAAACCTACACAGCTACATCAGAAATTTCCTGGTTTAGGGGAGCAAAAGAAGGATTTTGAACTTAAGTGTCAAAAAACACAGGAGGAAAGACAGACATCACTTTGAAGTTATGTGTAGTAACCACAGAAATGACAGGTCCAGGAAAAAACAGGCAGGATTGAGGCACTCATTCTTCTTGCCATTTGAATGAAGATAAAACAATAAGAATGTGACTTCTCAATTATTTTTATATTTTTTCTCAATGGTTGTTCCTGCTCACTGGAAAATAAAAAGTCTTTTTAGGGTTATCTGTCAGTTGTATAGAACCCCTAGAGGAGATTTCAGGTTATTTCAGTAATTTCAGGTACTTCCCACGTCCTTCCCATCAGGTTTGTGTAAGTGAGTCTACAAAAACATTTGCAGTTTTCCCTAAATCCAACAATCACCCAAAATACATGTGAAAAATAGTTGGGAAAAATTAACCCCATGTCTTGCCATCCCCACTGCTTCTGTTCTTAATGCACTGCTGTGAGCACAGCAAAATCTTCTTAACCTCCCAGACACAAATGTTGGATATCTTATTTCAAAGAAACATTTGTCGCCAACATGGATATTTTTTCAAGGTTAAAAGTATCTATTTAAATAATTCTCTCAAAAGATTGAACTAGATTAATTTTGCTGCTCTGGCTATGAAGAGGAAAAACACCTGCTGACAAAGACATGCCATAATTCCATGCTCAGGAAGAAGAAGCAGGACCTGCATCAGGCTGGTTTGTGCCAAAACCCACCCTGAGTGCAGGGCTGGGCAGGGGCAGCTCCTCAGCAGGTCCAACCTCAGCAAACTCTCCCTTCACACCTTCACCCTTTATTCCTTGTTTAGGCATTCCCAATATATGTGCTTCCTTGCATGTTGTGTGTGAGGAAAGGCTGGCAGAGCTGGGATTGTCCAGCCTGGAGAGGAGAAGCTTTGGGTGACCTCATTGTGGCTTTGAGTGCCTGAAGGGAACCTGAAATAAAGATGGAGAGATTATTGACAAGGGATGGAGGGACAGGACAAGGGGAGTGGGGTCGAATTGAAGCTTTAGGTGGGATATTGGGGTTAAATCCTTCCCTGGGAGGGTGGGCAGGCCCTGGCACAGGGTGGGCAGAGAAGCTGGGGCTGCCCCTGGATCCCTGGCAGTGTCCAAGGGCAGGTTGGAGCACCCTGGGCTATGGAAGGTGTCCCTACCATGGCAGGGGTGGCACTGGGTGGGCTTTAAGGTCCATCCCCACCCAAACCCCTCTGTGATTCTAAGCTAATGCAATCCCTAAACACCAAATGTGCACATCCCAGAGAAGTGGTCTCCACTGCCCCTGGTCCCCCTGTGGCTCGGGGGGCTGCAGGGTGTCCCCCTGCACAGCGTGCTTGCTCCTCAGGGGGGAAAGGGGAGTGCAGACATGAGCAGGGTTTGCTCTCAACATACTCCAGCTGTGTGGCACCCAGCCATGTCTGCCACTCACCAGGAAGGGCAGAATGAGAGCCAAGCCTTCAGGCATGTCCCAGCCCCAGAGCTCCAGCCCTGGGAGGTGCCCACTTATCTCCAGTGTTCCCACAGCACATATTTGGGGGCTGAGGCACTGAGCCCTTAGTCTCGCACGAGGCTAGAGATAATTTGGAGGATTCACACATTTTCCATTAGTAATCCTACTTGAGATAGTGAAATGGAGTCACATAGCCAGAAATTGAGTTCAGCACTCCAGCAGCAGGAGTTGGTAGAGCAGACACATCTGCCCCTCACCTATGAAGGGCACTGGAAAAGGTTAACACAACTTCCACTTGGTGCAAGCCTCACCTGGACACAGCTCAGAATACCAAAAGGTACCACAAGTCATTTGTTTGTCCCACTGGACACACTTCATTTATTTTCCTTCATTTTATCTCCTTTCTCTCCATCCAATAGATGCTGCCTTGGCTCTCTTTTTCCACATGGTTTCTGTCACCTTTGACAGTAACACAAAAATTACACATGTGTTGTTTAAAGGCTCAGAACCAATTAGCTAAGTCTTTGCTTTCATTTCATCAGCTCAAAATTTCTGTATATCTGATCACATTGTTCCAGCTGAGATCCTAATGAGCTAGAATTTCTCATTTTGGTGGCCCCTAAATTCTATTTATAGAGTCTTTTCCAACAATGAATTCATCTGTTCAGAAAACAAGGTCTGACTGTGCTCAAAAATAACTTATAATGAGCCATGTCAGCAAATACTAGATAAAGGTAGTGCTGAAAGAGGGAAATGAATACTTCAAGCTCATTTATGATTTATGAGTTCAGAGCTGAAATGGAAGTGGCACAAAATAATGAACAATGGAAATACCTCTTGTTTGGAGAGTGCACATGAATAGAACTTTGGGCTTGAATAGGTTATAAATAGGTTATTGATCCAACCTATTTCTGCTACAAAAAAAAAAAAAAGAAAAAAAAGAAAAGAAAAAAAAGGTGAAGTTCAAAGACTGGTCAGCAATGTACAAAAATATCAGCCAATAGCCAAAATCCTCCTGCAGAGACATGAAAATATAGATCTGTAACTATCAGAGTCATGGGTGTCTCACACCTAAAACTGAATTGTTTGGAATGTGCACATCCAGGAGGTCACAATTCTACTCCTTCCCAGATCTGACTTCAGGTGCACTGTCTACATCATCAGCATGTTTTAATTCAACACCATCCTGAAAGTCAGAGCAGCCTTGGGTATATTCCTAAGGAACATGTCACAGAGACACTCACACCTCTGAGCTCATGGGAAAGCTCTTAAAGCAGCTAAAACTTCCCCTAGTCAGGCACAGAAAACCTCCTTACATAAAAAGTTGAAATGGATGCACATTCATACCTCTCCTTTTTCTTCACAGAGCATAACAATCATATTTTCTTATGACAAAAATGTGTTTAAAGTAGGAAGACCCTTGTGCTCATGACTGTCCAGGGCACCAGCTTGCCTACAGTCCTGGCTCTTCATCTGTAGACCAAAGGATGGGTTTTAGCTACATACATATATATAATATATACAGCTGCATCAATCAGTTGATCTGGTGAATGGTACAACCTGTTTCAAATGTATTTAGTAATCTGCTTATATTTTTACCCAGACATGTAGGCTCCTGCAATAATTGACAGTTTTGACAAAACATATTTGCAGAACACAGCTTGGGGAGAGCTGTTTGATTACAGCTATTTGCTGGGTTTTAATAAAGTGGGACCATATGGGCATTTTGAAATAGGGACATAAAATAAGAGCAGGTTCACCTGTTGCCACATTTACTGGGCTGGATTCTTGCTCTAATTAACATCAGAACTTGCTAACTTCTTTAAAAAATATGTAAATAAGTAATACAAAATTCTTACCTAACCTGAAGAAAAGGGATCAGTTACATCCATAACTGGAAAGTTTTTGAACTCTCTCAACAGCAGAAGTTTCCCAGGAGATTGTTTTCATCAGCAGGATGAATAAAAGATGAGTTGGCAGGTGAATCAGGCAGAAATATTTATTACTAGCATTCACTGAGAATGACACTAGAATGCCTCTAAAAGCCTGCTTGGAAAAAAAAAATAATAATGAAAAAGCCATTTAAAAATTAACTTACACTCCAGAAAAGGAAATGAAGATAACCAAGTACACTTATTTTTCTATCAGGTGGTTGGAAAACCACACAGAAATAGAAGCCCAAATGAAATTGAAGCCCAAATGAAACTGAAGCCCCTTTTCCTTTCTGCCCCAAGGCCATGGAAGGGCAGCAATATCACACTGTTCCTGGGGCTTTTGCAGGGGGTTCTGCACTTTCCTCCCCATAATGTCACCAAAGAAACTCAGACCATTGCCTGGTGCCATCTGTTCTACTGCAGCCAAGGACTTCAAAGACACGGGGCTTGCTACAAACAAAGTAATAATAAAAAGAAATCAGTAACTTTTCCAGCAGTGCTGGGATTTTACTGTTATTATAGTGGAACAATACTGCAATGATCTCTTCTTCAGCAGATGAGCTCTGCAAACGAGAGGAAGGTTCTCTGTGCATGCCGTGGGAATTCACAGGGGCATCACAGCAAAGAAAAGCCCTGGCACACAGGAAGTTTCTGAGTTCTGCTTTATTTATTTTACATATGCCTGCAAACAGTAAGAGAAAACTATTCCATTTAGTTTCAAAAAAGAAGATGCAACATGAGCCTCAACCCTGGAAGATTTTAATCCTGGCCTAATTTCTCTGAAAGTCCAGGAAATTACTAGATTTCCCTTTCAATAGTGAGAGCACTGAAGAGCTCTGATTAGCAAATCCATCAAATGAGCTTGAGATCAGAGCTGGCCCAAGGCCACGAGTGCAGCAGGTCCTTGGAGGGCCAGTTTTGTACCCCAGACACAGAGCTGTGCCCAGCCCCAACCCTGCCCATCACCTCCACCTTCCACCTGGCTCACCAGGATTGTCTGGTTTTATTTTCATGGCAAGTGGTTAAAAACTGAGACTCAAACAAATGCCAGGCTGAAGCTGGGATTACACAGAGGACTAAGTTGGTCCCTGAGGAGGACCTGTGACAGTGAAGAGGACCAAGTGATGACTCTGCCCCCCAGCACTCCACATTGGTGCTATTTGCTGTGCTTTCCCACACTGCTGTAGCAGCAGCAATGAGCTGAAGAAGGTTTTCTGTGAGACCACTCCCGTTTGTACCCACCTGGAAGCATGTTCTGGAACACCCTCACCTGCTGTGTGTGGAAGGAAGGCAGGTCCCCCTTCTCTACAAATGCTACGTGGCCCTTTTTTCTTGAAGCAGCTGCCCAGAACAATCAATAGAAAATGAAACACCACGGAATAACGGGAAGAGAAAATAGGGGGTGTGGGAAAAGCAACAGCAAGAATACATAAGAGATGCAAGTTTTGACAAGCTGCATCCAGTGCAGGCAGCTATGTCCAGAAAAATAAAGACCTGCAATAAAAGGAAAGGGGAAAAAAAAGAGTGGGGTGTGCACCAAACCACCCCCCACTAAACAACCCAGAGTGATTTCTTTCTTAAACTCTTGTCTTACTCAAGAATGCCATCGGACAACGAGGTTGGAGCAAGATATCTCTGTGAACACCCAGAGCAACAGTGGCTCTCCATCCCCTGCCAGCACTAAGCTACTCCAGGAGCAGTCCAATGTAATTGCCAGGCTAGAAGAGCCTGTGCCAATAAACACATTTTAACCTGAGCCACACATGGCCATGGGGCAGCTGTGGCACCTGCAGCCTGAGCTGCACAACAGCAGGAGCCAAACACTCAGGGTATGGCTGAGCAAGGATCTCCTCAGCTTTGGAAGCATCTTTTCTCCTTGTGCAACTGAGGACTCCTGGGAAAACTCAGAGAGAGGTGCTCCTGGGTCACCTGCACGTCCTCATACCCAGCAGTGCCAGGACAAGGAGAGTGTTTTCCACTTTCAAAACTTGGCCGTTAAAACTTGGTTTTGAAGAAGAATTAAAGTTAATCCGACTCTTGCTCAGATTACCCACTTCATAAGCTGGACAACAAATGCCATAGAATTTTTAAGATGTGTGTAGGTGATTGGTGGGGGTTTTCTCCTTTTTTTCAACAGTACCTGAAAGTTAAGTTATGGACACGTACTTAAGAGTGAGGAGAGACTGCCAGAACACTGCAACCCTTCTGCAAAACTCAGGTGACATCCTCTGGCCAAGCCTGGTCCTGCAGGTCTGATATCAAAAGATTATCCGCTAACACACTGAAATGGAAATTGTATTTGTTAAGAAAAACACTGCAGAGCTGCGGAGCACGAAGCAGGGATGTAAGAGCCACCTCAAAGCAGCAAAGTTCGTGTCAGAGAGGACGAAAAGGAGAAGAGGGATGTGAGAGGGTGCTGGTGGGAGCTCAGAGCCCGGCTTTGGGGCACTGCAGGCACCTACAGGCACCAACAACTATTTCCACAGGCAGCACCTCTGGGCTGATTTGAGAGAAGGGCAAAGTCAGGTCTGAACTAAGTAATCCCTTGTAGAACAAGGTGCTGCAGGACTGGCTCCAAGATTTCAGCAGGGAGGCACAAGGAGTGTGTTTGTGACCCCCTTCCTGCTGCCTGCAGTCCCAGCACCCTTTTCAGCCCCACACACTGACCACATTCCCCCTCTGCCTTGTTCCCCAGGCAAAAAGCTCTCCAGAAGGCAAGAACCACACTTGGTGTCTCTAAGAAAAGTGCTCAGTTAAGTTCACAGAACCCAAAGAGAAACCATGATGACACTTCCTTCCCTCAATTGCTTGGTTCCCACTGATCTTTTTCCATAATGATGCTTCCTTCCCTCAGTTGCTTGGTTCCCACTGATCTTTTTCCATAATGATGCTTCCTTCCCTCAATTGCTTGGTTCCCACTGATCTTTTCCCTTCAGGCTGTTAAAGAGGTGCAATCAAAGCACCCTGAGAGTCTCTGATATCAGGACTCGGAGAAGCCAAGCTCAAGCAGATGTTCCCTGTGCACGAACACAGAAATCAGCCTCACTCCGCCCTGACTGACAGGGGGAGAGAACCAACAGGAGCAGTTTGAAGCAGTTCTTCAGGATAAATACAAAGCTCTAATAAAACAGCATGTTTTACTTGACAAGAACAGGTCTTTGAAGGTTAATCTGTCACAGACACAAAGAAGGGAAAACTTTTTTTCACGTCACACCACATTTTGTAACCCCAAGAGAAACACACCCCTTGGATTCTTACTTTTCTCTTTCTACTGAAGCATTTACCCCGTGGTAGTGAAGAGCACACAGCACCAGTGTGATATCTGATAAACCCACAGCTCTACCTTCAGTCCTCATTGCAACCACAGCTCTGAACAGAGAACCTCTGTTCAGCAATACCAAAACACTCTTCCTCAAAGGTTAGACAGAAAGATTAGTTTCTTTGGGAAGTAAAAAAAATCTGTCCCAAATAATTTTCTGTTCTCTTTACCCCCACAAAATAGACCAATGCTTGGAGTTAATGGAAATAAAGTTCAACCTCAAAGACTGAGTACATGAATACTTGCCTTGCTACCAGTCTAACGTAATTTAAGGATTCAATGTTTCTACAGATGTTGTATTTGTAGGGGATTTTTGCATTATCTTAATCCAATTACAGCATTTTGAATGTTACAGTGATGCTTTAGCTGCTCATGAACACGTAAAGTCTCTTTCTGTAATTGTCAAATGAACTAAAGCAGTTTGGATATTTTGGCCAGGGAACCTGTGCCCCTTGTGCTGACTGGGTAATTTAGTGGAACCTCAATAGTATCAAGATGTTCTTACCTTCGTGGATTAACAATTGTTTCCATTGTGGGAAAACCACAGAGCTACAAACACTGCACCAAACTCACACCTACTCAGAATATTTACTGCTCTCCCAGCTTGCACATTTGTGCTCTCTGACCTGGAATTGGGAGCATCTTCTCCTAGGAACACTCAGCAGAGAGAATCCCACATTCCAGTACAGCAACCAACGCATTGTCTTCCACTCATTTAATAAAGATTAGGTTTAAGTGTGAAATGAATATTTTTACTTAGAAAACCAGTCATTCCCCTCACTAATTACAAAGAAAATTTTAAAAAAAAAGGCACTCCCTAAAATTCCAGCTATGTTACGGAGGTCTGAATAGTTAAATACAAAGAAACACAGTAATTCAGGAGTTCTGGAGAAAAGAGTGACAAAGTTGTATTTCAACTCAAGGTTTAAGTTTTAAGGAAGAAAACTGTGTATTTCTTCTAGTATTTACACTGGTGCTTAACCTCAGGTACTTTACTTAAGAGTCATAATGCCCATGATAGCACATTTTAAGACCCAGAATTTGTGTTACTGCTTTTGCCTCCTCTCTGACTGCTGTGGAAGAACACAAGAAGCAAGCAGAGCTGCCCACCCCGAGCCACACAGCCAGCCTGCAAACGTGTCTGTTCCAACACATTGCCAGCATTGCAGGACTTGCATCTCAATGTTCTTACCAAATCTTCACATCCTTGTGCTTGCAGGAGCAGCTCAATGCCTTTAGTTCACTCACTTAAACATTGCTGACTCTCCAAGACACAAAATAGTACTTTAATTAATGCCTATTAGCTCTGATTGAGTTAATTGACTGAGCAGTTACAGATGCAAATGCCTATGACCCAGTTCAAATGGGCCTATTTTCCTCACCACAACTGTGTGGTACACACATTACTGGGACTTTAGATTGACTTAAATCTGGAATTTCTTTGAAATACATGGAAGACAAAATTGAATTGATGTCAATTCAGCTGATTTCAGGGTGCAGTAAATTGTTGAACTCTTGCAACTTCCCGTGGTTGCAATGGATGAATTCATCATGAAACATTTCACTGTGTGCACACTGCCACGGTTCAGTACAACACTTAGTGTCTGCAGGGACTTGGAGATGTGATTTTTTTTCTGAATAAATATGCACATCAAATGCTGTAGAGAACTGAGACTAAAGTGAATTGTAGGAAAAGTCAATGGCAGAATCTCAGCAAGCTGGAGCATGAAAGTGTGTCAACTTACTCTGTTTCAGCAGCCATTTAGAGCTGAAGATCCCTCAGGCTTGGTGACAAACTCCCTCACTTTGATGAGGCACAGCTCTCTTTTGGTCACCTACCAGCTTTCAGAGAACGTGAAATGAGGAAGGACAGTGTTTTCATCTTGTTCTTACTGTGAGCATGCAGGTATAAATGAATCTAAGTGATCAGATGGGTCCAGCTGCTCATGTGCTGTACTGGATGGGAAGGTCCTGGAGGCCACGGTGGTCGATGGGGGGGTGTCACCTCCAGCCAGGTGCTACAGGGGGGTGTCACCTCCAGCCAGGTGCTACAGGGGGGTGTCACCTCCAGCCAGGTGCTTCAGTCACTTGTCTAAGAGTTCAGTGAGAGAAGAGAGTGGATTTCCAGGGTTCCATGGCAGGAACTCATAGCTCTGTCCTCTTCTAGTGCCAGGATGCTTATAATAAAAGAACACCAGATGTCCAGATCAGAACTCAGAATAACATCTTGCTTACCTTTGCCAAGAGTTCGGTACCTCAGAGAGCCAGGCCTGAAGCAGCTGGGGGGTTTTGAGAGATCTCAACACTTCTACATCTTTGGGCTCTTTACCCTTTGGTTTCTCATCCCTCTTAGCTGGAGGATACACTCAGTTTGTGGAGGGGGAGGTGTTTCTGTGGGATTCCTGTCTCTCCCTGCCATATGCTCACCCAGGGCAGTGGGGAGTCACCATCCCTGGAGGTATTTAAGGTATGCAGAGATGGTGCCCAGGGACATGGTTTAGTGGTGGGTCAATGGCTGTATTCCATCTTGGAGATCTTTTCCAGCGTAAAAGACTCTGAGCATGGACAGGTTGCTTAAACTGACATGCAGTATGCAGTTAAATCCATGACTTGTATTTCAAAAACCAGCCAAACAAAAAAATCCAAACAAACCCCTAACTAGTTTAACATCATCCTTTTCCACTGTAGGATGATTACAGCACTGCATGTTAAACTGAGCACACCTAGCATGAAAGGGGAAATACCACCTTCCTTCTTTTCAGACATGTTCCCCAAAAGAATCTATCAATTTGCAGCTGCAGTTACAACCTCCACACAACAATGTGCCCTTAGATGACACAGTACCATAGTGACTCCTTCAAAACATGCCCTGGATTTCAGCGCTGGGTGGTGAAAAGAACAAAATCTTGGGTTGATTTGATGCCTATACACTAGCTGGTTTGCTACACTACTTTCTTCTGTAGCAGGTTTGCTCTACAGTAAACATTTTCTAGACTGTCTTCATAAAACGTGTCACATCACATCACTCTAATACCGTTTAGCCCCTTTGTTTCTCAAGCTGCACTGCTAAGCAGTTTCTCTATGAAGAGGCCATCTAGAAATGCCTTCTTTTGCTACTTTAAGGCTAAATTTTGAGCAATGAAATATACAACTATCACACAAAAGGATGTGTGAGGACACAGCCCACCTAAGGCCAGAAGGGTTTGGGGATGAGCTGAGGAGGGCTCCCCTCCTGCCCCAGCTGCCCTGCAGGCAGCCCAGACCCCTCCAGAGGGGCACACAGGGCCTGACCTGCACTGGCTGCCTTTTGGGGCAGCTGAAATAGGGTGCATTCAGTGACTGCAACTGTAGCACTGAATTACAGTCAATCCTAAACAGTCAAAAGCATGAATATTTTTAAACCAGTTTTAGCTTCCTTATAATCCCACCTTCAAAACACATTGTGTAAATGCCTGAAAAAAAAGCACTAAGCATTTTTATGTGGAAATATGCAGAAAACCCCAAATCCACAAGTGCTACCAGTTTAAGCCCTAAGGCCTCACCTACTTAAGATCTTAAGAAAAAATTAAGTACTTTTTCAGCTGCTAAACTGTGGAAGGGTAACGCTTTTGTTTTAAGGGAATTTCAGGGGAAAAAAGCAATATTTTTATCTACTCTGCTGCACTCTTATGAGTTCCTCCTCAGCAGCAACAACAGTAAACAGTCCTATATTCCCAGGATGCACATTCTTGTGGGCAACAGATACTGTTAGGTGTAAACAAGGCACAGAGTCACCAGAGAACACCATATGTAAAAACTAATTTGAAAGCTTGGATGGCACTCCAGAAAGCACAGGATGAAAGAAAACATACAAAAAATGTGTGCTCAGAGACTAGGACATACATTCACTAGAGAAAATAACCTCATACGTATAAGGAAGAGCTGATGTCCAAAAGCAAGATTAAAAAATTAAACATATTTTGGTGAAATATCAGCACTGTTATTTCCTCCATATTAAATTTGAAAAGAAAGGTGCTCTCACTTTTGTTGTATTTACATTTAGGTGAATTTTTTATATTCTGGATCTGACAAACTTAATTTAAATTACCATTGGTGAATTTGAGGCAGAGCACTTCACAGATCAACACTTAATAAAGGGTATATGCTTTAAGCAAAACAATTAAATACTTAAGGTTAGTACTGTTAAAACCTAAACAGTGAAGACCCTCAGGTGTGTTTGAGCTGAAAGTTGGAACACAAGTTCACACAAAGCTAAGAGCATATGCATTCCCACTTTAAAATAATTGCAGAAGAAAACACAATTTTTTCCTAGCTTAAGGAGGAGAATTAGGAAAAAAGACATCTGAAAATGCCAGGTCTCTTTGAACAGCCTTCTTTCATGTTGTTCCATAAATTTGAGGCAATTCATTAAAATATTTGACACGTAGATCAAAGAAAGGTTTGGGAGTTAATTTATTTAATTCAGTTACAGTGCTTCAGTAGGATGCTTCTTGTTTGCCACAAGAGCAGAGCCTTTCTGACACTCCATGCAGCTACACCTATTATCCATCTCTCTATTAAATTGCAGCACTCTCAGTGAAATTTGTCTCATTTGTTCAGTTGGAAAGTTTTACCAGAGGCTCTCATGGAATCAGAACTGGGCCACCAATCTTTAGTTCAGTTACATTCCAGTGAAGTTTTATGAAAACTTTTTCCTTCAGTGTACACAGACCTGGAAACCCAGGGAACTTACACTAAAGTTGTTATCAAAACTAGTAAATAACAAAAGAATTCAGAAACCTGTGGCCCCTAACCCTGGTAACAGCTCGACCACGAGAGAGCAAGAGGAATGGCTCCAGTATGCAGGTTTGCTAGTGGTATTGAAAGCAGCAGGGCACGTTTAGTCCTCGTTGCTGTAGTGGCCCTCGATAGTGTCCGAGTTGAAGTACACCACGGTGACCGTGATGTCGTCCCGGTACATCCTGGCCAGGTCCTCGGGCAGGGTGAGCATGGCAGCCAGTTTCTCCGGGTCCACCTCGCCGTACTCGTTGCTGCCGATGGCGTGCCTGATCAAATGAGTGGCGATGTTCTGGTCCAGCGAGGCCAGGCCTCTGCTTTTCCTCTGAAGCAGCAGGTTGTGCATATAACCCAAATTAACTGGTTTCTTAAAAGTCAGTTGTGGTTTCTGCACATTCAGCTCTGTAAGGTGGCCAGCAACAAGCTGGACAACCTTCTCGTTACTTAGCATCTCCCATAGCCCATCCGAAGCAATAACCAGGAACTTATCCTTGCTTCTCAGTTTGTGGTATGTGACTTCAGGCTCTGCAGTTAAATAAGGGGGGGTGTGGTAGTTTGGAGGAACATACTGATAAATGTTTAAAGCCTCAACATCACAGCTATTCTCAAGAACGCTGTGCTGCAATTCTTTACTCCACTTTAACTGCACATCTCCAAAGGCTCTGGAGGGCATGAGAATGCCCAGTAATCTGTCATTCACAAAGAGGGTTTTCTCCTCAGATCTAGGATGTTCTCTCTTCAATCTTCTAATTTCAAACTCATCATAGGCATTGTGGTCTCGGGTTAGAGGGAGAGTTGACCATGTTCCATCTTCTTCACGAACCCCTAAAACTGCTCTGCAATCACCAGTATTTGCAACATGTAGGTGAACACCATCAATGTGAGCTACACAGGCGGTCGCACCAGAAAAAGCTACTTGGAGGGCAATATTTCTCATCAATTCGTTTTCCTGAGGAGCCTGAACTTCCAGTGATATGTCTGAGTCTAACCTTTTGAATGCACACACCATGGCTTCTTCTAAACTAAATCCTGTCTCAGTGTCCAGGTCCAGCAAATGCTGCCAGTACACGCGGAGGTTTTCAAAGTACTGGGAGGTAATTTCTCGATACTCTACGTCGTTTGGGTGCCTGTGCCACTGCAGGATGGGCCTGACTGGCTTCATGGACTCCACGGCAAGCTCGATCTCCTCCAGGGTCTGCCGGGACATGAGGGACACAGCGATGTAGTGCAGGAGCCTCTCACTGACAGCCTGGGCACACGCAGAGCCCGCGTGGCCGTCGAACACCCCGAACATCATCCCCGCCGTCTGCAGGCACGTGGCTGCGCTCCGGCGGTCCTCCATAGGGCTGTTGGATGCCAGCTGGTTACTCTCAAACCTCAACACAGAGTTGGCATTTTTGCCACTCAAATCCAGTATTTTATGGGATAATTCGCCTGCTCTGAGTATATCGTTGATTTGTGATGGAGACAGCTGGAAAGAAAAATGCTCTTCTTCAGTGGAAGTGTGTCGGAATGCTTTTTGTAAAGATAAAGTATTGCCTAAGCTGCAGCTCCCAGCAGGGAAGAGGTGTGTTTTGGAGAAAACAAACTTCCATTTTATCTTGTTTCTCTTTGGGATACAGATGGAGTACCAACGTCCTTTCCCTTGTAAAACAATGCTGTTTCTTGCTGAGCTTAAGATCCAGGATGAGACAGTTCTTGACATCATAAGTCACTCCACAGACAGAGCACCTTCCTTTGGTAACACAGAATGGCTTTAAAGCCTGGAATGTAAATGTAGGAAAGAAAGAAAATTTAGAAGGTTCACAAGAAGCTTTCTATATTGCAATATGAAAGCACATTTAGAGCTCTCAGAAATATTCAGAACTTTTTTCCAAAATAGATCTCTATAGACAGAGGCATCTTAAAAGTGATATAATTTCCATCACCTCATGTTATGACTGCCCTCTTCAGTTAACTCATCAGAAAAGATAATTTTTACCTTCCAGGTTTTTCCTCATTGTGGCAAGGCCAAGAAGAAACGTTATGGGAAAATGTACAATGAACAGTCTTGTCTAATGTGATGCAGAACAAACAGACCCACCGTGATGCAGAACAACAGACCCAAGTTCTTGGAATATAGGAACTTAACTGACAATTAACGCAAAACTTTCAAAAAAGCCTGCTGGAGTACAACACTATGAATAGACTCTAAGGATCAAACCCAAGAGAAGATCAGTACTACTTAAACCCTCTGGAAAGACTGAAAGATGTGACCAGTTAATGATTTATACGAATTACCATGATCCTCCCAACCAGAACAAGCCAGTCTGCCTTTCCAATTCTGTTACAGCTTATAAGCTCAGCTGTTCTTCTTTTTTTACCCTCAAGGTCTTAACCAACCTTCAGCAGGCAGGATCCCTTACACTGCTGAAGGCAGATTCTACAGCAGGTTAATTAATGCATTGTGCTCTTTGATGCAGTGGAAGTTATAAAACAGTTACATTGACAACTTTTACAGGTTTACAGTTTGGCTTGTTCATTTGGGTGCGATGTGAGGAGCTCTGCTGCCAACAGCACTGAAACCAAGGGCACTTGAACAGCTGAAGTTCTTCAGTTGCCACAGGGGAGGTCCATACATTGTCTCTTATTTTCAATAAGGCATTCAGGCTGTGGGACATTGCTAAGTACAACCAGACGCTTACTCACAACAGAATTTTGCCCCATGGATTTCAAAAACTCACTGTATGGTAGCACTGCAAGTACAATTACTCCCAGAAGATCCCATCAGCAGCCAGGGAGAACAACAGAGTTTTCTGTGAGCTCAGTCACTTTCAGGTGGCCTGTAGCACCACGTGCTCTGGGCCTCGAGCCAAAGACCCTACATGCTACTGCAAAAATGGTGTTTTAGGAGGGCACTTTGCAAGGAGTAACAAGAAACCAGCCAGATCAAACACGTGAAAACGTTTCCAAGAAATCAGCAGGAACCTGAAATCAGCTCAACTTGAGCTATTCTAAACAGAAGGCCTACTGATACAAGCCAAGGACTGTACTGAAATGCCATTTGAAAAACAAAAGCAATGCGCACAAAACGTTTCTGAAGTGTGCTACCCATGCTTAACACAGAAAAAAAGTGGACCAGCATCCCAAGAGACCCCACCACTGTAATGCTGGGGACCCTGTGAGGACAAGCAAAGACACAAACCTTAGTGCTGATGTCAGGAGAGCAGATGGAAAAGGCAGCGCCAGTTCACTCTGCGGCTCTCCTGCAGCCTCCTGGGACACGGGCACCTCCCAACACAACCATACCTTTTGCTTACTGCGGACAGCACAACCAAAAAACAGGCAGGCAGCTGACACTGCCAACTCCAGCAACAGCTCAACCCGAAAAGCACCATCAGCACAAGACAAGCCTCCGTGTTTGCCTGTTTGCCTGCCTTCCCCAGGCCGGTCCCGCTGCTCTTTTCCCTTCCTCTTCCTGCCCCCGTGCACCACAGGAACCGAAACAATGACGACTTTCCCATGCTCCATCAGAAAGCCGACTGAAGCAGTGTTGTCAGCCGACACACGGTGTTCCCCGGCCGGCTGACAGGGCTGACACACGTGCTGTGCTGGCCCGGGCCGGGCACAGCGCTCGGGGCTGTGGGCTCCCTGCTCGGGGGGCTCTGGGGGAGCCCCCCGGCCCCGGCACCGCTGCTGAGACCAGACATGTGCTAAAGGCCATTATGTAAGAGCCAATTGCATAAACTCGCTGTCGCTTCAGCGGTGTCCCAGCGGCTCCGGGCACGGCGAGCAGCGCCCGCTGTCACCGCAGGAACAGTGGGATTTACAGCCCACCGAGACCCCCCGAGACACCGCAGGAACAGCGGGATTTACAGCCCCCCGAG
>JAWWEE010000018.1:1422829-1436903 GCA_035221455.1 Xenops minutus | reverse complement strand
CCAACTGGCCCCTGACCAGCACCCCCAGGGCCCTTTCCTGGCACTGCTTTCCAGCCTCTCATTCCCAGTCTGTCCATCCCTTCATCCAGGGTTGCTCCATCCCAGGGACAGAATCTGGCACTCTCCCATGTTGAACTTCCCCTGGTTGGTGATTCCCAGCCCTCTGACCTGTCCAGATCTCCCTGCAAGTCCTCCCTGCCTTCCAGGGACTTAACACCTTCTCCCAGTCTTGGGTCATCTGCAGACTTGCTCAGCATCCCTTCCAGTCCTGTGTCCAGGTCACTGGTGAAGATGTTGAAGAGCTCAGGGCCGAGGATGGAGTCCTGTGGAACCCACTGGTGACAGGTCCCCAGCCTGATGTCACCCCAGTCACTGTCACCCTCTGTGCCCGACCCGTGAGCCAATTGCTCACCCACCACATGGTGTGTTTGTCCAGCTGGATCCAGGGAGAGACTGTATCAAAAGCTTTGCTTATTTAAAGCTTTACTGATACATATTTATATATATATATATGAACTTATATATATATATACCTAAAGTGGGGGTGCCAAGAGGCTGGGGGAGGCCCAGAAATGGGACAAGAGGCAATGGGCACAAACTGATGCCCAGCAAGTTCCACCAGACCATGAGGAAGAGCTGCTTTGCTGTGCAGTGACTGAGCACTGAACAGGCTGCCCAGAGAGGTGCTGGAGTCTCCTCCCTGGGGATATTCCAGACCCATCTGGACACAATCCTGTGCCAGGTGCTCTGGGATGACCCTGCTTGAGGAGGGAGGTGACACCAGTTGAGCCACTGTGGTCCCTTCCAGCCTGCCCTGTCCTGTGATTCTGTAAGTTACCACCCCAGTGGAATTAGTGGGATGCATGTGATCTGGGACTGTCCCAGCCCAATTTCAGCCTCAGTGTTATTTTAGAGGGGTCTGAAATACCAAATTCATCAAGACTAATTTCTATCTGCTGTACATTTCAGTGTCTTGTATTAGAAATTATTCAGAAAATTCTATTCTTTGTAATAAAAATTAGGGAAAACAGAGCGTTCGGCATTAGGACAGAATTTGTGCAGGGATTGTTTTGACCCATGCTCATTTTGGAAAAGTTAAATACATTGCAACAGAAGGAGGTGTGTGCATTCATCCACATAGAGACAGAGAAAATGAAATGTCAGCGAGGTTGGCTTGCTCTTTAGAAACTTTCTAGTTTGTCACAGTAGGTTTTCTCAAGGATGCTTATCTTGGTTAGTGCTCTTTAGCCCCTGAGCAGTGAATGGACAGTAGCACACCAACCTCCACTTGTGATTCTTTAACTTTTTTGTTGTTCTTTATATTGGGTTTGCAATCTGAAGGTAAATATCATGTTTTGGTTTCCCTCCCAACACAGACTGTGGGGTGACCATGGCCAAGAAGCATTAGAATCTGCCCATGTTTGTGTGATAAATGCAACAGCAACAGGGACTGAAATACTCAAAAACTTAGTGCTGCCAGGTAAGTAGATATTTCTTCTGTACTTTCTTTGGACTGTGTCTGATAACTTTATAATGCCTAGTTACTAATTAACAATTTTTTTCCCACAAGGTATTGGTTCCTTTACAATCGTCGATGGGAATCGGGTGTCTGGAGAAGATGTTGGAAATAAGTAGGTTTTTTTACCGTTTTTCATTACAAATGGAGAAGTAACAGGGTTTTATAAGTAGTTCCATCTCTGCACTTGTTAAGAAGTCCTATAAAATTCTTTTAAGAGCCCCTGTATGTTTCTCCCAAGTCCTTGTTGGGTTTGGGTGTTGGTGACATACAGCATGTGTGGTCATTTTGATATTAACTGCTGACCTTATCTAGTTGCTGGTTGTGGACTATACAAGTCTGTTTCCTTCACACATCTAGTTTAAAAGACAATGCTCTGCTCAATATAAAAATATTTTAAATTAAGCTGTTTGATGTAATCTTGAGCTATGACAGTGCAAGATTTGCTTGTGTTTCTGCATCACTAAATATATTTTCTGTAATTTTGGTGATGAAGGTGACTTAATTTTCATTAGTTTGTCATTTTGAAGCTGTGACTGCTGGACATTTATTAGCTTTCATAGCTTTGAAAGGCTCTGGGCAGCAGGTGAAAGGATAAGAAACTGTTTGCAAATCCTGTAAAAATAATTTGTTTACTAATTCTCGATCAGGTTCTCTTATGTACAGACATCTGTCCACCTGCAGGGGTTACATGGGGGGCAAGATATTCTATTATATGAAGAAATCACTGCTAGTAGGTCTTCAATTACCTTGATGAAAAAGAATCTGCAGTATGATCCTGTCTTCTGAAGGAGTTTGGCATGTCTTAGTTTTCGTTTGGGGCTTGGCCATTGCAAAGTTTTTATAAGAAACTGATTGTGAGGAAAATACAACAGTGGGGGTGAAAAGAAGAGCAGGTTTAAGGGGGAATGTGGTTTGTTGTGTATGAGAGTCAGCAATGTGTTCTGCAGTACAGAATGTAACTTTAATGCTGTTTTTTCTTCAGCGTAAAAGTTCACCTGTAATTCTCTCTTTTGTCCTTTTCAGTTTCTTTCTACAAAAAAGCCATATTGGTCAGGTAAGGAGATAATGAAGTGACTTTAGGTGTATTGAAAGCATGGAAGGGTGGAGTACTCAAATGTAGGGTAATGAGTAATTTTAAAAGCATAAATGTGTAGGTTAAAGTCTATTTATTCTGTGACAGAGTTCCTCATGCTTACTTTTTAGTTGCTTGTAAGTGAGAAGATAAACTCAGTTGTGGCAAGATTGAAGAGCATAAAATGAAGAGGTTATGATTCAGAAAATCTTTGAAAGGTAGAAATCTCTGTGGTTTAAGGAATAAAGCAAAGAGTAGAGAGGTGAATGGGAGAAAAAGTATCACAAAAACAGAGTACAAGAGTCCTAAATTACTCCTGGAAATTCCCTAATAAAGAAATTAGCCATCACATAATTTGTGTTTTTAAAATGTCTCAAACACATGCCTCCTGTTACAGGATTTATTTTTGCTTCAGATGAGCAAGGCTTGGAATGAGGAGCCCTAGGTTAGGATAAGCTTTGTTATGGGGTGTTTTTTGGGGTTGTTTTGTTGTTGGGGTGGTTTGGAATTGTTAGCATATGGCATTATGTAGTACTGATACACTGTATCAATGACATTTTATTTTGATTGTTTTTTAACAGAGTCGTGCCCAGAGTGCCATGGAGCTCCTGCAGGAGCTGAATAATGATGTATCTGGAAACTTTGTTGAAGAGGTTTGTTCTCCATTGGTGGTGTGTGTGCTGTTCAGTGGGATAAAAGCAGGAAAGAATAGCTCTGTGTTGCTTTGTAATGTTGCAGTTGAAGCAGCTTCCTGATAAAACAGCATTTGAGGAAGAGAAGTTATTGGCAAAATGTCAATTTATGTGTTTTAAGCATTATTTTGTAATTTAATCTCTTTTTTTGTAATTTTCACTTAACATTTTATATTCAGTATTGAACAGACTTGCTCTGTGCTGAGAAATTTTCAGTGTTTCCTGACATACTTTGTTTTCTCCTCTTTAGAGCCCAGAAAAGCTTCTGGACAACGACCCTTCCTTTTTCAATCGGTTTAACTTGGTGATTGCAACACAACTACCAGAAAGGTAAAGAATCATCTAAAGTTGTTTGTTTGGTTTTGTTCAGTTGTAAAAGCAGATTTCAATTACAGGCACGTTCTTGCAGAAAAACTTAAGCAAAGCAGAAAGGAAATTTAAAGTAAATCATGGCATTTTCTAGAGAGCTTTTTATGTGTTAGTACATAGTTTGAAGTCTCTTTCAGATCCATGCCTGGCTCCTAGTGCTGTCTCCACGTGTATTTGCCTATGCCAAGCACTCTTTTGTGTAGTGAAAGTTGTTTCTGGTCCAAACCCTCTGTAACAAATTGTCCTTATGTACAGCCTGACAGATGAGAGGGTCTGTAATGCCTTTAGATTTCTGCATTTCATTGCTTGTTCAACTCTTTCCAATTTCCCCATATATGTAATTATATTTCCCACTTAAGCTTTGTCAAGACCAGTAGTTCTTGCCACTTTTTAGTGTTTTTCACCTGTTCCTGTGGAGAGGCCCACCCCTCCTCCTGAGTTCTGCTTGCCAAGAAAGGTGCAGATGAACAATTACAGCTGGGGGCTGAGAAACCTGGGGGAGAAGAACTTGCTGCTTCTGCCTCCACAGAGGCAAGAGGTTGCTGGGTAGTTGAACAGTTAAATGTTGCTTTAGCAAGGAAGTGGCTGTTGGTCATGGCTTATCTCTTTTGTCCCTCCCTGCTTACAGGGGAGCTGGAGGTGCTGTCTGTGGAAATAAAGGCCTCTCTGAAGTGCTGATGCCCTTGGGGAAAAAGGATATTTCCTATGTGCTAATCAAAAGCCTCTGGGTGGAACTGCCCCTGCTGGAAGTTATGTCTGTGCAACACACAGATCTGATTCTTTTGTTCTCTCTTTCACAACTCAGTGAAGCTTTTTGTTTGATATTTGGAACATTTGGGAGGATGGGGTGAGACATAAGAGAGATAATGGATATACATATTTCTAGCCTAGTGTAAATTCATGTATCAAATTAATCACCTTATATGCTTCGGATCATAATGGTATTAGAGAACTTTTCTGAGAGAACTCTTTCATAAGGAACTCTTATAGGACTTAACTGTATAGTTAACTGTTGTCTTCTGTAAATCTGAAAAAATATGTTTTTCCTTACAGTACATTGCTGCTCTTGGCTGAGCTTCTCTGGAATTCCAACATTCCTCTGCTGGTCTGCAGGACTTATGGACTCGTTGGTTATATGAGAGTCATTATTAAAGAACATACAGGTTAGAGGCTTTTCTGAGATAAAGATTCTTCTATATCTAATTCATCATGTTTTGGTTCTTTTGGTGGTGGTGGTGGTTTTGGTTTTTGGGGGGTTTTGTTGCTTATTTTCCTCTTATGATGTATTTAGTATTTGTTAAGGCCTAGGTAGATTGCAGTTCATCACAGGAGCATTCTTTGAGGAATGCATAGAATTTATGGACTGCAACAAATAGTAAAGTTGGACATTATCCTGCCATTCAGTTGACTTATACAGAACACTTTGAGAATGGAGCAGTTAAAGGAGCAAGTGATGGTGTATTTGATGTGGAACTCTGTTTTGAAGGCCAGACATAAAGCTGCAAAATACATTGTGTAATTTTTTCACAGTTGTTGAATCTCACCCTGACAATGCTTTAGAAGATCTGAGATTGGACAAACCATTTCCAGAACTGACAGAACACATTCAGTCTTATGACTTGGATCAAATGGACAAAAAGGTTTGTATGTGCTTTGCACTGTGTTCCCCAGGACAGATGCAGACACAGGTTCTGTGGCAGATGATTCTGGTGCCAGGGCCTATCTGAGCAGAGTCAGTCCTGAGGTATTATTTTTTTGCCTCTGCCCCACATGTTACCATCTGTATTTAAATCTTAAGCAGGTGGGGGTCTTGGGAAGCAAGGAATATTCTTGGTCAACTTGATCTTTTTTAGTTTTTATTATTATCTACTGCTGCAAAGCTTTGCAGTGAGGGTGTTTGTGCATAGCATGGGTTTTCCACTCCAGAAAAATATTGGAGAACTTGGCTCAGACACTTTTTAAAGTAAAATAATAATAATAATTTCTTTATTAGAGAATGTTATGGCTGAATCAAAATCTGGAGCAAGTCTTGTGTCTCTAGGATAGTGGAAGGGATGATAGGAGTTTACATTTAAGATAAGTTTTTAATTTGTTTCCTGTATTTTATCTTTTCTCAACTTGACAGAGATTTCTCTGCTGTTCAATTACAGGACCACAGCCACACTCCATGGATTGTGATTGTAGCCAAGTATCTAACAAAATGGTTCAATGAGGTATTTTGCAAAACTCTATCATTATTACTATTATTGATCTATCTTTTCTAAACTAATTTATTATTTTGGCAGTGTGTAGCATAAAACAAAGTGGAATCAAAAGAAATTACTAACTGAAATACGGGTGAATGTATGTGAGCAATGTCAGACTCCTGGAGTTCAGCAGTCTGAACACACTGAGGTTTGGAGTAGGTATTTTAAAGGCAAAATCTTTTTCTGTTTTTAAATTCAGAAAAGTGAACAGTTGCCCAAGAGTTACAAAGAAAAAGAAGCCTTCAGACAACTGATTCGACAAGGTAATACATGTCCTAGGAGTCACTTACTCACTGGCAGATACAAGGTGGTGTCTGAAAAGTTATCAGAAGTTCTCTCAGGATTAATTTATGAAAAATCTGCTGGCATGTTCAGTAGGATTCTTGTAAAGGATTGTTTTATACAGTTGGATCTTGAGATCCCAGACTTGTTTATAAATGCATTTTGGTGTGTTTCATAATGTTTAAGATCCAGAGTATGTTTTGATTTGGAAGGGAGAAAAGCCTCAAGAGAAAAACCTGTAGAAAATGTGATAGAGAGGAAAGCAGGTGGCTTTTGACACAGGAATTGTCATTAACTGCAAGTATTTGGTGAGTCCTTTGACCACCAGAGACTTGGTGATCATTGCATCTCTGAGGGACCAGTCCAGAGACAGAAAGCTTATGTAGCTCCTGAATGCTCTGTCACCAGTGTATGAGCAACTCCATTTTTACAGGTGTTTCAGTTTAATACCTCTTGTGGGTGCTAAAATTAATGTGGGATTTTTAAGATCTATAAATATATTGTGTTAAATGATTGTAGAATAAAAGCAGGAACTGAATTTCCTCACTTAAAGGTGGCCTGTGTGCAGATTCTGAGTGGTGCTGTCATCCTCCTCCCCAGGCCGTGTGAGGGAACTGAGCTGAGCTGATCTGCCTTTGGTTAAATCAGGCCTTTAGTGGAGTCCATTTCTGTGTCTGTTCTGCTTACTTAAGTGTTTGCCAAATTTGAGCAAAAAAACCCAGCAGGAAGGAGAATTGTACTGTTAAGTTAGTGCTTATGAAACTTCATTTTCTCCTCCTCACACAAACAAACTGGTGATTTTGTGATAAGTGACTTCTATTTAACATCACATGAAAATGAATCATATGCAGAAGGTGTAAGAAGTCAGTTTTATCAGTGCATCTTTGATTTTTTTTCTTGTGATGTATTTTTCATTCTTTTTGCTGATTGGCTGTTATGCCACAGATACATCCAAAGCCAGTCTGCCCTGGTGGTGAGACCGAAATGATGAGATGTAATTCCAGTGGTTAAGTATTTTATATTTTTATTCAATAAGGTATCTTAAAGAATGAAAATGGGACCCCAGAAGACGAGGAGAACTTTGAAGAAGCTATAAAAAATGTGAACACAGCATTGAATACTACAGAGGTAAAATAAACATTTCTGTGATAAAATTGAAGAAATTACAACTGCCTCATTTTCTCCGAAAATATTATGCAACTTTAGAACAGAAATTCCATTTGTAACATTTATATTTAAGTAAAAGAGGAATAATACATTGGTTAGAATTGAAATTATGTAGTTAAATAGACCTAGACTAGCTGGCATTGTTGCTCATGGAAGTTCTCTTGCTTCCTTGCTCGTGCATTTCCCTCCTGAAGACTTCAGTGAGTCAGTCTATTAGCAGTGAGTTCTTGTCTCAGACTTTTACAGTTTAGTCTGTGAAGTCCTTGTACAATTGTCAGGAATTGGCAGTCACTGGTGAGGAGGAGGCTGATTTAAGATGAGAGCATTTGCTGAAGTGGTGCTGTGTTGAAGCCAGTGGCTGTAGTATTCTGAATAGAAATGAAGGGCTGCAAGGGACTCAACAAATTCAGAACTTTCCTCTTGAAGAAACATGTTACGAAACTCCCTTCATAAACTGGTCAAGCTTAAAAACCTTAAAAGTGAAGTTTTCATTGTTTTTAGATAATCCTGAAGTAGTAACTTGTGGTTTAGAATTGTGATTTGATTTCCTTCATCTCTCATCCGTGGTAAATTGCAAAAGCTACATGGGGTAAAAGCAGAATTCTGTGATTCTTCCTGAGTTTATTTGAACTGCACTGATCTTTGGACAGTCACATCAAGTCTTCCAAGAAAGCAGCAGGTAAAATTTAGTGCTGTCATGGCAGGCACTACAAGCCATGGCCCAGGATATTAGTATTTATTGGAGTTTGTGTGCCAGACTGACCTGCAGCAGTTAAGGAGTCAAAACAACACTCCCTTTTGCAGCCCCTCTCCCCTTCCCTGGCCTTTTTGCTGCTCTGCCCCAGCAGGTAGCATGGGCAGTTGGGACAGTTGCTGCCACTGCTGTTTAAAATCTTCTATATGAAAGGTGGAAATAAGGTGGGATTTTGTTTGTGACATTGATCTTGATCAGCAGCATGTGCCTTGTCCTTAGGCAGTGTCTGAGAAGCACTGACTGTGTAGGATTCAGAGGTTTTGGTATGGAACTCTGAGGTCACTCAGAGCTGGCTCACCTATGTAATGAGTGTTGACACAACCCAGGAAATCAAAAGTCAAGTAATCAAAACCCCAATGTATTTATTTTCATAGGTTCCAAGAGGCATTCAAGAGCTTTTTAATGATGATTGCTGTGTGAAACTCACAGAGCAGGTATGAGCAGTTCAGGGTAAGACTTAAGTGTAGAAGAGCATTGTAAATACCATCTGTGTACATGACTGTCTCCTGTGCATTTGCAGTCATCTTCCTTCTGGATTTTGGTTCGAGCTTTAAAGGAATTTGTGGCAAATGAAGGGCAAGGAAGCTTGCCTGTGAGGGGCACTATTCCTGATATGATAGCTGACTCCAGTAAGTTCATCAAACTGCAGAATGTGTAAGTATAGAGTTTTTTATGTAGTGGTTACTAATGATGGGAAATGGTGATGCCTTCAGACCTCTCAGAGGGCATGATTTCCTGTGTTCAGGCAAAAGGTGGGTGTGGGACTGGGCTGAGGGGCTGTGCCAGGAGTGCATTCCTGGCCCTGAGGGAGCTCACTCCCATTCATGTGTACTTTGTAACATAAAACACCAAAAAATGGTCTTCACTGTGAAGGTGATGGGTTTGTGCTGTAATCATTAAGACTGAGACACTCTTGCCAGGTACCGTGAGAAGGCCAAGAAGGATATTGCTGCTGTGGGTGCCCATGCTGCCAAATTGTTACAGTCCCTGGGCAAGGTGAGTCCAAATGTACAGCCATCCTGACAGGGTGCAATAGCTTTGTCAGGATGTTCTGTACAGAAATGAGTCACAGGAGACAGATAGGAAAACAGAAAGCTTAATGACCCCATTCCCTTCAAAAGGGTCGAGTAAGTTCTAATGAGATGAAGTATCTGTGGTCTGCTTTATCACTTTTGGTTTGATCACATAAAAGTAAAGTGCATACAGGGATATATTATTTATAATTCAAGATGCTTTTTTTTTTGCACATTAATGATTAGTTATTTCACAATAAATATATTAGCATATCTCTGCTCACTGTATGTACTGAAATGAGTATATTCTCTCTTTCAGGCACCTGAGTCTATTTCAGAGAGAGAATTGAAATTGTTTTGTGAGTATGCCTGGATTCTGTTGCTGAGTTTATGCAAATGTTCAAATAGCCAAAAACTTCTGAATGATAATGCAGTTATTAAATAGTAAGTCAATATTTTTCAAATAAGTGGTTTGCATCCCTCACCTTCAGTGAAAGTAACAGATGTTCAGCTTCTCTCAGTAGTGAGTCTGTAAAGGTTGGCTTTTAAAAGACGTGTTTTTTCAGCCTCAAACAGGGAGCAGCTTCCTCTGCTCTCTGTGATGAGTATCTAAGCACTCTTGCCCATACTGTGACATCGATTTCAGGCTCTAAACTTCGGGTAGCCTGAAAAGGTAAAGCACCTTGATGGCATTTCAGGATGTGTCCACACATCCAAGAGCAGCCTGGCTGAGTCTCCTTGCAGCTGGACAATGTCCCTGGAAACACATAGCAAGAACATGCTGCCCCTGTGTTGGTGAAGCATTTGCTGGCAATTTGGGAACCTCTCGAGTGTTCCTTTTTGAGTGCTCAGTAATAGCTGCACGTTGGGCTGTTTCATGGCAATGACACTGGGAAAAAACCTTTCCCAGCTCCTAGTTGCACTGTTAAAATACTAATTGAGAACATGTAAGGCAGCCTTAAATGTAGTGGAAGGTAGAAAGAACCCGTGTTCATCTCCAGTGTGGAAGAGGGAACATGGATTTGATGACTGCTGACCTGCTGTAGGGGAGCTGTTTTTTGAGCTGTTCCATTAATGTGGCACATGTTGATTCCAGAAGTACCCAGAGTATTTCACTAAAATACTTGTGACCACAGGCCTAAATTTGTAGTACTATGATTTGTAGTACTGTGAGCTAGCAAAGAAACAGGCTGGTATTCAATGAAATGCTGGTGAGTTCTGGCTTTGCCGTGGGTGACGCTGCTGTCCCTCCCCCTGCAGGCAGCAACGCCGCCTTCCTCCGTGTGCTGCGGTGCCGCTCCCTGGCCGAGGAGCACAGCCCGAGCTCCTTCAGCAAGGATCACGTTGGTCAGTACCCCTTGTGGCACACGCTGCAATGCCATTGCCAGCTTGGAATGGTTCTGTGACGGGAAAGAATTGCATGGTACCTGTTCTGTTGCGTTATGCAGTTTTATGATTTGAGGGCAACTAGAAGTATGGAGTTTTTAACTCAAGTTCAGTTTGATTTTACAATTTAGAAAATGACCTTCCAGATTGATCCACGCTTCGGGTTTTTTCTTGCAGATTTAACTTTTGGGAGTATATAAATAAAACACTGTTTTCTTCAAACTTCTCTTTTCTGTACCTCAGTCATTTCTGACAGCTGGAAAGGTGCTTTCACCTGTCTAAATGAGAATAATTGTCTTGCCCCATGTCAGCTTATTTTTTCAGTATGTGAACTAGCAAACTAATTACTTAATATTGCTTTTTTTATGTTTTGAACCTGCATAAATTTTAACAAAAGCTGGAAACACTTTTTCATCAAAGACTTATACAGGTCCTCTGTTTCTTGTAGTATTTATAATTTAAGTGAAAGCTCCTTGAAGTAGTTGGTAATATGCATATGTGATTTATATGTAATCTGTGATTTAAAAAGTAGTTAGCATTTACAAAGACTACTGAGCTGCATGGAAAGGGATTTAAGACCTGTTTTATAATTACAGTCATTACAGTTAAACTTTTAAAGCATGTGTTTCACATCCCAAAATTAGAACTAAGGAATATCCTATTTAAATTAGAGCAGCTGTCAGAGTTGAAATGTGAATATCATCCCTGTACAGTTTATGCCAGATACATACAGTATAGTTTTGTCATAAAATTTGGAGGCAAAACTGCATATCTGTCACTGAGATTCTCAGTTGCAGGTTGTTTTCATTAAGATTTCTTTATAGATTTTATGGTTAAGCACACGGGTAGTACTTGATTTCAGGTAATTCAAACCCCTTCTTTTTCCATTTCATCTGTACCAGCTAACCAGCTCTCTTGCTGTTTCCAGTTTCCCACATGGATAACCCAGACAGTGAAATAGTGCTGTACTTGATGCTGAGGGCTGTAAATAGATTTTACAAGCAGCACGGGAGATATCCAGGTATGTTCATAGTCACTTCAAAAGAAATTAAAAGATCCAGTAGTTACTGTAATACTATAGTTAAAAACTACAAATACAGCATTAGTTGTGGTTTTGATTCCATATTAATCTAACTTTAAGAATTAAAGTGAGAATTTTTTCCCCTTGGGAACTTAAGGGATTTATCTGAATTAATACCCCTGAAATGGGTTGCATGGATTACAAGTCAGTTCAGCCGTGCAGCAATTTATCATTATCATGAGTAACATCAACAGAATATTCAGTCATTATTAGTCTAGTATTAATATTAATCTGCTTAGAAAATTTTCAGAAAAATAAAATATTTATGCTGCCATTTAACCCCATTAACTTTGAGTGTGATGTTACAGTTGTGTGATGAAACACTTCACTTACTTTCCAGGTGTCTACAACTACCAGGTAGAAGATGATATTGGAAAACTAAAATCCTGCCTTACTGGTTTCCTCCAAGAGCACGGGCTGTCCGTAGTGGTGAAAGATGACTACGTTCATGAGTTGTAAGTGTGAGGTTTTCGGTGTGGCTGTGTTGGTGAAACTGACTGGAACATTCTGACTGTTGCTTTCCTGCCCAGCTGTCGCTATGGAGCTGCCGAGCCACACGCTGTTGCTGCCTTCATGGGAGGTAAGGGTGGCACTGCCTTGCTGAGGGACACGGGCACACCAGCCTGCTGTGCCCCATGCTCGAGTCAGGGGCTGCTTTAACTGCTTTGTGTTGTCGGAGCAAAGATAGGAGGAGAACAAAATCCTCCCCTCGGTTCTCCAGATGTGATCTCCTGGAGCAGGAGGAAATGGGCACGGCAGGGGTTTAAAGTCAGTAAAAGAAACAAGGTAAACTTCGAAACAGTCTCAGTAGATCAATTCTAAAAGCTTAAAAATGTGTTTAAAAATAAAGTGCTTGAAAGAGGCTTCATTTTTTTTAAAGGAAAGTAATAATTGTAGTCATTTTAAAATTTTAAAACCTTGCAGTAGACATCTTCCTTTAAATTAACACAATACACTTACGTAAAATATCTATGAAATATAAATAGCCTTGGTTTCTTACCTTCATTCAGCCTGTGGCTGTTGTCAAAGTGGCATGTTTTAATGGGTACTCAAAATGGATGTATCAGTGAACTTACCTCCTTTATTTGGTTTCATGCAATGCTGAAGATAATTATGTATTAAATACTCTGTGTGTAGGAACTTTTTTCTGATTAAGTGAAACTTGATATGTATTGTGCTTTAGAAAAATACACAAAGGTAACTTCTGAAGAAATTACAGAATATTTTGTACTACAGGAAAACACAAAGGGATCACAGTGAAAAAACTTATCAAGTTATTTTACAGTTTAATTGTACATGATTTTTTTTAATTGAACTTCTCAGTTGTATTTGAGAGGTCAGAACTTGCATGGGTCTGTCTGCTCACACATTTTTAGTCAGTGTGTATGTACATGGAGAGAATGTGTATACAGCAAAGTGTGTGCAAAGCTAACTTTTGAAGTCACAGCCGAGCCTCTGATACTGGGAAGTACTGAAAGGCATTTTTACCTCTTAGGAGATGTATTGGGGCCTTCTGAAATAATTCCAGTGGAGCGAGTTCTAGATAAATAACATAGTTTTACTGGTGTTCAAATAAGACCTGCTAAGTGCCTTTTGGTTTTTCTTTTCTTTTACAGGGGCTGCTGCACAGGAGGTTATCAAAATCATTACAGGGCAGTTCGTAATTTTTAATAACACCTTTATTTACAGTGGAATGTCACAGACTTCAGCAACTTTCCAGCTGTAGGAAAATGGTCTTGCATTTGATGCTTCCAGGCACTGCTGCTGCTGTATTTACAGTTTTTACAGTATTTGCAGTTCTGTAAATACTGTGGTGTTTTGCCACTGACTGGATTGGTCTGTATTACATGCTAATTAAAGTTTCTTTATTTGTAATTATCTTTTTTCTTTTTTTTTTGGTTGTTGTCCTGAGGACAAATAAGATCATACCCAATCCTGACTTTTTTTTTTTAAATCTAGGATTTTCTGATTCACCTTTGAAAGAAACAAGCATCACCTGTTTTTGGCAGGGTAAAGTAAAGTGGGGGTTTTTTTGTAAAGCATTTACAAATTGGCTTGCCTGGTTTGCAGCAGATCTGAACTTTTTTCAGATCCTGCTCATCAGCTTGAGTGGAGAAAAGGTGCAGAAGGGTGAGAGAGGCTGATGGAGTTCTGCTGGTCTGAGGATCCAGCTGTGGCAAGAGCTGAGGGAAGGTGTAATGATTTTTATAGAGTTCAGGGATGTTGGAGAAAGGGAGTGTGTGCCTCAAAGCTTGTTTCTATCAGCTGCATTCGCCTAGTGAAAGGGGTTTTTTCTGCACCCTTGTGCTAACCAATGCCAAGTGATGGCAACTAGCAACTACTTTCTGTTGAGGGGGCGTTGCAGTCTGCACAATCATAAAATCATGGAATATCCTGAGTTGAAAGGGACCTACAGGGATCATCCAGTCCAACCCTCAGCCCTGCACAGACACCCCAACAATCCCCCCCTGTGCCCCAGAGCATCATCCAAAC
>JAWWEE010000018.1:1389800-1421567 GCA_035221455.1 Xenops minutus | reverse complement strand
CCCTCACAGCCCCGCCGTGCGGCTCCCGCAGCACCCGCGGGCCGGGCAGCTCCACCGCGGGACTGCCCGGGCTGCACAGGGTAAATCACCGGGTTTCACAGGGTAAATCACCGGGTTTCACAGGGTAAATCACCCGGTTTCACAGGACAAACCCCCGAGTTTCACAGGGTAAATCACCGGGTTTCAGAGGGTAACCCCCCTAGTTTCACAGGACAAACCCCCAGGTCCCACAGGACAAACCCCCTGGTTTGACAGGACGAACCCCCTGGTTTGACAGGACAAACCCCCGGGTCTCACAGGACAAACCCCCAGGTCTCACAGGACAAACCCCCATGTTTCACAGGACAAACCCCCGGGTCTCACAGGACAAACCCCCAGGTTTCACAGGACAAACCCCCAGGTCTCACAGGATGAACCCCACCGAGGCTGGCTGGCGTGGCCCGCCGTGCCCCGTGTGCTCCAGCGCTGCCGAACAAACCGATTATAGCCCTGCACCTCTCCAAGAGTGTTTATGTGAGGTTAGAAGGGGTGTTACTGGGTTATTTTCCATAACCCATGGGTAATTCGTTTTATATGCAACATTTGCCCGAAGTTTGTTGCAGCAAATCTTGTTGCTTGGCTTTTCGTATTTGCCCTGTGGTGCAACAACAGAGTCAAGTTATCTGCATTTAATGTAGGCTGGCTTACAAATACTACTTTGTTTACCTCCTGTAGCTTGCAAAAGAAATAGATCAAGACATATCTTTCTAAAAGTTTTAAAAACCTTGTGCTTCTTATATTAAAGCCTCCTTAATTGTATAGCTGTATTTAATTAAACTCCACTGAAATGCTATTAGCTCCAGAGCAAGCTGATTTTTACAGCGTTCCTTTTGTTGGGGAACGTGTGGGTGGGTTTTGGCTTCTCTTAGGCTGGCAGGGTGTAGCAGGAGAGCAACAGAGGGGAAGAAGACTGGAAAGCTTTTCCCTGTTGTGGCAGGGTTAGGTTTACAAGAAAATGAAATGCATATATATTACCACTTAGGGTAAAGGAAGATGGACTCTTTAAATTTTCCCTCTCGAATGGGAACAATCCTAAACTCCAAATGAGAAGCAGGACTGGCTGTCTTCACTAAGATGACACTGATACTACCTAGAGCCTTTGCTCTGCTTTGAGAAGGAAAAATAATCCACTATTAAGCTGGATTTATCAGTGAGCTAAATAATTTTTGAGAAATTGAAATAGGTTATGATAGTTCTTGCACCAACCTTTTGTGTTTGGGACGTGGGGCATGTTCTGTCCCCAAACCTGCATTCACTCAGCTGCCCTACAAAACTCTCAGGTGCTGGCACATGGGGTTTGTGAAGTGTCAGTGCTCTGGGGTTTGTGGGTTATGTGCTTCATGTAATATCTTTGAATTATAATAAATTCTTAGTTTAGGAAATCATTTCTCAGCATTGTCTTTGGTTTGATCAGTACCAACACAACAACAGGGTGATGGTTTAGTGGCTCTCAGAGCAGCAGCAGCAGGCTGAAGGTTTTGTATGTTTACCCTCTGTTTACATGTCTTGGTGGTCTTAGTGCCAGCTGTTGACTCATGACAAAGTTGGCAACTATTGAAGGGATTTTGGATCAGCTTTATTGTGATCAATGACAGAGAGCAGGAGATATCTTTACTGACAGGGGTATTGATGGTGCCCCACAAAGGTAACATGGAATTACCTGATTCCTGCAAAATGTGAGCTTTCAAAAGTTGATAACACAGGGTTATTATAAAATACTGGTTTTCCAAAGGAAATCTTTGCCATGCAAGAGCACGTTAAACTGGATGTATGGCATGGCAGAGTAAAACCAGAAAACTGGGAAGAATGCATTTTAAGAAAAATGATGTAATTTATACTGCTAATCTGAACAGAAACAAACACACTTTTTCTTTGCTGTTGTAGAACAAGAGCAGAGATACAATTAAAAATGGACACTCAAAAGGTGCAGAAAAATCAGTGTGGTAAGATACTTAATGTAATTTGTCATTTATTGTCTGCATCAATTCTACAAATCTTTAGTAGACTGTGACAGGCCTGTCATGGGGTGCTGAGTTGTTGGCAAATTTTGGATACCATATTGGATACCTAAAGGGCAAATCTAATGACAAGCTGTCAAATAGTAAATCATACCACCACGAGGTCACTTTTTAAAAAAAAAAAATTGCTAATATTTATCCACTTTTTTTTCTATTTTAATTTCAAACCTTACAATGGTTAACAGTATACAATACCTGCTGTTACTATTGCAATAATTATCAAATAGGTCTTTTTTGATTATACCCCAAAGAATAAGAAACAGATTTTCCAATTATTTGCTTGCCTGGGGTGGTATGTAGGTGCCCAGAAAATACTTTGTGTTTTCAAGACTCTGCTGCTGTGGTACATGATTATGTCTCCTGTAACTCAATACTGTGTTGCAGCCTTGTGCTGTTGGATTCTTTCCCTCTTACTCTGTACATTTTCAGCTGTATTTTCACTCTGAACATTCTAAGGTCCTATATTATTCACTTTACACTTAATGCACCTTGCAATTGCAAATTGAATATTTAGTTATCTACATCGCATTTACTAACAGTTACTCATGATTAAAGGCCAGAAATATCAAGAGGGAGATGTTACTGTAACAAAAGAAATCATGCTCAAATAACAAACTGTGGACAGGAATATTTCTAGGTTAAGTATGTGTGTTATTTATGGATGGATGGATGGATAGAAGTGGCATAGCTCTGGTTTTGTTCAACTTTTTTTAATACATGTACCTACTACATTTTTGGGCAGGATTTTTGTAATACTGAATATACAGATAACAATTTTCATAAAGTTTTTTGTGTTTGCTCTTAGATATGAAAACAGATCTGAACTTGCTGCTTGAATGCCTTAAATATCAGATGGACTGCCCTCTGTCTCAGAAAGAGGCTTTGATCACTATTTATTCAATTTGTCAACAAAACAGTAAGAAATGTTTTTCCTTGGAAACATTTATGTTCTCCATGTATGTTAAGAAGCTGCTGGTCACTGTAAAAGAGCTGTCCAAAGAATATAAGGCTTGAGAAGTTGTAAAATCTTGGGGGGCTTTCATTTTGCTAAGAAACAGAAGCAAAACTTTAATTTTTGTTCTCTTTCTCTGTTGCAGGTGAAGCAAGCGAATATTTTCGAGAAATTGGGGGTTTGATGTTTATAAGTGACCTTGCAAAGTCAAGTGCACATGGCATAGTAAAGGAAGCTGCTTTGTTTACACTAGGGATTATTATAGAAAGTAATGGTAATAAATAATAAGTCATATTTTTTTTTATTTCTGAGTTGTGGCCCCATGTCATTATTTCTGCTTGTGCTTTGTCTGTTTTTTTATTTTTTTTGGTCTCAAAAAGTGAGATGAAAGCTCATCAGTTGGAGCAAGGGCAGTAAGGGAGTCACTGTCCCTCTGTCCATGCCAGGTCTGAGGCAGTACCTGGTTGGTTTGTGCAGGCAGCGTGTCCATGTACCCAGAGCTGTACTCCTCCTCTTCCCCAGCTCTTAAATGGCTCACATTGCTCCAAAGGTTGCCAGGTCCTGGCTGCTTCAGAACTCACTACAGGGGGAAGCTCTCAGTCACTTTACAGTCCTGTTTTGTTTCCACTCCTTATGTACTGGCCACAACTGAGACTTAATAATTCAGGATTATAAGCAACCTGCTTTAGGACTTAATGGTTTTCATCTTCTGTTTTCAGTGTATTGTCAACAGACTTTGTGTACTTCTGCATTGTTTGAAGACCTCATTCTATTCTTAATGAATAAGGATTCTGGTGTGAACTTGAAAAGAATGTCTGTTTATGTCATCTTAGTACTAGTTTCAAATAATAGTAAGTTGGGGTTTTTTTCTGTGTTACAATATCACTCTTTTCTATTTGTCAGTCTATCTTGTAAAATTTGGAATATTCAACAAGTAATGTTTTGGTAAAGTTAATTTATAAAGATGAATATTTGCATGTAGCTGAACCAGAACTGTCTAAGTAGGTCATTGCTCACTGGTATTTCTTTAAACTGCAGAAAGTGGTTTAATTCTATAAATATAGTTTAAAAAAATTCTAATGCAAACCAGTAGTTTCTGACAGTGTGTAGAAAAGAACAGACATAGAAATAATGGAATGCTTTTACCAATATGTTGATGTGATTTTGTATTTGCTTAGGCAATGGAATGTATGTATGTAAATTCAACTTGATGTTAAGATTTTGTCTCAGGTTGCATATGTGTCTGGAGTTGTGTGTGTTCTCTTCTAGAAACTGGGCAAGCGTGTGTCAGAGACACAGGGTGCATCAGCCTGCTGCTGCAGCTCTTCAGGTGAGCACACAGCTGCAACCAAGCAGGCACATGGGGCACTAACTGGGAGTTATGGCTCCTGGAGCATTTGGGACTCGCTTGCACTGTCCTCCACAGAACAACTCTGTCCACGTGTGAGATGGAGGGGGCAGGTGGGGATCCTGCCCAGTGCTATCAGCTGTGGTCCTCGGTGTGCAGTGCCCTCTGTGCCTGTGTCAACAACCCTCAGAACGGTACGTGCTGCTCGGGAAGTTGTGGAAGAATTTGAGTCTGCACCGTGGCAACAGTTTGATTTCATTTTTCCTGTTCGATTGAAATTTCACATTGCATTTTGATTTGGGGTTATTTGTTTTTATCTTTCCAGAAGACAATCAAAATATTTGCTGTTCAGTTTTCCCCTATGCCAAAGAGTGGCTCGAGAGTTGCACAGAGCCTGAGATAGTTCGTCCCATTTGTTCATTTTTGGGTCTCACAGTTGCCAATAACTGTAAGTGCAGCTCAAGCTTTACACACTTTTGATAGCTTTTTTTCTTTTTTGTCAATCTCTATGAATTCATTTGCTGTTCTTCCAACTTTTACTCTGAAAACTATATTCCACTATCTTTACCTACTCTACACTGTGCCTAAGTCCACAAGTAGCCACAAACAGGTTACATTTCGTAAGGTCAGTAAAAACTAATTTGAAAGCTGTTTTGATTAAAAGTATTTTATAAATAGAAGTCATTATTGCATCACTGAAAACAAAGACTTAGAACTGGGGCATAGTGTTTGCCATTTGTATTCATGTATTAGGGTCATTGTTTCCTGTGACTGTTTTATGTGACAGTTACTACATATCTTGAGATTAATATATATCCAGCTTCTGTTGTATGGATGGAATGTATGTAATGGTTGATAGATGCACAGAAAAACTGTGATGAACTTAATTGACAAAATTCTAAAGTAATTTGTAAACTGTGTTACTTAAAACACGTTTTTCTTTTTTTTTCCCACAAAGCTCGTGTGCAGAAATATTTTGTTTCTATTGGAGGATTGGATACATTAGCTAAAGTTCTCCTTGAGCTTATGCATGACTCCTGTTTGAGTCACTCTGGCAGAAAACTTGCAGTAGTAGTAACAAAGACTCTGGATGCCTGCATTGCTAATAACTGTGAGTGAAAGGACAGCTATCTCTTTTTTTTATATGGTAATTTTAAAATGCAATTTTTGAAGTCTTTTGTTGGTGGAAAAGTTACATAAATGGATGCTAAAAGGCAATGAAGTTATATACATCATTATATACACCCTAGGTGATGTTTCAGATTTTATTAAAATTGAAGTGGCTATATGAGGAGTGATTCAGTTCATCTGAGGTGAGTTACTTTCTCATTGTTGCTAAAATAAACATAGTGAAATCAAAACCATACCGAAAATGAAAAATAAGATGCTAGAGCTAGTTTTGGGTAAGCTGAGAACACGGCATGGCAGTCTATGCCTGAATAGTAAACTTTGGAAGCTTTGGTAACTCAGAGGTGGGACTGGACAAATGTGGTATGTCTGCATAGCACACCTTTGCTCTCTGGGTATTGCCATCCTTGAGGCCTCTGTGTATTCCATCCAAAAATCTGGAGAAGCCTGTGATCCTGATGACTCTGCTGTTGGCCATGGGTGTTGTATTTGACCCTCCTGCCATAAGGGCTCACTGCTGGGAGCTCACACAAGTTTAAAAGCATGCACATGCACCAGGTTTGAGTCTAGGCTCAAATCAGTGGGCATGGGACAGGATTAGGCTGCAGCATGGATGGACCAGCAGCTGCATTCCCAGCCTCAGGAAGGGATTGTCTTCTGCCAGAAACATTCCTGGCTCTTTTTTTTGGCACGTATCCTGGGTGTCCAACCTCACTCAACTCCTTTCTCTGTGCTGGAGCTGATGAAGGATGTGGAGAAACTCAGCAGACACCTACAAAACCTGCACGTGGCAAAGCCCTTGCTTGCCAGATGCTGTGCCACAGCTGCACCCAGCACAGCCTGGAGGGAGGGCAGTGCTGGCCTTGGGGTAGCAGGGACAGCCTGACTGCACCAGGAGGGGACAGAAGGGGAGGGCTGTGCAGGCCCAAAGCTTTGAGAGCTCTGTAGAGCTCCCCTGAAGAACAGCACTTTATATTTGTACTTATGGTGGAGTTTATTTTCCTCCCAATTCTTTTTAACATCCTAGCTGCCACGGGGGTTGTCTTGGCAAAGTACCACACTGTGTCTGAGCTGCTGAAGCTGCTGGCCAATGAGACACTGAATACAGGAGAAAGAGTCAGTATTATTCTAACCATTGGACACTGTACTGAAGTTTGTGGTAAGATATGATTTTTCTTTTTTCAGCTTCTACTAAATTCTCATACACAGCTTCTTCAGTGGTGTCATTTCATCAAGACTGGAATGTGAGGGAAAGTTCTGTTGAATAATATAATGTTAATACTCAGAAAAAAGTTTTCTATAATGTTCAATTTTAAATTTCAAAACTTGTTATCAGATGGTATCTTTAAGAGCTCTGAAAAAGCAGACTATTATACAAGAATTAGGCTATTATACAAGAATTATACAGGACTATTATACAAGAATTCAGGCTTAGGTATCTCTGGGTGAAATTAATCCAGACCTAAAAACTACTACAATATAAACATACCAAATGAGTTGTCTTGAGCTCTTTTTTAAGGGTCCTTGATATATACAGGCTCTGTCCTCTGGTTACAGAGCTATTTATTTTTAAAAGATATTATTATATAAATAAATTATTATACAATAACATTGTTTTTGAAATAACACCAGCAGTAAGTAGCCCTGAAATGTTTTTTTCAGGCTCCTCAGGGCTCACCCAAGCATATCTGGTAAAAATATAGCACTTAAGTTGGTATTTGACGGTAGTACAAGCAAACAGAATGCAGATTGAGACACACTGATTATTGTTCATTTACACTACTGTTTTTTCTCATGTAGGTTCAGATACACAAAAACAGGAGGTTGTGTTCAAAAATTCTGATTGATTATAATCCTATGAATGTCCATAACATGTTCAATAATTTTCTCAGTAGGTCATAAATCTATCTTAAAAGACATTTTTTCATGAAGAATTATTTGAAGCAAAGAGTATCAGAGAATGTCTTTTGAATAGAAATATGATTAAACCAACAGAATAAAGCTTTCTCTTAAAATGTCAACACTGTCAAAATATTTATTTTTTTAAATTCCTTTTTATCAAGTTCAAACAACACAGAACTGTTTTTAGCAAGTTGTCAGTTTTATGAACATGCAAATGATATCACAATAATAATGAAATTTAGCTAGTGGCATAGTTAACTAGGAGGAACAGAGTGGCTAGACCAGGATTAAACTACTAATTTTACTACAGCTTTGCTAATTATAAACTTCAAGCTTTTGGTATTTCTGCATCTCAGGGCTCACAGAAATGTAGTGTATCTACTTTAAGAGAACATAACAGAGGAATAGAGATACAGAAGGCACAATTCAAACGTTTTAGGCAACCATTGAGTGAGTTTAGAAATCCACCCCATAATTTGTCTCATCCTTCAGTTTTCTTACAAGAAAATGGAGTTATGTTCCAATCATCCTGTGTGAACTAAAGCTCTGCTGCTGCAGTCCAGGTAGTAGGTCATTACAGCAGGCTTGCATCTGGAAAGAAAACATCTTTTTCAGAATTCCCAGAAAGTTACAAGTATTAGCTGCTAAAATTATTGTAAGTTTGAATGTCTGAGACTGAATCCAATCTATTTTCCTTTACAATGCCCTGTTTTAGAAGAAAACCAGTGTGAACTGCTTCAGAACAATGGTCTTCCACTTATGATTCAGGTGTTAACAGAATCTCAAGATGAGGAACTAATCAAAGCTGCTACTTTTGTGCTGCAAAACTGCAAGCAAATGAGTAAGTTTGCTGTATTACTTTAAAAATGACTGTGATTATTTCCATCTCTGTGTTCTGCTGCTTTGCTAAATGATTTTGACTGCAGCAGCTCTGTAATTCTGTGTACTCCAAGAGGTGTTTGTTTCCTGCAGAGAAGTTGTCAATTTGCCATCATGGACTGATTATGGCATTTAGGCAGCAAAAGCACAAGGGAAAACTTCATCAATGTTGCAAAAATGCCTTTCTGAAACCTGTGTATGTAGGGCCAGTTCTTAAAAGCTTTCCTCTCTATAAATTATGTGGAAAATGTGAACATTATATAGAGAGAATAAACCACTAGACAATCAAACATGAAATCACTGTAATGACAATCATTTTGTAATATTAAGAAATTTTGATCTTTCTTTTTAAAGTAGGGTGTATTTTGAGACACTCTGGTTAAGCTTTTGATTAATTATCTGTACAGTACTACCAGTAAAACAGAAAGACACCTCGTCCTCTAATCTCTAGAGCATGGAAGGCATGCAATTGGTGATTGCTAAAAAGCATCTATTTACATTTTTGTACTGAAAGTATAACTCAGAATTTGGTTTGATTGAGAGGGTGTGGTGATTAGCAGTGCCCATTAATATGGAATTTTTTTTACAAAAGCAGAGACTTATGCTGGTAAAGAACCTATAGAGTTAGGATTAAGTCAGTGAAAAAGTCATTTTTTACACAGCATCATTGTGCAAACAGCTCATAGTAACTATAGCTGCAACCTCCCCTCCTGTAACTGCAATTTATATTTGAAGTATGTTGACATTTATGTGTAAATTTAAGTTTTACAGAAACTATTATTCACATATTTTATTTTGCATTACATTATTGGTGCTGTCCTTCAGCATATTAAAATATAATAAATACTAAGATGTTCATGGATAAAATTTTAAGTATTAATGTTGTTCTATATTTTATAAAGCTGAACAATTGTCTCTGAAAATAAATGACAATTCATTAAATGTGAGCAATGCAGAAGAACTGGATGTGCAAGTCAGGAAAAGAAGTCTACAAGATTACTGGAAGAAAGCAAAAGAAATTTTGCACAGAATAAACTTGATTGAACAAGAACACAATGAGGTTGGCCTCTTTACCAAAGTAGGATAAAACTCAGCAAATCTTTTGAGTTGAGGGAGAAAGAGAAAGTAAACCCTTAAAATAATTTCAGTGTGAGCTAAAAATGGGGAAAAACATTGGATGTGTGTCAAACTACAACCTGCAACTTTTACCATTACTGTAGATCACACCGTTCCACCTGTGCAGGGCAATCAGAGATTGGGGCATCTGTGTTTTATGAAGTAGTTTAGTTCATTCTAAAACTAGATTTTCTACAAAACAGAGATCATTTATGATGGAGAAACAAGTTGAATTTACTTTCCATTGTTTGACATTCAAATCTATAATTTAATATTTGCATGCATTAAATGCCCATGATTGTACGACGATGAAGGGATGGATGATAAAAAATGTGAACATAAGCTGGAATAAAGTTATTTCATATTTTCTTTGTGGTTTATAGCTGCTTGGTATCTCTGGGTTTGGAACAGCAAGTTTATGAGTACTTAAATGGATATTATGTTAAGTCCTTTCATTTCTAGCAGTGCCTTGCATTAGTAGCAAATTCTTAATAACTGCCCCTTCAGCAGCACTGCTGTCCTCTTGGCTCTCGGCTCAGGCAGGAGTTTTTGGAGCTTCTCTGCAACTTGCTTTACCTTCAGAGTTGTGCTGGTCTATCTAGTTAATCTTGTTACTAGATTTATTCAACATTTCTCTAGAGCTTGTGTAGTCACTAACTAGTATTTTTCAATATAGGTAGGAGTGCAAGGAGGAGTATTTGTAGATGGATCCTCAGTAGCCAATTCTGAAGCATTAAAATCCCATGAAGTGAATCCTGCTGATCCAAAAACATACACAGAAAGAGCATATAAAGGAGATCATTGCCCACTGACTTCAAAGTTGGATGATCAGGTTCTTTCTCCATCTGTAAATTGTCTTCCCCAAAACAATGAAACAGTGAACTCTGTGGATGGAGCTCCTGCTAGACAGAGTGGGCAGAGCGAGATTCCGTGTCCAGCTGCTGACCTGCAAACAGACAGTGCACTGCAAAGCCACAGGACAAATGGAAACACTGCTTGTGTAAAAAGTCAGTCTGTTCCTCAGGCAAGGTAAGTACCCTACACCTAAGCAGACACACTAAGTTGATCTTTTCTTAGTAATGTCCAAATTTAAAGCCAGCCTTTTCAATTCTGTGTTAGTGAGCGTGTCTTTTTGTTCTAGTGAAAAGACATAGCCTTTTGGTGACCCGTTAGCCAGTGTTCCCTGGGAGTGTCTTGGAGAGCACAGGTCAAGGATTGTAGATATTGTAGTAAAAGCTGCTGGTATTTTTCTTGGAATGGAGCTGCAGCTCAGTGGTGAGAATTCATCCATGGCTCTGGCCTCAAAACTGTCACTGATGTCACAGATCAAGATTTGACCCACTGATTTGGACCAAACCACAACGAGTTCTGTAAAGTACTTACCAGGAAAACAGCAGGGAGAGAACTGCTTGAAAAAAGATGAAACTTAGAGTGGCTACAAACTGGGGAAAAAAGTTTGCCCACCTCCACTTTTGTCCCCTCATATTCCATTGTTTCCCTGCAGGGGAAGAGCCCTGTTTAGGCATTCCCTCTTCTCTTGCTCATTGCTCTCACACAAATGCTTATTGTCCTTTTCTTCTTTTAGTTGTCATGTTTATCTTTCCTGTGAATAATAAATAAACTATTGATAGGTGACTCGCAATAAAAACACAGAATCCATTCTCTTAAATTATATCAGTAATATCCCTGCAGACAAACAATGGGAGAGGATGAGCAAAACTGTGGTTCTCTGGAGGAGATTCTTTTTGTTCATTTGGTTGGTTTGGGTTTTTGTTTGTTTGGTGTTTTGTTTTGTGGCTTTTATGTTTTATAGGGCTTTTGTTATATTTTTTGGGCTTTATTTTTTAGGTTTTATTTTTGTGTGGGTTTATCTCATTTGTTTGTTTTGGGGTTTTTTTGAGTCCTACAGTTTTATTGTGCTTTTCTGATGTGGCTGACTGCACCTTGCTCTATGCAGTTTCCTTGTATGCATTGTTGTCACTTTGCAGCACCACAGAAATTACCAAGAGCCTGGCTGTTGGCCATGGTGCATTCAGGTAGAGTTTGCTGTGCTGTTGATCAGCAGCATTTCACACAGCTTCTGTATTTTTGCTCTGGCCTCTGAAGCACAAAACCATCCTGGGTTTGTATTTTTAAAAATACAACCAAACAACCAAAAAGCTCTCTCCTTGCCTGTGAAATTGTGTGAAAACAAGAGTTACTGAAGGATAACCATGGACTGGGGTCCTTGCTCCTGCAGCATTCACAGGCAGGCAGGGGCACAGAAATGCACCATCACAGCATTGTGGGAACGTGTTGGTTGCATAGAAGTGAATCAGTGTAAGCAAAGAAGAAAATCCATTACCTTTTAGATCATTTGCTACAAGTGGTGAAGGCTACAGTGTTTTGAAGACTTTATGCAAGTTTTTTGTGCAGAGTAATCTTGCTGTAAGTCAGAACTGCCAATTCCCCTGGAAACCAGCAGCCCCTAAAGCTCTGCATTCGCTGGTGAATAGCACTGCCAGGAGTGCTGATCACAGACCCCACAGTAATTACAGACTGGGTGCCATTAGCCCAGGAACTTGGGATAATTAGAATCACTTTTTACAGCTTTATCTTTTATATATTTGATATGGGGTTTGTTTTGCCATTGGAATGTATGTAGTAATTTACAGGTAAATAAATGTATGTTGTAACATTTTATTCTTTTGAATTTGTTCACATTGTTGTCTTCTCAGTGAACAGTTATTTCAACAACCAGCAGAGCCTGTTAGAAATGGGAAACAGACATGGACATCAGGTACAAATAGTTAAACATATTCCTGTCTTAGATGATTTTGCTTCTAAGGAGATTTTAATTAGTTTTGTGTACTTTTATCACCACTTTTCCTCAATTGTTATGCATCTTCACATGACAGAGTAATTAATATCCTTTAAGTGGTTTGTGTAGTACTGGAGTTTTATATTGTACACAAATTTACCAGGAGAATATTTATTCTACTTTTCTTCTAATGCATATTGTAGCTTTTTTCTTTTTAATTGATCTTTAACTATTCAAATGAATGTACCACAGATAAATGTTTCAAGTTCAGTCTGAATGCAGTTTAATCTTTAATCTGTACTGAGCAGTGAAAGCAGTAATAGAAAATACACAGGGATGCTGGTTTGGTTGTATCCTTGTAAGCCTGGGACAGAACCTGCCTGGAACAGTGGCCTCTGCCTGAAGCCATTCCTACATGCTGAACATGTGTTAAAGATGAATGTTCTTCAGATTTGCTGTGATCTTAGTCTGATCTATTTATTCCAGAATTGTGGTCTGTTCAATCAAATCTTTATTCATCATTTAGTAATTAGTATTTGCCAGAATGGTGGCTTCACAGGTGACAGGCTGGTCACTGGTTATAGCGTTTTAAACTGAGAGTGCCTGTTATTCCAGTACATCCCATTCTTCAGCAGCAGAGTCCAAACATAAATAAAGTTTCTGGAGCTTATTTAGGCAATATAAGTTTACAGAGTTAATTTGCTGTATTCAAGTTAAAGTAATATCCTTTGAGAGAGTGATGAAAAAGCACTGAATTGAACATAAGTACTCTGGATTTACAAAAATGTAAATGTGACACATATAACTTGAGGAATTTCACTTGGATTTTTTGCTGTTACGTTAATTAAACTTTAATAATCTACAAGCAGAAAATGCAATTGAATGTAGGCACAGTGATGCAGGATTGCCCTGGCAAAAGAAGGTTACATGTGCTTAGTGGGTTTTTTCCTTCCTCTTTTAGATCAAAATTCATCCTACTCAGAGATAACCAGGAAACATAAAAGTACTTCAGCTACATCTTCATCCCATAAAATGGCAGATTTAAGGTGTTCAGGTAAATATTCTCTCAGGTCTTTCTTTCCAGAGTACATCAAAGAAGCCTTAAAGAGTCAGCAATGCAGTAAGTGGACTGACATTACAGAAATGTTAGCACATCCGTCCTATTACCTGTCATGTAAATCTTAACTACTCAATTTCCTTTTTCTGCTTCTAAAAGAAAAGGATTTGTATGTGGATATTATAGTCAAGCCCATGTTTTTTTATTAAAACCCCCCACCAAACCCAAAAAACTCCAAAGCAACCCATTACCCACCTTTGAACGTTATTTTTATCAAAGTTGTCAAACTAAATTCAACCTGAACTTTTATCTTATGGTAGAATGTTACAGATGTGTACTTGTACTTCTTATGATTCCTCACACAAGTTCTCCTTCAGCTGATGCAACTTAACAATGAGAACATGTAAGAATAACTGAACCATACGTTACCCTGGGAATGTCCTCAAAAATAAACAGCAAGGCTTCCTGGGAGGGAATTCATGCCTAAACTAGGCTTATCCTTTATTCAGGTTACTACAGACAGCTGCCACAACACAAAGTTTCAAAGTATGGCAAAGACATGCCTCATCTTTTGGCTCCTGGGTAAATGTGCAAATGGCACTGAGGCTCCTTTCTTCCCATCCCACTAATATTTTTACTTCTGTACAGGATTTGTGCTTTATTCAGGACTGCTGGAGTTCAAGTGCAGTGGAACTTGGTGTCATAAAACACTGAAAACAATTTTTTAGGGTTTTTTTAAGATAGAAAATACAAAGCAAGAATTAAGTATTTTCAAAAGCGTACATAAAAATGAAACCTCTTTGAGACATTTATGTGGAAAACCAGAGGTCAAAATGTAGATCACAGTGAGTGAAATGAAACACTGGCCTTCCTGGTGGCTTCTGCAGCATCCATGCTTGCTATTTCTACAATATGCTGGTTTTTTCCAGGTTGTGCAGCAGGAGGACTGTCCTTCAACAGTAAAACCTTTACCGCGGTGTTACAAAGGTGTCTGCACCGCTGTGACCATCACAGAGTCATTCTGGAGGCTGAAGAGAGGCACAGGAAGGAACTTCGCAGGCTGGCTGTTCTTAACAGCAGATACACCACCCGTGAGAGTAATTATGGGCTTTTATTGTTAGTAGTTGTAACCACTGTTTTAAATTGCATTTAAAATTGTGAACTTCTTGTGATCTGACTCCGATTGTCCTCTTGTTTTAAACTCACTCATTTAATTTGATTTGCACTAAGTGAGATCAGAACTGTCCACATTTTTGGGGAATCTTGTGTATTTCTTGGCCTTGGTGACAGATCCTCATTATAGGCTGTGGTGAGACTGTCAGGTTTGACAGAAGTAGTCAAGTGCTAAGAAAAGTGAATGTATTAAGTTGAAATAATTGTGAATAGATGTATGGCATCATGACAAGGTCATTTAGTTCTAATATTGCATGCTTAAGGATCTAACACATTTATAAATCTTAACATTCTTAATATCTTTCTAGTTTAAAGAATGCATTTTGAAAAACAGTTATTAATTACTGGCATTTATTCTGGTGTTCATCTTCTATTTTCCAGAAATACTGCTGACCCCAGTGAAAAAAGACATGTTGCATACAGAAATATCCCATCTTAGGAGCAAAAAGGAGAGTTTCCAAAGTAAGGGCTGGGTTTGTAATTTAATGCAAAAAGCTCTTAATGTCTACTAATTCTTTTGCAGAGCTTTACCATGGGAGTCTGTGGATAGAGAATTATGGTGGTTTTTCCTCTTCTCCAATTTCTGTGAATAAACTGTATCTCAGTATGCAGAAAGTGCATGCTCTATAATCATGAAATTGTGTCATACACATTATTTGACTGCAAAGTTATTGGCACTTGCTGTTGATCCTGCTTTGAATCCTGTCAGGGTTCCTTCCACACCACCTGCTGTTTTTCAGTTTTGTGGCATTAATGTTTACAATGCAGAAGTACAGTCAGGACCAGAGGAGAGTTCAGTTGTGTGTTCCTGGGTTCAGCCTCACTCCTTTCTGCTCTTCCAGCCATGCCACTGTGTCAGCCCTGCTCTGTTCCTGCAGGATGCCCTGCTGGGCACTGGGGTCTCTGTGCTGGGATAGCCACAGGGGGAATCCTCAACAAGTGCAACGTGTGGGGCATGAAAACAACCTGTCAGAAAGTGAATTACACACCTCTTTACTTGTTAGCTATTTATTTGATATGAAGTGTTGAAGGAGAATGTGTTAACAAGGCAGAGATGGAAAAAGGAATATAAATGCCACCAGATTCTGCAGTGCAGTTTTGGAACACTGTGTTTGCAGCCCCATCAGTTGCCCATAAAACCTGGTATTCTTTATAATACACAACTACCCCATTTGTAGAAGAGTCCATATATTTTAGAGATTTTATTCTGTAATATAGCAAAAACGTTAATGTTATTTCACCCCATTACTCTGCTAATATATATTTTTACATAACTCACCAGGAATTTTTTTCAGGATGTGGTGTTTGTGGGTACCTGCAGAGCTCTCACTACAGTCACAGTTCCTATAGTCATCAACTAGTAACCAACCCTGTTTCTTAGGATGGATTACCAGAATTTTTAAAGTAGGCTGAAGCAGTTCTCTAAAGAAGGACTTCACTTCTAAAACATTAATGCTCCTTTAAAATGCACTCTCTTTGGAAAAATCAGCCCACCCATCAGGAACTTATTTTTAGGATTCTATTTTCAAAAACCTTGCTTATGTGGTTAGTTAATGTAATTAATTTACATTAAAAGTGAATTGATTTGTAAATTTCTTTATATTTTTCCCTCTCCAGATTCAGAAACTAATTAATTTGTCTGTGACAGCCACAGAAGTATTTTAAAATTAAATTAAAAACCCAAACCAACTGTATTTCGTCTTGAGAGCCTGTTAGAGCAATGTATTACGTTTAGCAAGTAAACATTTTCTGTAAAGTGAAGCAAACTGAATTTTCCAGTCTTTCTTCCAAGACAATGTAGTAGTATGGCTCAAAAGATGGTTCGTTCTTAATTTTTGATTCCTAAAACATTACCTGTGTTTTGTGTTTTGTGGTTATTTTCTAAGACAGATGTGCAATGTTTTATTGTTTGGGCTTTCTTTTAAGGTATTCTTTTGACTCCAAGTAGGAAAGCCAAATCTAATACTTCAAACAGAGATGGATATCATGAAAATATTAGATGGACTGGCAACTATAACTTGACACCTGCCTATGAAAAGTGTGAGTATTACCAGAAAATTAATTCTCTTATGTGCATAACTTAAAGATCAGGTTTTGCATTTAGATCAGGACATTGAGAGAAGCACCTGCCTTCTTGTTGGAGACAAATGGCTAAGGATTTAAATAAACTCTTATACCTTCAATCATAGGAATTAACTCAAACATCAGTAATACTATTACTTGTTCGTTGCTTCCAATATGTAAATAATCCTCATGTGTTAATGTCAATTATGAGAAAAAGATCTAAGGAGAATGGGATATCACTAATAAAGCAACATTTACATATTCAGGTTCATTAGAAGAAATGCTCCTTTAAGCACTACATTGAGTTTTACTGTAGATTTCAGTTAGTTTAAAATAACTAAGAGCCTCCTTGTTCCCGATTCTGTAGCTTTACAAAAAACCCAAGATGCTAACTTGAAGAGACATGGAGTCAGAGAAATGTGCAACCAGAAATGTCAGCACTTAAAAGAAAAAGAAAACTTCATACCTTCACTGGACAAAGATGAGGTTAGTTATGCAAAGCCTAATCATACACTCATGTGTTTGTACATGTTCAAAGAAAAGCACTATGAATTGCATCATCTCTTTTTAAGTCACCTTTAACAGGAGCCCAGTAGCAAAATTAACCTTATTCAAAAGATGCTCTGTTGATTCTACTGCAGTCATAGTGATTTACCCCTGAATTGAATTAAGCATTTTTCAGCTCACAGTCTTTTCTACATAGTGGATATGGAGGTATGACTTTTCCTGTACTGATAAAAACTTGCACAGTATAGGAATAACAGAAACCTAAAGGAATAAACCTACTGAAGGTACAAACTTATGTAGGTACAACAGAATCAAAGGTAAAGATCACAGAAAAATACTGTATTTCAGTAAGTGGGTGACAGTGAAAAAACCTTGAGGAAACGTTGCCTTGGTTGGGTGATCATTTCTTTACAACTGCTTAAGGGTGTGTTGCCAAATAGTTTACTTCCACATGCAGAACAGTATGTAAATTGACATCATTTTTAATTACACCAAAATAAATATTTGCAGAGTAATGAATTATATTCCCTGGACATGAACACACAAACCTTGAACAAGAAAAGAAGAACCCGAAAAGATTTCACAACTGAAGAAATTACCTGTCTTTTGAATGGAGTGAAAAAAATGGGCAATCACTGGAATTTAATTTTGTGGTCTTACCCATTTCAGAAAGGACGGACAAGTGTTGATCTTTCCAAGAAGTACTACAGGTTACAGAAGCAGGTAGTTGTAATTCAGTTTTCTACTAGTCCTAAATGCTGTGAGGTCAGTTTTCATTGTTTGCCCCTGCACTGACTTGCAGGAAAACCAGACAAGCTTTCAGACTTTGCAGCCTGTGGGACTGTGCTTTGTGTTGGTTCAGTGCTGTGCTGCCTGTGGGAATGGTCTGCAATGGAATTCCATCAGGGCTCGTGCTTGGAGAGAGAGACCCAAAGGAGGAAAATATCAGAGAGCCTTTGAACCTACCAGTGCCACCTGCCAGGGCACAAAGAGAGTCAGTTAAGGACTCTGAATTAATCCCTGTGTTTATCAGGAAGTTGGTATTTCCTCTGTTCAGCTTGTTTCCTGGTGCTGGTTTGTGACTCTCCAGCAGTTTCCCAGTGGTTGATCCATACAGGCCCCACATAGAGATGCTGTCTGGGGATGGAGAGAGTATATTGCTGCCCTGCCTTGGATCCAAGGAGCACTGATGCAGGGAGCAGTGATCCAGGGAGCATTGCTGCCCTGCCTTGGATGCAGGGAGCATTGCTGCCCTGCTTGGGATACCACTGGAGTGGTTAAGTGGCAAGCCTTTGCCTACTGAAAGGTGTTCTATAATTGTAAAGTGTTTTGGGCCAGCAGTTGTCTTGACATTTTCTCTTTTATCTCCATTTTATAGATGCAAAAAAACCCCAAAGATCATCAATAACGTTGTCCAAGAATGCTTTGGATTTTGGTGCAGATTGTTGAAGAACAGCATTTATAGCAGCAAGGTGTTGCCAGAACATGAGCCCTTGGAAAATTTAGATTGGCTCGGACTCATGTTTTCCAGTGGTAACTGAAAATTTAATTTACTCTAATTTGGCCATTTCTTTTATACAATGCTAGCATAGGCAACAGAATGCTTATCAGTCAAAATTATTTTTTTAAACTTGACTTAACCTTTTTGAGCATTTGACATATGTAACTTTTGATGTAACTTTTTGTAGCTTGCCTTATACCCTTTGTAAGAAAAGGCTATATTGCTAAAGTGAATATTTTATGTTCAAAACTGCTAATGTTGTTAATGTTGTTGTGTCTGAATTTGTTTCCTGTTAATAAGTGAAATGTTAAAACCGGGTAAAATATTTTGTTATGTGTTTAATATGCTGTATGTGCAGAAAAATGTACCTGTGACAGAAAATACTGGTTAAGCACTGCTGTTTGTAGGAAGCAAATCTTCCTTTGTTCCAGTAAGTACTCACTGCTGAGCTAAGCAGGTACTGATAAAATTTGGCTTCTGTTTACAATTGGATAATTTTTGGTGTATTTTTCAGGTAAGTGAGCAGAACCACCATTTCTGCTAATTGCACAATTTTAACAGTGGAAGTCTTAGTAACTTGATTTTTTTCAGGGATAGCCTTAGTATTTCATTTTTATTTTTCACCTGTTCTGATAAAAGACTGATGAATCAATAGTTAATTTATTATGGAAAAGGTTTAGTTAGCATGTTAGCTCTAGGTTTTTGTGATGTAGCTTAAATGCTTAAAAACAAGCAAGATAACCACAAACAGAGAGACTTGCTGTAAAGATGATGCCAGTGATATAACAAATGCATCTTCTAATATTTTCAGCAGTTGCAACTTGGTTTTTGTATTATTAAAATATTCAAGCAAGTATAAAAGATGTCTGTGAGTGGAGCTGTTGCCAGCAGTGAAGTTGAGTATTGGTGTAACTATTTTCAGTGGGAGCCAAGGGACTCCCGAGGCTGGATGGGCACAACAGGGACATTTGGGTCCCTTACACACCCCAACAACTATTTTTCCAAGGGCTCAAAGCCAGTCCAGACAAGTTGCTACTTCATCTATTGGCTGAATGTGTGTTAATAATCCATATTATTCTGGCCTAAAATATATTTCAAGTGGATAAAAGTGCAAATCTTTCCTTGACACAAGGTCAGAATATCCCAGCACTGACAATTTTCCTAACCTCATGTATGATTTAGGTTAGGAAGGCCCTCTGGAGTCCATAATCTAATCTCCTCCTTGGGGCAGGGCCAGTTTCAAAGCTGGGGAAGTTGCTCAGTGCCTTGTCAAGTTCTGAACATCCTCAAGGATGGGATTCTCACAGGCTCTTTGGGCAAGTTGTGCTGGTGCTCCAGCTCCTCCTGTGCCACCAGGTGATGGAACAACAGCCTGGAACACTGTGGTGTGATCTCGGCAGTCCCAGACCAGGCGCTCCAGAAACCTGATGTGTGGATTTGTGCACGTCAATTTCTTGCTCTCCTTTTGATTGACTGCACAGTCTTAATCATTTAATTTTCTTGCACAAGTGCTTTGAGGTCCACACATAAGGACATCTTAAAAGGATAATGCAAGAGGGTAGTTAGTGTCACTTCTGGGCTGCTGGAGCCACCCAGGCAGGATTTCACACCTTGAGAAGCTGAACCGGCTGACAGACCACGCAGGAAAGAGTGTTTGCAAAACCCGTGAAGTTCTGCAGTTGTGTTGGACGAGCGGGGCGTGCGAGGGCTGTAGGATGTGGGTGGTGATGAAAGCTTTCAGCAGTCGGGCACAGCTGTACCGGGACTTCCCTCGGTCCCGGGGTACAGCCGGGGCTGGGCAGGGACAGGGACAGGGGCTGGGACAGGGATAGGGCTGGGACAGGGCTGGGATAGGGCTGGGACAGGGATAGGGATAGGACAGGGACAGGGCTGGGACAGGGATAGGACAGGGCTGGGATAGGGCTGGGACAGGGCTGGGACAGGGCTGAGACAGGTAGGGCTGGGAAAGGGCTGGGACAGGGACAGGGATAGGGATAGGATAGGGCTGGGATAGGTAGGGCTGGGACAGGGACAGGGATAGGGCTGGGACAGGGCTGGGACAGGGACAGGGCTGGGACAGGGACAGGGCTGGGCAGGGACAGCGCTGGGCAGGGCTGGGACAGGGACAGGGCTGGGCAGGGGGACAGGGCTGGGCAGGGACAGGGCTGGGCCCCCCATCCGTGTGGGGAGCGCAGGGCAGCGCTGCCCAGCCAGGCCCGCCAGCAGAGCTGGGTCAGCAGCCCCCTCGCTGCCTGGGGCAGTAGGTGTCGGGAGTGCTCCTCTCCCTGTTGCTCAGCCCCTGGGGCACCCACAGGCATCTCAAACCCCCCTTTTCCCCTCTGTTTTCCCGCAGCGTTCCCTGTTCTCGGCGTTCTCCAGCTTTGGGCCGCTGTACTCGGTGCGGGCACACAGCAATGCGGCTGTGGCAGGGCCGGGATGCTACGGGATCATCAGGTTCTACTCGGCCCACGATGCCAGCAGGGCCCGGCACGCCTGCCATGGACACCGGCTCTTCCAGAGGGCTCCGGTGAAGGTACGGGCAGGGATGTTCCAGAGGGTGCCATGAAGGTACAGGCAGGGATGTTCCAGAGGGTTCCATGAAGGAACAGGCAGGGATGTTCCAGGGAGTGCCATGAAGGTACAGGCAGGGATGTTCCAGAGGGTTCCCATGAAGGTACGGGCAGGGATGCTCTGGTGAAGGTACAGGCAGGGATGTTCCAGAGGGCTCCGGTGAAGGTACGGGCAGGGATGTTCCAGAGGGTTCCATGAAGGTACAGGCAGGGATGTTCCAGAGGGCTCCATGAAGGTACAGGCAGGGCTTGGCACCATCAGCTCCACAGCACCACATGGAGTGTGATGACTGAGGGACTGGAGCATCTCTCCTAGGAGGAGAGACTGCAAGAGCTGGGCCTGCTTAGTCTGGGTGCCAAGAGGGTGTTGCCAGGCCCTTCAGTGCCAGGACGAGGAGCAGAGGCCATAAACTAAAACACAGCAAGTTCCCCCTCGGTGTGAGGGAGAACTTCGTTCCAGTGTGGGTGGCAGAGCAGCTGGAACAGCTGCACAGGGAGGGTGTGGATTCTCCCCCTCTGGAGACATTCCAAACCCACCTGGATGTGCTCCTGTGTCATCTGCTCGGGGTGACCTTGCCTTGGAGGAGGTGATCTCCAGAGGTCCCTCCCAACCCTGACAGTTCTGTGATTCTGTGAAATACTTGATCTCGGAGGCGCAAAACCTTTTCTAGGTTGTGGCTGGGTACTGCCACTATGCTGGCATCCCAGGGAGCACTGAGGCAGCAAAATGGCAGCATCCTCCCCCTGCAATAACTGCCTGGCCCTGTTTGTGGGCAAAAACAAGTGAAATATTTCACACACCTGAGAAGCACACACACTGTCAGGAATAGGTTACTGAAGGACGACTCTCTCAGAGCTGTCAGTGGTGTGGCTGGAGTGGGAGCCTCACAAGCAGAGCCTGGCTAAGCAGGGTTCTTCTCTCCTGGGCAGGTTTGTGTTTGCACCAAGCAGAAGGAGTTTCAGCAACAAACCCCTGCTCTCAGCAGCAACAAGTGCCAGGAGTTGGCCAACCACTACCTTGGCTTTAATGGCTGGTCCAGTCGCATCATCACGGTAAGGGGCCCTTTGTGGTCATCCATCATCCTTCCCCTCATCCTCCTCTTCTTTAGTTAGTGGTGGAATAAGCAGAATTGTCCTCAACTCAGCAAATGATAGTGAGCCACAAGGGCTGCATCTTGGGCCATGAATGGGGGACATTTGAGAGCCTCGGGGTAGCAGATTGCGATGGGTGAGGGCACTGGCTTGGCTTCTGTCAGTAAAAGTGGGGGTGGGCTGTGAATAAAGCAATGCAGGGCCTGACAGTGCTCTTTGTTTGCTGAGAGTGAGGTGGCTGAGACTCCCAGAGGATGGGCACTGTGAGGTATTTCTAAAATAGGATCAAACCAGCAAATATCCCTCCTTTGTCTCCACCACCTGGTTCAGCCTCTCATAGGCTTTACAGAGCAGGTCTGGTTTGCAGACTTAGGCCTAAGTAGGCATAAGCCTTCCTATCCCCACCCTCTTTAATCAGAAATCATTGTGCTCTTCCCAACAGCTGCAGAACGTGTCTGGCTTTGATGGTGAGAATGAAGAAACGGGAAAGACCTCACAGAAGGGCTCAGTGAAGTTCCTGTGTGCTCTGGACGTGACGCTGCCCAACCACGGTGTCCGCTCCCGGGGAGTTGCCCTGGGGGAGGCAGACGTGGGAACTGGGGAAGGTAGGCTTTGGGGCACTGGGAGTCTCTCCCAGCAGCTGTTGCACACACTGGTCAGTTTTGGTTTGGCACCGTTGGTGGGATCCTGAACCTCTCTCCTCCCTGCTTCACACCAGTGTCCCTTTCCTGTCCCCTGTGCTCCCCCTGTTGCCTGCAGCGTTATTTGTTCCCATCGCAGCCACTTCTGGTGTGAAGCTGCCACATGAGCATGTCCTGGGCACCACTCCAGTGCCTGCTTTGTGTGCAGGGTCCTCTCGAGGTCAGTAATGTGCTGCTTGCTTGTGTTCAGATCCTCTGGAGTTCCTCATGGCCTCGAGAAGAGCTCAGAAGCTCGCGGTGGGCAAAGCTTTGTCTGCGGCCTTTCAGAAGATCCTCCTCGTAGTCTTGGGTAAGACCTGGGATTGTGTGCAATATTTGGGCAAATTTTAGAACTTCATTGATCATTGATATGGATTCTTTTTGCTCTGAACCTTTCTTGAGGCTGGAAGGAGCAAAATGAAACTTTTGTTGTGGTCTGTAGTGATTTATGAGAGAGGTTCCTCCCTGTGAGTGAAAGGAAAATCCAACAGGAGGACCAGTATATTTTTGATTAAGTAACTTATTGAAAGTCCAGGTTCCAAGGGTCTAAATGGTGGCAGGGAGAGCTTTTTAACACTACAGGTGCATGCTGAACAGGAATGTGAGGAAAGTCTGCCTCCAGGGGTAACAGGAGCTGAACTGCAGCACTTTGCATGTTCCTGGCCTGGCCATTAATGAAGAGAAATTGTCCCATTTTTGAAGTTGAGGGGAGGTTTATTGTTGTTACACGCAGTAGTAACTACCACATCTCTGGCTCTTTATGCTGTTTCAGAAAATGGGAAAGTGGCCGTGGAATACGATTCCTCCCAGGAGGAGCCCACAGACTCCTTAACAGAAGAGGAACTGAAGGGGCTTGTTCAGGTAAAAGCAGTGGGTACTGAGCTTTTCTACAGGACCTGTGTGTTCCACCCTTTAGCTGTGGCAGCCTCCAGCAGCCTCCTTGGATGCAATTACTGCCACTTAAATCCTTGGAAGTAATTACATCTTGGAATTGTACAGAGGTTGAGGTTTTAAAATTCCGACTCTCTTGGCTATCTTTGTGCAGAAATGCAGGTATGATGTAGATGGGACAGACAGACAAGGAGTACAGGGCTGAGATGGTGCAGCCTGACAGATCTGACACATCACAGTGTCCAGGGCTGCTCTTCATGCAGTCTGAGAGAGTGAAAATCCCAATAAAGCCATAGGTGTTGTAAAAGAGCAAGTATGTTACAGAAAAAGAATTTTACTCTTGATTTCTCTTCACAGGTCAATGAATTGTCATTGAAAGAATTTGACCTTGAAGGAGAAGAAGTTTTATCTGATTTCAGTTTTGATGACATGCCATGAAATGCTGTGTTTACTTTTCCTCCAAATCCCTGCCAGTGAAAGAAATGGACAATAACCCCAGTGTTACTAAAACTAAGCTCCATAGACCCCATAAGCCCCAGAGGCCCCACAGTACTCACAGACCCCATAGGCCCTACTGCTTTGTTTTCTCTGTGTGTGTGAGATTCCTGAGGACCAGCACTTGCTTGTCAGCATGGTAATCCAGTGTCTTATTTCTAAAACAAATACTTAAAAACCCACATTTTCCTACCCAGCCATCCATTAGAGGAAGGTAAGCAGGTAAATGAATGTTGAAGACTTCCTCCAGAACAAGAACGGTTGTAGCTGCTCCCGAAGATTTGCTCCATTCTACTTGAAAATAGAGGTGTCATTTTACAGTGAATAGAACTGTGGAACTCTTTGGGGACAGAGAGGTTCTTTAGGAGGCACCCAGCTGTCCTGGGAACTCCTGTCCCATGTGAGACCAGCCTGTTGTATCAGAGCAATGCTCCACCCACTGCCTTAACACAGGGAATGATCAACCAGTTGATCAGCAACTGACTTTTGAGAATCCTGTGTGATTTTATATTTATAGTCATTTCCACTCTGGACAATCCTGTTAGCCTTAATTCTCTTTTGTTTTGTACTTGAAATAAAGTTGCATGTAAGGGCCGTGGTTAAATAAATACCTTGAAAATTCTCTTTTCCCCTTTCAGTACATTAGCAGGAATGCTCAATTAAAACAAAGGGAGGGCTCAGGAGGAATACAGTGTGATTTAGAGCATTATAATAACCATTTCACGTTTCCAAATGGATACATAATTTGTGGCATGAGTAGGGCCTGTTTAAAATGCTGCCTGAGGGAACATTTCATTTCCAAGTGTACTGTTCTCAGAGTTCCATGAAAGCACTGGAGATGGCACCAGCTGGCACCCCCTCAGCCCGTGTTTGCTTGTCATGATTAAATGTGGCAGGATGGGTTTTCCAAGGAGATCAGTCACCTGGTGTTTCTGCAACATCCCTCTGTGCTGCCCAGATCTCCCTAAGGAAAACAGCAGCTCAGGAGCCCATCAGCTCTTCCAAAAGGAGGGTTCTGCTGCACAGATGCACTGTTGGCTCTTCACTAAAAGGAAATCCAAACCACATCTTACTGGGTGACCGAAGGGCTCAGAGTTAGAAATTGCAACTCATATATTTTTAAGCACATTATTAACATCCTGAATTCAAGCAAGTTGCCTTTTGTCCTCCCTGACTTAGCAATGAACTGTTCAAGATGTGTCTTTTCTCCACACGAAGGAACAAAACAAATGACACAAACCAAGACGGAAAGTTCAGCCTAAGAAAATATGGATGATGGAGAAACTAAGACCTGGGTTGTTTGGAAGTCACTGAATTGCTGCATTGGATAAAACTGGCCATTTCTGCAGTCTGGGGTCAGCTGTGGAGGGACCAGAGCAGAGGCAGCAAAACCACGGAAAGAATAACAGTGACAACATAGACTGAGAAGATCTGGAGTCTCTCTCACAGAATAACAACAGGGACCTTTAGAAGACTTGGAGTTTCCTTCAGGGAATTACTCCATTGTACCCCTGTCATTTTGTGTTCTCCTAAACTCAGTCTGTCCTTAAGAAGGAATATATGTCCATTTTCCTGCACTTGCAGCCAGGATGTCCTACACTAGAAATCTGTAGAGGGCACAGTGTGGGGAAAGCCAGAATCTCAGGGTTAAAATTCTGTGATGGAGACACCAGCTCCACCACAGACACTGGCCAGGCCAGTAACAAGTGTGCCCTCACAGAAATGACCAAATCTACGAGGCTGGACATTGATGACAGCACAGAGGTGCTTGTAGGGATTTTGATTTACCTCTGATGACTCTGCTCACATGGTGTGTACATCTGAAATGATCTTCCTCCAGGAGAAAGCTGGGGAGACTCCTTCTGCCGTGGATAACACAAAGTGACTTCAACATCTGAAGTGTGCATGTGAGATGTTCAAATGTAGAAAAGCAGGGCTCTGCTGGAACTCAGAGGGTATGGACAAGGATCTTCTTCGCTCACCTTTTTAATCCAAAATTCATCCAGCTCTGCCAAGCATAGGGAAATTTCTATGCATACAAACAAGCAGCAGGAAATTCAGCCTATTTTTCTTCTAAGTAAAGGGCACAAGGGATTTCAGGGAGTTAGAAACCTGCCCATGGTAGGGGATTGGAACGAGAGGAGCTTTAAGAGGCCTCCCAACCCAGGCCATTCTATGATTCTGTAGTTTAGTGATTTGTGAAGTTTTTTAAGGCTTTGACCCCAAAATCTGTTTGGAAGAAGTGGTGGACACAGTGGAGAAGGTGGATAGATAAGGAACACCAAGTTCTTCCCAAACCTCTCTGTAACACAACTTCAGTTTAACCTTTCCTGGCACTTTTTACTGGGAAGTCCAGAAAAATCACTTACTTTATGCCCCACAAATTAAGACAGATGGGAATATCATTGCAGTCGTTATGAATAATATGTGTGTACCTGGACACAAGCAGGAAATCCATCACTCAGCCAGCTCCAAGGTTGGGATGTGCTACATTTGTGGGAAAGCGTGGAAATTCTGTGCTTTGGTTTTCTATTTGGAAACACAGAAAAAAAAATTACTTTTGTTTTGCTTTTGATCAGCATCAGGGTGGATGATCCAATGCTGTGTTACCAGCTGCAGCCGTGGCACTGTTTGGGGTTGGTGTCTGTGTGCATTAAATTCAGATGCAGTGAATCCACACTCTGCTGTTCCAGCAAGGCTTTCCCCATTGTTTGTGCAATCCTTGATGCAATGCAAACCCCATGTAAGGGATTCCAGTGTTTTGTGTGCTCTTCTCTGGGGAACAGGACGCCAACATTAGGAAGTTCAATTCCCTGGATATCAGACATCTAAAGGTAAATTTAAATATTTGAGCTGGTCATCCCTCGCTCTGCTCTCTGGAACAGGACTCATCCAAGCTATTTTTACCTTTTCCCTTAGCATGATTTGTGTTGTCTCCTGGAAGTGCCTTTTTCTCTCCCTTGGCTGTGAAGGAGACTGGAGTGAACGACTCAGATGGTGAGGGCTCCTGTGCTTGAATAAATCCCTCCTTGCAGTTTCAAACCTTCTGTCTGTCCCTTCTGCTGCCAGTCTCCAGGTCAGTCCCTGGGCCAGTGCCCGGACCTGCTGGGTAGTCTGTCTCTCTTCCCACCTCCTTCTAGGGCAAGGCTGGACCAGGCATCCTTTCAGGAGGTTCCCAGTCAAATTCCAAATGAGGTTTAATAGAGGAAAACATGGAAGAGGAATCTGAATAAAACCTTGTAGCCCATCCAGTGCCACCCTCTGCTATGGGCAGGGACACCTTCCACTAGCCCAGTGCCCCAGGCGTGGGGCACTCCAGGGATGGGGCACCCACAGCTTCTCTGCCCAACCTGTGCCAGGGACTCTCCATCCTGAAAATTAAGAGGATTTTGCTTTCCATATAATTTTCCACTCTAGGGCAAAATAAATGTGGGTCCATTCTTTTATCTTCTAATCCAGACCCCAAACAACAGCATCTTCTCAGCTATTCCAGTTTTCTCCTTCCCCTGAAACTTGTGGCTTACCTTACACCAAAATACCATGTGGGAATAATTCCTTCCAGCCCATCCCTGTTCCATTACCTCAACACGGAAAAGCCATTTCAGGACGGTGATTTCATTATACATCTTTGATGGGGGATAAATTATTAAAGCAGAGTCATGAAAAATGAAAGACATTTTACACAGGGAAGGAGTCCTGACAGTAACCTAGATATGTCACAAAACCTGACTGCCACCAGATAGGAAAACCTGCCCCTTGCCAGAGCAAAGAGGGGTAAACTATGAAAGATGCATGAGGGTAGAGGGAGAAGTGAAGTGACTGGAATGACAGAGTGGGAGATAAACACACCAAGGTAAAGGCAGGGAAAGGGAAAAGACAATGGAGGAAAGGGGGAGTGAATGGGGGTTAAATAATTCAGGTCAGGATTTATAACAGCCTTGAGGAAACAAGGGAGCATAAGTCATCTAGGAATCACTGCTGGGGGGAGGAACCAACCCAGCAGGTTATTCACAGTGTTAGAATTGCTGTTGGATGTTCTGTGCCATTTGGAAAGACCTTGGCTGGCGTAAATCAGCAAGGACTTGTGGGCATTTATCCCTTCTGAGGATGCAACCCCTAAACCAGAAGGGCAGATCCCCACAGTTCCACCAGTTTGGGCCACTTTACACCATGGATGCTGTTGGCTTCAAATCCTAATGAATCCCTCTGTTCTGCCCTGGTTTGGATGGATGTGTCTGGGAGCTCTCCCCACCCACTGAGCTCCTTCAGTGCTGCCTCATTAAATGGAAATAACCCTCAGATAAGGAGCTTTGCACCATTAATCCCTGTCCCTGCTCCCAGTGCCGCTGGTGGGCAAAGCATCTCCTGTGAACTTTACCCATCTCCTCACCCCTGGGCAATGCTTCTCCTTGAAAAATCAGGCTTCTCCCTGAAAAATCAGCACGTGTCCTCAGAGCCCTGAGAGCTGGGACCTACAAAGGGTGAAATCCAATCTGAAACACTCTCCTGAGCACTTTCTTCTCCTTTACTTTCCAGTACTGCTGCTCCTCTTCTCTAGGCACCAGCATTACCACCCAGCTCCTGGAGGGGGGAACAGAAAACTTTGCCTCCTGCCTTGATTTCCCTCCATTGCATTAATTTCTAATTTCCTTGCTCTAAATTTCTGCTCTCCCCTGTTGCTCCGATTTCAGCCCTGGCTTTTCTTCCTTGGGGGATTCCCTCCTCTCCCTCAGCCTAACATATTTGCTCCTGATACAAAGCACCATTGAGGCTGGAAGGATGTGCCACGTACAGCACAGATAAAAGCAGGCATGCAAAATTCAGCAGCATGGAATTAAGCTTGCTGGTGGGAGGATAATTCCTATTAATCATGTCTATTACAGTAATACCTCAGGATAAGACCAAGATTTTTGAGCAGGGCGCAAAATTAGGGACACTCTCAGCTGCAAAGACTTTGCAATCTTAAAAAGAAAAGCACGGCAGGAAATTATCCAGGCAGTGCACTGAGTAACTTGATTATTTTTGAGAGTAGGAGGAACCTGAGTAGGGTGTATTATGTAGGGAAAGAAAAGCTAGATGGAAGAAGAAATGGAAGGAAGCAGGAGTCTGAGGGTAGCAGCTGACACCAGGGGAAAGGGGAGAGAAATATTAGCAATGGAAACAGAATCTGCCAGAACACAGGAATTTAGTTTTTCTTAACAGTAAATATTCCAGCTTGTGGCAAAATGAAAATTCTGAGGTGAGAAGAAGGTGATGCTGGGCTGGTCCCACAGCAGGAGCAGCAGGGGAGGGAAGGGGGGATTCTGCCCCTCTGCCCCCCAGGTGAGATCCCCCTGCAAGAGCTGCCTCCAGCCCTGGGAACAACAGCACAAGGACCTGGAGCTGCTGGAGAGTCCAGAGGAGGGGCTGGAGATGCTCCAGGGCTGGAGCCCCTCTGCTCCCTCTGCTCCCTCTGCCCTGCTTGTGAAACCTGGGAAGATCCCAGCTCGACTTTTCGTGGCAGCAATTCTCTTGTATCACACTCAAACCACAACCCATCGAGAAACGGCTCGTGTTGTTTTCAAACCGAGAGGCTTTTGGGAGGTTCTTTGAACATTTATTGGGCTTGTTAAACTTTTTCCTGGTGAAAGCTTTTCTTTATGGCCACGGTGATGAGGTAATAACATCCTCCTGAAGGCAGTTTTTACAACCCCCTGCCATTAGACCCCTCTCCAGCTCTTTTGGACAATAAGCTCTTGTTTGGATGTTTAACAAGGTAATTCAAACAACTTCTAAACTAATTTGCAATCCCCCCTGCAGAAAGAAACATGCTGAAATATCTTTTCCCACGAAAAAAAATTCAGGTTCACATACACTGTAACTGGCGGGTGAGACTCCTGTAGCAAAAGTGAGTGCAATATCCCCAAAATTTGCCAGTATCTAGGATCCATGCAGCCATCATTCCCTGGAAATAAGGCAAACAACAACAGATTTGAAAGGCAGCAGATTAAAAAAAATAAAAAAAAATCATTTGCTCTTGAAGAAAAACTTTCTAGATGTGCTGGTTTTTGCTGGAGTTAAGGAGCCACAGAATTCCAGAGCAAGAATGGATCGGATCTGGGAGGAACCAGGGAACCAGTGAATGATCAGACCACGGATGGAGTTCAAATTCCCATCAGGCTCCTCTTGTAATCTGTTAAAACATCTTCACCCCCAGCCCAGAGAAGAGAAGAACACCACAAAGCAGAGTAGAGAAATCCCTGCACTGGCATTTGGTTTTCCTGCCCTTTCATCCACATAAGGTGGTCTCTTGAATCCCTGCCAGAAACAGGCAGGAAAATGCCCGTTTGTGTGATGGTATGGATTTTTCTTTAAAGGAAAAAAAACCCTTCATTTAATCAAGCTGTTGCCAAATAGAGCCATTTTCACGAGGATCCTTTTCTTTGAGGACTGGCACTGCAGAGATCCATTTGCTGTTCCACGTGGTGCTGCTGCCTGGGCTAAATCGATAAAACATTCCCGCAGAGGGTAACGCAGCGTTGCCCTTTGGCGTTTCCCCAAAAACGCTGGGGTTTGGGGGTTTTTTTTGTTGCCCTGTAGTTCCCGACGGTGTCCGCACGAGGGCAGCACCTGCCCCCGGCTCGTTCCCAGCCCCTTCCTAGAGGGTTTATCCCAAAGTTAAAGGTGCTCCGGCAGAGCATCCCTGGTTTCCCTGCCCTCCCCTTTCCAGAGGAGTCACTGCAAACCCAACCTGAATGTCTACAGCAGAAAACGGAGATCCAGATCAATCCCACGGGGGGTGAGGAAAAAGGGAAGGGAGCAACACCACCTTGAGAAGATTTCCAAACCCCACTGGCCAAGCCTGGAAAGGGCAAAGAGTGAGTTTGGCTTTCACCTTGCAGACCAGCAGCATCAGGCTGGGAAAGTCAGCCAGCACTGCTGGATCAGTGCCACGGTTCACGGGCCAGCCCCAGCCCAGGGATCACAGCTTCAATCCTCCCTCCTTACCAAAAAAGCACACGTGAACTTTTCAGCACTGGGTGCTATTTCTGGAGCACTCTACACCTCCAGTGCTAGAAAGCTGTGGGCTCTGACAAGAATAATCCCAGCATGGTTTGAGTTAGAAGGGACCTTAAAGTTCATTCAGTGCCACCCCCTGCCATGGACAGGGACACCTCCCACTATCCCAGGTTGCTCCAAGCCCTGTCCAACCTGGCCTGGGACACTTCCAGGGATCCATGGGCAGCCACAGCTTCTCTGGGCACCCTGTGCCAGGGCCTGCCCACCCTCACAGCCAAGAATTCCTCCCCAACATCTCATCTAAATCTCTCCCCTAGTTTAAAACCCTTTGTCCCTATCAGTATCCACCCATGCTAAAAGCCACTGTTTTTAAAAAGCCCTCTGTAAGTACTGAAGGGGGCTGGAAGGATTCCCTCAGCTAGGGACCAGGGATGCAATCCAGGCAGCAACAACCCCCAGACAGAAAGCCTGAGCTTTCTGTACCTGCTCAGTAAAGGAAGTGCATAGATGGAGGCTGCCTAAACTCCTTGTACACTCACAGGCAAACCCCCACCCT
>JAWWEE010000018.1:1352070-1388797 GCA_035221455.1 Xenops minutus | reverse complement strand
TGGGGCCGTGCTGGGCCCGGGTGTGGGGCCGTGCTGGGCCCGGGTGTGGGGCCGTGCTGGGCCCGGGTGTGGGGCCGAGCTGGGCCCGGGTGTGGGGCCGAGCTGGGCCCGGGTGTGGGGCCGAGCTGGGCCCGGGTGTGGGGCCGAGGGCAGCGCTGTCCCCGGCTGTGGGGCCGTGTTTGCTGTCCCCGGCTGTGGGGCCGTGGGTCTGTGCTGTCCCCGGGTGCGGGGCTGTGTTTCTGTCCCCGGGTGCGGGGCTGTGTTTCTGTCCCCGGGTGCGGGGCTGTGTTTGCTGTCCCCGGGTGCGGGGCTGTGTTTCTGTCCCCGGGTATCGCTGTCGGAAACAGCGGTGTCGGCGGAGCAGGGGGCTCGAAACGCAGCGGGCGGCGGTGGGCAGGGTTAGTCAGCATCTGGAAAGGGATGTTCTGCAGCAGCGTGGCCTCTCGCAGGGCCGCAGGACTGAGAGGCTGCTGCAGGTGTGTTAGAAGCCACAAAGGCTCCTCTCAGGAGGCGCCGTGCCTCGGTGTGTGCACAGGCAGGCGGCCCTTGGCCGGGCTGCAGCAGAGCCATTGAATTCACAGTCTGTGCCCCGTGTCTGTGCTTGTACCCGTGTCTGTGCCGGGATAACGCCGCTCCTGCGACCTTTTCCAGGTCCTCCATCCTCAGCGAAGTCTCCACACGGTCCAGGTCGAAGCTGCCGTCGGGCAAGAACATCCTGGTTTTCGGTAAGTAACATGTGAGCAGCTGGGTGTTGGTTTGTTGTGTTTGTCATCTGTAGGAACGAGGCGTGTTTAGAACAGTGATGTGAACAGACTGACACACGGGTTTGTTACAGCTGCGTTATGTAATTGGATCTGTGGGTTTGTCTTCACTAGATTGACTTTCTTTTTGATTTCCACTGTTAGATTTACAACATATTTAACAAATAATAATAGAGAATAAGTTAGTGCTTCATTCTTATGGTATAAGTTATTGGATTTAGCTGAAATACTTGAAAGAGAACCACAAATAACTGTGATTCAGAAATGTACAGGGATGCTTCTGATTTATTAAGCAAGTTTTGAATAAATCTTTTCTATGAAGTTAAAAGTAATCCTGAAGGTGTCTTTTTTTTTTTTCTTCTGTACAAACTTACTGGCAGGTGATGATGGTTCAGGCAAAACCACACTCATGGCTAAAATACAGGGAGCAGAGCATGGCAAGAAAGGAAGAGGACTGGAATACTTGTATCTCAATATCCACGACGAAGACAGAGATGGTAAGTTCATTTAGTATGTAATCTCTTCACTGGAATTAAGTGGCTGCCATGCCACATTAATAACTGTGGTTTCATGAGTGTGTTTTGGGTTCCACCCAGGCAGCTGGGTCAGCATTGTGCTGTGTGTTTTACAAGTTGTACCCGTGTCTGTGCAGTGACATGTTTCCCAGGCAGGGTGGATTCTTCCCCTTGCCCTTCTGGCAGCTTGACCTGTGTGTGAGACGGTACCCCTGGGCAGCTCTGGGGATCCCTTCACTGGCAGGGGAGATACATTTGCTGATGTTGACTTTGTAGCAGCTCTCTAAGGGAATTTGGTGTGGCTACTTAGTGACTGGAGAAAGTAAGTGCTACATCTGTGAGAATTGAATTCTTGGTGTGGATTTCTGGGCACAGGGTGTGAGGGCTGTGTGTGGAGTTTTGGTTAACTGGAACAGATATTTTGTTAGAGTTGACTCGCTGAAGAACAGTCAGAATCAGTATTGCCTTTGCTCAAGTTGCAGCTTGTCTCTTTGCCCCTTGTCTTTTTGTTGCTGTTGGTCATTGCTTGTCTCTGTTGTATGGGAGGGAGGTGATAGAACATTTAAAAGCAGATCTAATGGTCATAACAGTCCTGTTTTTGGGGAGGTTGGAGACAGAAGGAGAAGGGGAATGAGATCCTAAATCTACCTCTGTTTGCCCCATTTTGGACAAGCTGCTGGAGACTTGACTCCTTGGGTTAGTTTGTCTTTAAAAATGGGGAATGACAGTTTTCCTCTTCATGACCTCCTTCTGAGTTTTGAGTGCAGGAGAGGGGAGCAGTGATGGTGGTTCATCCCTGTTCCTGAAAACAAGTGGACAAGGAAGATCCTATAATGGTATTTTGAAACTGGAAGTGTACCGAGGCTTGCAGGAGTGATTAAGTGCCATATGTGACTGGTTGTTATGGAGATGGGTCCTGCTCTCACGTGGCAGGAAACTCTTTGGATGCTAAGTTAGGCACAATGAGAGGATGAGTACATTGCCTGTGTCTTTCATGGCCTCCTGATCTTGCAGTTCCTAAAAATCTTTGGGGCTGTAATGTAAGTGCTGAACCACTCTTGTCTCCCTCAGGTTCTGGGTGTAAGTGCTTTCCCTCCTGCACAATCTGCTTTAGTTCTGCATAAACACTTCAGGGGGAGAAAGCCCTGTGATGAGGAGTGTTAAGGCAGCCTGTGTCATCAGGCTTCTGGCAACTTCAAACAACATGGTATTATAAGTAGAAAAATGTTTGCTGTGCTGTTTTTCCTGGTTTTATCTATCAAACCTCAAGTATATCCATACTTTGGAAATATTTTGTGGCTACTCCTGAGTACCTGAAAGTGATAAGTATTTGAGGTGATTAGGAGAGGCCTGTCATAAGAACTCAGGCAGCAGTAGCAGGGGAAAAGAGACCTTTTTGACTGACTGCAGACTCAGTTGGAGAATTCAGGTCTTCATGCATCCCTCTAATGGATGTGTTAGGATCTAATAATACATCCCTTTCTCCTTTCTGTCTCATTAGTGTCACCGCAAGCAAAATAAATAGCAAAGTGGGTCAGGACCTCCCAGCAGGCTGAGATAACACCCTTCCTTCTCTAGGACAGGTTTGGATTTGGTTTTAAACTCTGTGTGCTTCAGATGTGTGTATGCTCAGATGCAGATTTGGGAAAAAAGCCTTTATAACTGACCCACAATTCTCAGAAGCCACGAGGAAACTCAGGACAGGCATTCAGGAGCTCCCTGCCAGATACAGGGTTTTGAGTGTCTGCTTTTTATTATACCCCAGCCTATCCATGACCAGACCACGAGGATTTCCAGGGGGGTCGGATCAAAACTGGTTGCTAAAACTCTGTAGTGGAGTGAGAGGATCTTCTCAACTTCTTTCCCAGGTGGTAGAAGATTTGTTTGCTGTCTTTACGCTCCTCTGAAGAAGAATGAATATTCACTTCAGGAGAAATATTTAGGTCATAGTGCTGAGTCATTATCTACCTCCCACCTCCCTTTGGAAATCTGAAGGAAAATCTGTGTTGTTTCTTACCCCATCACTCCCCTTCCTATTTAAAGGATATTTGAACTTGGTTTCTCCTACATTTAAAGTAGAATTTCTCTAGATTGCTGCATGCACATCTTAGTTTACAGTTACTTTTCACCTAAGGATTAAATTGTTCTTTTTAGCTTGTAGGAAAGTTAAACTAATGCACCTCTTTCTTGAGGGAGCCCTGTGGCTCTTGCAGGTGCCCACTAAGTTTTTGCTGGTTTCTGGGCAGTGGCCACTGCCCAGCATGGGTGGCAGATGCATGTGGCCACTGTTGGCATCCAGCTGCTCTATCTCTGTCTGGTGCCTGTCCTTCAGTGTAACATGCAGGGCTTTGGTCCCCAGGGCTCAGGGTAACTTAGAATCCAAGTCTGCTACTCAATCTCTGCCTGAAAACTCTTTCCTAGGGTACTGTCCCAAATTGTGCCTAGGCTAAGGCATTTGTTCGAGAAGAGGTTTGGAGGTGCCTGAAAAGCAATCCTGAGAGAGAGGATTCTCCTAAATCCCCAGGTGCATTATCCTTGGAGCATATGGCAGCCCCTGCTACGTTGCACTGTCATTCATCTGGATGGAAGCACTTACAGCACTAGCTGGGAAGTTAACTGGGAATATTAACTGACCTTGGAGCTCAAGCCCAAGAGCCCTCTGTTTTTTGGGCACTGTGGCCAGTGTTAATTTTTTGCCTGTCTTTGTGATGAGCAGATATATGGTGTCTATGCTGGTTGGTCTGCTTTTGAGAACAGAGAATTTGAATTCGTAGGAGGTACAAGAGAAGCTCTGCATAATTTTCTTAAAGGATCTTTGTTTGTAGAGGAGCTTTCAGGGTCAATTGCAGTGACAGGGCCGAGTCACAGTGAGGATGTGCAGCAGAACAGTGAGCCAGCCTACAAGGACTGGTCCTGTTGGGTTAGCTGGCAATCACAAACACCCCAGGGCTTTCTGAGCTGCCTCAGGCTGCAAATGCAGCACAGCTGCCCCAACAGTGCCAGGGAATCAGAGCCATTCTGCTCTTGAATTCTGGCTTATAACAAAGTTGAGTAGTCTTGGGGTTTTGCCTCAGGTTTGGACTGGCCTCACTCATATCATATGCATATTCCAGTTGAACTGGTTGTTCCACACTGAGCCAAGTCTTGCTGGTACACTGGTTTCTAATGGGTAAATTGTCTGGTTTTGTCAACGTCTTTAAAGTGGTTCTCTTGAAAGTTTTCTCCTTTTTTGCTTCTCTTTACAGCTTGGGCAAGGGGTATCTAATTGTACCTTTTGAATAACTGCAGATGTAGGCCACACAATCAACCATCTGCAATAAAATTCATCAAAGCTGGCAAATCGTTTTCATGACTAAAGAAATAGTGGAATATCAACAGGATTTAGAAATGTATTTTAGCAGTAATAAGTAGCACCTGCTTTTTCAGCAGGATCTGGTAATTGTTTACTCTGTTTTGGTGTCTCATGGCCACTGTGAAGGGCCCAGTTAATATTCATGATTAAGTAGGAGCTTGATGTGGTGCTGACAAAGCTGAATTTGCCATCAAGTCCTTGCCAAACTGTGAGCAACCAGTACTGCATTTTGAAGTGTGTTTCATGTTTTAGCAAATGTCAATCACAAGACATACCTCTTCCCTGTAAGAAAAGGAGCAAAGCCTTTCCTTTGCATATGGTGTTACATTTTTTGTTAAAGTACATCTGAGTGTGAAAGGCTTCCAGTTTCCCTGGCAGATTGATTTCATTAGAGTGATAGTTCCAAATGCTTTCTAGTTTCACCTGTGTTCTAGTTCCAGTCTGCATTCCAGGTTTTAAGTAAAAATTAAGTCTTTGAGGGGGACAAAGGTGTTTAGCAAACAAACTTTTAGATATTGGCTTTAAAAAGTGACTTAGAAGCAGTGAATTAGGATATTTATTCATTTTCGTTACTTGACAAGGTGTGAGAGTCTTTTCTGCAATCCAAGCACTCCCCACAGGAGAATCCATCAAAATCCTGGTCAGAGCTGTAAACTTTGAACCAGGTTAGTTAGGTTTTTAAAACTTCCATTCATGCTCCAAGGAGACAGTTTTGCACAGACATAGTTCATGTCTATTAATAGCCTTTAGCTCATAGAAAGCTCGTGGGGTGTTTATTCACTGGCAGGTTGCTGCTGTTGGGAATGTACAAAGGATGTTTCTAGAATGCAGAGTGCAACAGTCCTGCCCAGATGTTTCATTTACTGTTGTGTAATAGGAAATGTGTAAATGTGTTCACATTGTGACCTACCTTCTTTTCTGTTTTTTCAAACTTTTACCAGACCTTCCCTCTGTCCTCAGAGCCTTTGACAGCCTTAGATTTGAACATCCAGTGCTGTGAGAATCCCGTGGGATACCAGTGGGATGTGTGCTCGAGTGGGGGAGGGAGGGTGAACAGTGCTGAGTATGCAGAGGTGCATTTCATGGATGCACAGGGATTATCCTGCCTGCTGCAGGGTGGGTCTGAGGTGTGCAGGTGGAAGGAAGAAGATCTCTTAAGTTCAAAGGCTGTGGCCTGTTTGTGTGATGGCTGATGTTGGAATGTCTTAGGACACCCCAACAGAACTTAAGCAGGAGCACAGCAGACACTGAATGAAGCCTGCCCACATGCAGCATCTTGATGTGATGTGTGTGACTTGGCTGCTCAGTAATTTTGCCCAAACCTGATTAAAGGGGTAGTGTGTATATGTCTGTAATCTTATCCCCTTCCAGAGTTCTTAGGCAAGTTTTTGCCTTTTTGTGGAGCCAGAAAGGATCCTGATGGATTCCTTCCTAGAATTAAGTTATGATAGTCACAGTAACTGGATTTATTTTGAGAAGTTGAAAGATTCAGGACAGAGAAGTACAGTGAGGCAGCATAATCTTGAAGCTCAGTAGCTGTTTTGAAAATCTGGGTTCCGCAGCGATAGGTTTGCAGACCTGTCTGTTCAAAAATTCACATATCTTGTGTGTAGTGCAAGACAGTCTCACTTCCCTCTGGATAGCTGGAGTAGAATAGGGAATACTTAGGAAGATCCTAGAAGACAGAAACAATGGTCCTTTTCAGGAGGAAATTCTGAGGATAAAGTAATTTTTTAATTATTTTTTTTTAATTTGGACAGAACTGGTTGTTTACGGTACCCGATACATCATTCCTGGAGGATGCTTCGTTTTCAGTTTTTATTCTTGCCAAGAGCTCAGGTTTGGGGTAAAATGCCAGCTGATCTCCCCACCCCACCTTGCATTCCAACAAAGTGTCCAGCCACTATCACAGCACTTGAGGCAGAAACACAAAAGCTAAAATCTCAAGTCATTTCTCTAGAGCTAATCCTATGAGGAGCCTGCAAGTAGTAGCCAGTGTTAAGTCAGTATGAATTAAGAGCAGGGAGCACAACCTTGTTGGGTAGATTTGAGTTTGTCCTGTGTTTGCTCCTCCTACTGCGGTGCTGGAAGCCTAAGCTGCTTATTGCTTGTATCTTGTTTGCAGCTTATTTCTGCTGGGAGATGTCTTCAGTGCCAAACCAGCTTATGTGTCTGGAGAACACCTCAGGCAGGATTCCTGCTGGCCTGGGGCAGGTCCCCCCTTCAAACCCACATTACACGTGTCACACGTCCTCTGGTTTCACTTGGAATGTGCATGGTTCCGGTTAAGGACTGTTGTGTCAGCTGTCCTTAGTAAAAGCCCAAGAATAAAAATTATTTTTTTTGAAGGAAAATATTCTGAACCCAGAAATTAAAGTATTTGCTGAGTAATATGGGCATTAACATGTGAACCTGTGTCAGAAACAAAGAGGCTGCTGGGAGCTGGGCCTGGGCCTCCCACTGACCACCAATGCACTGCTCAGTTTGCTCCTGGCAAAGCAAAGCCTTGGCATCTCTGAGTTACAACTGCACCTTTTCCTTGCAGATCACACTCGCTGTAACGTTTGGATTCTGGATGGAGACTTGTACCACAAAGGGCTGTTGAAGTTTGCAGTTTCTGCAGAATCCCTGCAAGACACCCTCGTAGTCTTTGTTGCAGATATGTCTAGACCTTGGACTGTTATGGAGTCTTTACAGAAATGGGCCAGTGTCTTGCAAGAGCACATTGATAAGATGAAAATTCCTCCAGAAGAGATGAGACACATGGAGCAGAAGTGTAAGTCTTTGCATCTCTGCATTCTTGTTCTTTTTAATTAGCTCTCACAACTTTCTCTTGTAATGATAGATTTCTTTGGATTAGTGTTTTGAGAATGGGTTGGATAAGAATTACTTTGAAGTTGTGGTTGCAACTCCAAATAGTCTGTTAAAACAACTCTTCCAGTTTTGCTATGCTAGCAAAACATCTGGTGAATTGTTGGTCCATATCCCATGCGATACTGAGAGTTTGATAATTTGCTTTTTAAAAAGGGCAATTTTTAAAAAATAATGAAATGACAATTCACTTTTTTTTTTAAAATGGTGACAAAATTCAGTAAGGAAGTGAAGTGTTTGCTTTCCTGAGGTATCTAAGCCAGGTCCCATTCCTATCCTGTGCTTGTCTTCCAGAAGGTCTCTTTGCCCTTGTTTATCTCAGAGCTCAGGCTGTGACCCTGGTACAGTTAATTGTCTCCCTCTACAGCCATTCCTGCCCTGTGACTTTAGGAATGTTGTATAAATTAACCTTCTTTCCTGGCATACCCGTGGCAGGACAGAGTTTGGCACTGGCAAGCAGTCATTGTTGCAATATTATTTCCTGCAGCTGTTTTTTTTTTCCCTAAAACAGTTCTGAATTTTTCTTGAGATTTTTTTCTGTTTTCATATTGAATTACTCAGAAATAAATTCCTTCAGTGGAAAAGACCTTAGGAACACACATTCCTTTTCAGGTGAAGTACAGATTCAGACTGATCCCTGCTGCTTGGTACTCTGGTTCTGGGCTGGCTCTCTGTGCTGGAGTGTATGAAACTTGCAAATCGTGTCTGGTAGTTTCTTGAGGATCCCTTTAGGCATCAGTGTGATGTGTTTGGCCTGTGAGCCTTCAGGTGTATTTGTATAACTGGTATTCTCCCTGAATGTTAAATAATATGCTCCCAAAAGCCTTGTGCCTACAGCATATGAGCTAGAGTTTAAGCTTGAAACCACCTGGGTTTGATCATCAGGTTATATTGGGGGAGGGGGAAGTAAAATAGACAGTTCTGAGTGGAGAAAGTTTTACGTTTTTTATGTATATAAGAGAGTTTTTGGGAGTGGGAAATGGAAAGGCAGTTCTAGTATCAAAATACAACAGCTAACCCAATTTGCACTTTTCTGAGACACAGCAAATTTTACGGAAATCAGAAAAAGGTGGAGTTTGTGCACTTAAGTTTTCGTTTTGAGAAGCCTTCACTAAGAGTGCCCTCTGTGGAGGAGCCAATTACACCTCTGGCAAAGCTTTAGCACCCTGTCTGAGGAGCTTGGAAGACTTTCCAATAGTAGTATTTTAGAGATTTCTAAATTAATATATTGTAGGAACTCCTGGTTTCTCTTGTGCTCTGGTGGAGTGGAGGGCAGAGGCAGGTTTGGGAGGAGCTGCATTCCCCCACAGCAGGACTCTGTTCCTGTCCCTGGATTTTGGGCTGGTGGCAGCACGTGGGTCACTCAGGGGCCAGGATGTGTCCGTGCCCAAACTTCCACCCACTCAGGGGCTGGGATGTGTCCGTGCCCAAACTTCCACCTTGCTCCTGTTCTCCAGCACTGTGCAGGACACCTCTGTCACCTCAGGTACTTGTCTTCTGACTTCTTGTAGACAGTCCCTAAGGCCAGATCTGGGCTCAGAACTTTGGCCATCGTGGCCATTCTCCTCACAGCCCATTACAGCTGTGGCTGTGCCAGTGCAAGTGCTCAGGCAGTGCCTGAAGAAGGTCTTGGGCCTACTGTCCATCCATAAAGCTACAGCAGCAAAGTGCTCCTTGCTAAAACCCTGCTGCCTGTGCTTCCTGAGGAAAACTGCCACTTACAACATGGAGAATCACAGTGTTGCAATAGCCCAAATATGTAGAAGCCAGGCTAGTGAAGTACATGTGCAAAGCAGTCAGTGAAAACACAGCAGCAGGGTGCAGAGTGCTCTGATGTGCTGAGCCCCCTCCAGTGACCCCCTGCACCACAGCACCACTGGCTGGAGCTGGTTCTTGCCCTCAGCCTGCAGAGCCACGTTCCATGGTCCTGCCCCTCCAGCCCCTGTGGCCCAGGCTGGGTGGCTGCAGAGCCTGGGGCACCTGACACAAGTGACATGGGGAAACACTCTCCAGTATTACCCCCAAGTGCTGCTGGGCTGGTCTTTCTCCATTGCCAAGGTCTGAAGAGCTTCCAAAAACCCTTTAGTTGGCTCACCACTCTCCATGGAGCTGGACTTTGGACTGCTTAGCTCTGCTGTCATGGGTTGTGGGGCCCTTCCCCACCCAGCCTTTGGTCCTGTGTTTGCTCTGAGATACTGACTCTTGGCTTTCCTGGGCTGGTGTTTGAGAAACTTCCCACCTGAGCTAAGGAGCTTCCAGGATGGGAGCAGGACACACACGTGGGAGCAACAGGCTTGAAAGAAATTCCTTGAAAGAAATTATGTTGTTCAGAATATACCAAGAGCATTCTGTCTGTGCTCCTGCTCTGGAAATTCCTTGCCTGGCTTATGTGAATTCAGATACAGAATGGCAAATGTTCTAATTTAATTCAAGCTTAATTATGATATATCATTATTTAAATAACACATTTGAATAATTATTTCAGGGAATATGTAAATATTGCCTTCCTATTTAAGACAGCAAAGGAGAAAAGACAACTGTCCAGAATCAAGAACTGCAGAAAGGAGGTGTACTGGTAAAATGGCAATTATACCAATGTCCTTTGGAGTGTTTGAAGCTAAAGAATTGAAACACAATAACATTTTTCTGAAAACTAAGTAGTGCCCCATTCAAGCTGAATTAGTTTCAGGGGTTTTTTTTCTTTTTCTGTTCTGACGTACAGCTGAAAGATTTCTTAAGCAAAAAGATAAAAGAAACCTATTTTGCCCAGGCATCTTTTGTCTAGGAGTTCTTTTCACAAGATTAAAATTCATGATCAGTAAAGGTAGGGCACAAAAAAGCTAAAAGTTGTGTGAATTGATGGTGTAAGTTGACAGTGTAAAGAGGGAGTGATTGTCTCAGAAAAATACTCTGCATTTCTCTCCTGCTGTTCAGGGCCTTTGGGACCTACCTAGTTGAGTTAAGTTATAGTGTTTGCCTTCCATTTTCAGGCCTGAGGATCTTATTGTTACTGGAACAATCAAACCTAAGAATCATTGTGGTGCTTTCTGGTGGTGCTTCCAGTCATTGCATGTCATGAGTGATCAGCTGTTCTGGTGGAGGCAGCTGCAGTGAATAAGCAGTAACAGGAGAACAAAACAGGTTGCTGGAACCTTGCTGTATTAAATGCAAAACTCTAAATAAAAGGCTTTTTAACTAGATAAGTCTTCAGTTTGGTAGATGAATCAGTGTGATTTCAGTGGCATGCCATCACCTGGGGATAGTTTTCCAAACCTAACAGGCTATCCTAGTGCTCAGCCTTACTGGTAAAGAGCAGAATGCTACTGAACTGTCAAGGAAACAGTTGCTTTTCTGGCTTCCTTTTTTGTGTGCATCATCTTATGTGTTTTCCTGTTCAAAGACCTTAAATCAAAGTCACTTTCTCCCAGTTCTTAATAAAGAGTTGTTTTCCATACCACATAGATGATTCCTTAATATGAATTATATGGAGGAGCAAATATTCATAGCTTACTAGAAAAAAGGAAAAGAAAAGATTATACCAGTTGTTTGTGCACACAAGGGACTTTATGTCCATTGAAAGCTTGAGAGTGGAGATCAAGGGAGAAATAGCTATGGGAGGTCTGGATAAAGTGTTCATTTGCTGGGTGTCCAAGAAACACTTTACCTGCAGTGGGTGCTTTATTAACTGCTTAGAGTGCAGTTGTTCCACAGCCCTTGGGGTACAGGTTTACTTGGATTTAGCAAGACTGAATTTTGGATGAGAGTGGAGGTTGAATGAAACTCTTGAAGTGTTCAAGAGCCCATTGCTAACAGGCACTTACACTTGTTTCTGAATTAAAGTGGTTTCTCTGTGCAAGGTGCAGGAGTTAGAGGTTCTTACTATGGCTTTTACCTTGCTTTAACTCTGGTAGTTATTTGTTCAGAGCATCAGCAGATGTCCTTGTTAACTAAAGCTGAGTGTTCTCTGTAGTGTTTCTCAGTCTCCATCAGGGATCAGTGCCAGACCATGTGCCTTACTGGCAGTCCACACAGCAGTGCAGCTCCACAGGGAAGTTTTTTCTCCCTCCATGTGAGTGGATCACCCAGAGTGAGCTCTGGCCCTGGTGGCTGCTCTGTGGTGGATGTGGTTTGGTACCCCTCTCTTGGGGAGAGGGAACAGCTGGGAGTCTTTGCTCTCTAGGATTGGGATCTTCATTCCCATTCAGCAGAAATCCATGAGGATATGCCATCAAACTTCTGAAGTTTCTGTTATTTAAATTAGTAACATTCTTGGGGCATGTTGAATAAAGGTTTGTGTTATGTTGTTAAGCCTTACTGTTTTCAGGAGATACTTTTATTTCCCAGGTTTGAAGGGGCTAATGTTACTGAGTATCTAAAGAATTTTTTTTTTTTGCTTTGCTATGAACAAAACATAGGAAATAAATATTGCCTGGTTATAATGCTGTAGTAAACTGAGAGCAGTAATGTCAAATATTCTTTTACATGTGGTTAAGTCAGAGGGGCTTACTGAACCTTGTGGGAGTGGTAAATGGTGATTTTTAAACTGCTGTGATGCACTTCTCTTCAATAGGATTTTTCCAACCTGAACTAGAAAGAGTCTGAGTAATAGTAAAGTAGGTACTTAAAACCTACTTAAATGCCCTGGAATTGGTTTGCTTTTGGTGACACACGTGGAATGTGCAGAATGTGTAGTGGCACTGTGATTTGCCATTGCTGAGGGTCACACAGTCCTGGGGCAGAGCATCCCGTGAGCGCTGCTGCTCCCTCTCCACCAGAAGGCACTGCCTCCCCACCTTTAAAAGTGACTGCAGTCCCTTGGATGTGTTTCCTTGGAGATGGGATCTACTGAATTGGTGATTGGAAGTCTTATGGTCTATATTTAGTTTGGGCTTTTTAAGCTTTTCTCTGGACTAGACCTCTCTTCTTTTCTACATGAATCATATGGTTTTATATTTCAACTAAAAACTGTAGATTGTGTAGCTTTGAACAGGGGTGCTTTTCTGATTTGCTCTTCCTTCCACACCCCCATCTATTGCAGGAATGGTTCCTATTTTGAAAAGGTACAGTGGCTTAGTTTTGCAAGGCTTTTATTAAAACTTCTCTGAGGTTTCACACTTCCTAGACCTCAGCCCTGCAGTACCTTTCAGCTCTTTCCCTGGCACAGGGAGGGTACACACAACAGACTTGGTGACTGGGCTGGGGAAGGGTGGCTTTTTGCAGGAGTTTTCTTCACTCTACACACAGTCAGTCTGCTCCCACTCTTGCTAAAATAAAGATGCCTTCATGGGAGCAAATCCTGGAGTTTGCTTGGCTTGTTCTTTGAGGGTTTCTCATGGCTGAGTGAGGAGGAGGAGGAGACTGCAGGTGAGATTGTTGTGTGAGGGAGAGTCCAGTGCTGTCCCTGGACAGATTTAGCTGGTTTGGGGCTCTCACCCTGAAAAGGAATTTTAAAACTGTAAATTCAGCCCAGCTTTGATAAAGCATGTGTGGGGTCACAGTGCATTTCCAAATTGATGTTAATACTACTTCTTGGGTACTTTGGTATTTGACAGTGTTCAGTATTATTGGAACACTCACTGTTACCATGAAATTGAAATACTGAAAACATAGAAAGCATCTGTTTCCCCTGGACCCCACTGCAGTTTTCCAGAGTACAGCTGAGTTCAGGGAGGCTGTAGATGTCCTTGGGTCTGTATTTATGCAGTGGAGGTTTTGTATTTCTAGCACTGGATATCTGCAGCAGAAATGTAGAGTAAGAGAAACTTAAGTAATGGTTTAGAAGAAAAAGTGGCTGTTTCAGCTTGGTGTTTTCTGGGTGCATTTACATTTTCACCGCTCCTTCTGCCAAAATAGGTACAAATTGCACTGAGCAGAGGCTGTGTTGCTGAACTACATTTATGTGTTCTTTTGTCAACTCCTTTGTAATGAAATGTTGAGAAAAGTGCATTTGTAGGTGCTACAGCTCTTGCAGCTCACTGATTATTTCTAATGGCTCCAAGTTCCACCTGATTTAGTTTGCTATAAATTTGGATGGAGGAGACTTGTGTTTGAAGGGACACCAGGGGTTGACTTGCATTCAGTCCTCATGTAGTATAAAAATAAGAACAAAAATTGACATTTCTAGTTAGTCGTCGATTAATTATGGTTTAAAAAGAACGAGTTCCTTTGTTGCACCTTAAGAAGATCTCTCTCCTAACAGTTATAAAGGAGTTTCAAGAGTATGTAGAACCTGAAGAAGGCTACCAGGGATCACCCCAGAGGAGAGGCCCTTCTTCTGGCCAGGAGGATGAACATGTTTCTTTGCCCCTCGGAGAAAATGTGCTGACCCACAACCTGGGGATTCCTGTGCTGGTCGTGTGTACAAAAGTGAGCTCCTACTTCTCTTGGCTACTGGGGAAGAGTTTCATTCCTTTTCTTTTAGAAAGAATTCTACAGACAAGCAGAATGAATTCTGGGTTATAATAAAGGGATTTCTTTTACAAGTGAGCTTCTGCCATCAGTGTCAGCTTTTACTTTTATGGAATAGTAATAATCTTACCAATTATATGCTAATTAGTTTATATTTGTATTTAATGGTGGCATTTTAAAACCTAAGGCTCAAAGTAGATGTGATGTGTGTGTAATATTAAAGACAATACTTTAAGGTGTGCTGGGGTGAAATGATAGGTTTTTTCTGGTTTTATTTTCCTCCCTCCCAGTGTGATGCAGTGAGTGTACTAGAGAAGGAGCACGATTACAGGGAAGAACACTTTGACTTCATTCAGTCACACATTCGGAGATTCTGCTTACAGTGTATCCTTTCTGTGCTGGAGGGATTTGCTGGGGTCTGGAAGCAAGAAAATGGGGTTGAATGTTGACTTGCATGTAATGTTAATCCAAGAAATGGCACTTCAAGATTGCTGTGTAGCATTTGTTGTTTTGAAAGTGTTGAGAGATGTATAAAGCTTTTTATAGTTTTTTAATCGTGCATGGGATTTGGAGCTTTTGTTTCTTTGCAAAGGATTTGGTTTATGTTTTGTGAGGTGGTTATTTTTTGTTTTCCCCTCAGAATTTGCAATTTCCACGTAAACCTGAGATCTCAGCTGTCTCTTAAGTGTTTGACTTTTTCCAAGATAAGTCCCTGGGAGGACGAGTAACTTTTGTGTCAGTCAAAGAAAAACCTCATGAGTCTTGTGCTATTATACCCCCTTACTGTCTCTGAATACTGAATGGCTCCAGGTTTTACCTTGATCTACTTCTCAAAACTGAGTCTAGGAGATGCATGTCTATTAACTGCTGCTTTCAAGTTCTTACTCTATTTTATTAGCTATATCCTACATAATTTTCCTTAAATAGATACTTAGATGGGGCTGCCTTGATTTATACATCAGTTAAGGAGGAAAAGAACCTTGACCTGCTGTATAAGTACATTGTACATAAAACATACGGTTTCCAGTTTACCACACCTGCCTTAGTGGTAGAAAAGGATGCAGTTTTTATGTAAGTCACTTGTGCAAGCAGCATGGTTTCACATTGTTTTCTTAAGCACTGCACTTCATGTGAGAGGTATATAAAATAACCTGAATGGTTTGTGTTGTTCAAAAGCTTCATATGTGTCTTGTGGAATCCCCAACTGAAGAAACAACCCAGGACCTATTCCTGGGGTTACTTGACTCAGTATTGTATCTTTGGAATTTAGCTGAGAATTAGGACTGACCTCGAAGCAAACAGCCTTATTTAAGTAGAGGGCAATGAGTAAATGGCCTCTCTAGAAGAGCTTTTTGTGACTGAAAAGGCAGAGTTTTCCTCCTTTTTATAGACCTGCTGGTTGGGACAATGAGAAGAAAATTGCCATTTTGCATGAAAACTTCACAACAGTAAAACCAGAAGATGCATATGAGGACTTCATTGTGAAACCTCCTGTAAGAAAGGTAAAAAGGAGTAAACTCTTCCCTGCCCCCCACAAATAAGAGCCGTTTGCTTGAATGGCTGCCAATGACTGTTAATATTGAAGAACTCCAAATAGAGATGGAACTTTTTTATAAATCCTAATGTGTGCTTTCATTTTCTGGTTATTTAAAATACTGCAAGCAAATTCACCTTATTGAGTGAAAGGCAGTCCAGAAATACTGTATTTCAATTTATACCACTTTTGCACCTGTGGGGTAGAAACACTTTTGGAAAGTGGAGAATTCTGTTGTGGGAATTCAGCAATTTACACCTGTTCACACGTGGCACTGAGATTCCTGTGTGAAGGCAAAGCAGGGCAGTCTCAGGTCTTTGAAGAGATGCTGATGAGATTAATATCTGACTTCAAAAGAATGTGGCTACTTCCCAAGTGCTCACCTTTCTGGGGCAGCACTCACAGCAGCAATGTTAATCTGCTCCAATATTTTTTACCTTACAATATCTTTTAAATGACAATTTCTTTAATATTATTATTTTAAATGTGAAATAACTTTTTTTTTTTTTAAAAAAAGGTAAAGGATGGTCTTAAAGATTTGTCTCTTTCTCTTCCCTCTGGATCACCAAAACATAAAAAACCAGTTACAGTAATTTAAGTTTTTACTTCTAGTAACAAAATGTTTCATTCAACAGTTAGTCCATGATAAGGAGCTGGCAGCAGAAGATGAGCAGGTGTTTCTCATGAAGCAGCAGGTAAGATGTAAGGAAGAATATAAATAAGTTCTTACTACATAAGATTTCACTTTAAGTTCTCCATGGCTATTGCCTTCAGTTTTTCATTCCTCATTTAAATCACTAGGTAGCTGTTTTTCAGCTGTGCAAATTCAGATGTAATTGTGAAGTAAGGCTGTATTTTCACAAATAGAAGTAGGAAATATGGTCACTTTTCTTGGCAAGGTGAAAGGAAGATATGCTGAGAACAGAATAATTTACATGTCAAAGGGGAAGAGGACAATTGGGAATTTCACCATATAGTTGTATTGATCTGTAAAATAGAAATACTTTTCAAACCTAACATCTGAATGTTGCAGTTTTCTTCCAGCCAGAGGCTTGAAAGGTGTCAAATTTGGCTATGGACCAACTTTGGTTTTTTCTTTACTGCTCTGTTGTTTAAATACATACTAATACTCTCCTGTACAGTTGATTATAAATATCCTAGAGGTTACAAAGTGGGGTGTCTGGTTCTGGCTGAGAGTTCTGGACTGGCTATAGAAGACAAGGAACCAAAGCTTATTTATTCATTGTAGCTCAATCCTCTAGAGGCAGCATCGGGTAGTATGTAAATATCTGGGAAAAAGTCAAATAAAGTAATGGTTAGTCAGCTTCACTGTATTTTATTCCTTTACATTTTCTGAAATGTATTTAATCTTTTAATATGTTGTTTTTGCAGTCATTCCTTGCCAAACAGCCAGCAACGCCTACAAGAGCATCAGTAAGTAGATCCAAGGGAAAAGAGTAGGAGGTGTTTTGTTTCCTTGTGGGGAAAAGGGAATGATTCTAACCTGCAGAGGTTCATTTTGTAAATTTAAATGTAACCTCCATAATCTGCTCAAACTGCAGAAAGCAAATAATTAATAAGGCAATATTTTAAAATATTGCTTACAAATTGCTTCATTCTAATTCCCTGTGGGAACATAGAAATATCTGATGATTATTGAACTGAAATATTCCTGCAGTGATTCAGCCTTTTTTTTTGGTGAGGCACATCCCCCACATAACTGGTGTTTGGGCTGTTTGTTTTCCCTCTCCAGTGTGCAGCCCTACAGTGCTAAGATAGAGGTGCAAAAGGTCATTTGTATGTAATGTCACCTTTGCTTTATACAACTAATCCATGTAAGTTCTTCTCTGATTTCTGTGATTTGGACTGTTTTTAAGGAATCTCCTGCAAGAGGCCCTGCAGGATCCCCAAGGACTCAAGGCAGAGCTGGTCCCACCAACGTACCCAGTGCCTCCCCAATAACATCAGTTAAGAAACCAGATCCAAATATTAAAAGTATGAATAAACATTTTACTGTTCTAGCGTGTGATATTTCCCTTAAAAAAGAATCCTCTTTTGTAGAAAGATTTTTGACTTTATTCACTGGTGATATAGTTAGTTTAGTAACAAGTGAATAGATGTCATAAATCAGGTTTGATTTTTTTTTTCCTTGTCATTTGTATGTCTTGAATTGGAGTTCTGTTACTGCCAAGCAGTCAGAGGTCAAACACATTGTCATTTCCTTCAGTTGCCTATGTTATGCATCAGTTGGATTGTAAGAGTGGAGACTGCTTTAAACTGCAGTTTTATGTCATATCACTTATTCTGGGACCCACAGTGAGACCTGTTCTACCAAACCCCCTGTAGAATGTCATTTTCTGGGGCAGATGAAGTACCTTGGCAATGACACCCTTTCCCTGCCTCAGCCCTAAGATGCAGCTCCATGTTGGTGGGGTTTTGTCTCTGGGAACCCTGGCCAGAGCTGGTTTTTGGTGTGCCCTTTGGGGCAGTTCCTCCTCTGCAGGGGTACAATGCACTCTGGGTCCTGTCTCGTTGCTGTATTGCCAAGTTCTGATTTATGGAAAGGCTGCTCTGAAACATCTGTGCAGTTTGTTAATGGCCTTACCAACCTTTGACTTGCACATCCATACTTCATACTTTTGTTCTCAGCTTCTACATTTATGTAAAACCCCCAAAGCATTTAAATATTTATATTCAAGTTTTCAAGTGACACCCCCCATTGTTCCAGAAAAGCAGTGCTGTGCTTTCAGTCATCTCTGGCTTTGCCAAATTATGCAAAGGACCAGGGTCTTTAAACTGAGCAAGGACAGACTCATACCTGAGATTTATTTTCTTGATTAGTGAGAGTTGTATGTATGTATATCAAAATAAGTGCTGTCATTTACCAGCTGTCAGTGTTCTGTGTGATATAAACGTATTTGTTTTTTTATGTAGATAATGCTGCAAGTGAAGGTGTCTTGGCTAGTTTCTTTAACAGTCTCTTGAGCAAAAAGACTGGCTCTCCTGGAAGTCCTGGTGCTGGAGGAGTGCAAAGTACAGCCAAGAAATCAGGTATTGGACTTGGTATTGTAGCTTGTTTTGCATATTTGTAATATTTTATTTGGCCTACATTGCTCTGCTGTGTGTATCTTTTGCACTGGTCAGTCAAGTGACAACCTTGACAGATGACAGTGTCAAAACGTGCAGTCTTTAAAAGGAACTAAACTACTGTAATTTCACAACTTCAGGGCTTCTGTTTAGTCTCTTATAACTTAATTCTTTGAGTGAAGTTGTACTGCTGGAATATCAATGACATTTGAGTCTTGATCATACTCAGAAAGTGATAATTTCTTTTTCAACTTCAGAATTCCCTCCTTTCTTGACACTTTGGTGTTGCTTAAAGGAGTTGCAGTTTATTGGATCTAGACTGGAGTCAGCAGTGAAACTATTGAAATCTCCCCAGAGTTCCAGTTGAAATGAATTACTTCTCATGATAGCTTGAAGTTACTCTCTCATTCATTAGTGTTTTACTGTGATCCAGCACAGCTGCTAACACTGATCCAGTGGATCCACTCTGTGCATGTATAAGATATGCACTGCCTGAGATGTGTGGTGAGAACCAGTTGCACCAGTTTATGTGAGAAGAAAAGAAGCCTGTCAGAACACTTGGTACCTCTGCAGACCTCAGTGGTGTAAAATGCATGATTATTGCACCTGCAATTAGAAATGTGCTGCTTTGGTTATTCACCTGTTTCTTCTCGATGCCGGCATTGCCATCACATGGAAGGGTCAGGAGCTTTCCTTCCAGAATTCTTCCACTGCTAAATGATTCATAGATCCAAGACTTGATCCCAGGCTGGTGAAATCATGTAAGGGTGATGCCAAACCCACAGTTCCTCCTGCTGGGAGGGGAGGGTAAGGCCCACACATTCTGAACTGGACAGGAAAAATACTTGATGGTGTGTCAGTCAGAGACCCAGAGCAGCTGGAGTGTGGGCATTTCAACTGAAACTGTTCCTGGAGAGGGAAAGTAAGGATTTTTTATTATTATTATTATTGGGAAGGGCTGTATATAACATTCCATGCTCTGAAAGCTCAAAAACTAGAATTTGACTTACAGCAAATCAGGTGGGGGGTTGTGTGTTTTGTTTTAGCATGATGAATTCTGGAATTTTGTCTTTATTAAATTTATTTATTATAAAGATAGCAATAAAGTTTTTGTATTATATATTATTTACATAATGTTATTATATTTGTTATAAAAATACTTCATTAATTCTTTCCTAATCCAGAGCTCCCTCTTCAGTTAAACACTGAAAGGTGTCCCCTGTTCATGAAAGGCAGCCTTGTGTTGTCATTGACTATAATGTCAAATTAACCGTTTTTATAGAAATAGAATTAGAAATATTTTGTAGGTATTATTTCATCCATGCTTTTTATCTGAAGCAAAATCAGTTGGGGAGTACCTGGCTAGTGATCAAAAAGCAAACAAACTCTGAAATAAAAGCTGTAATGTCATCTCTCCAGGAAGCTTATTCCAGTACTTTATAGGGTTTTCTTTCCTCTTGTACAGTCAGTGTTTCTTAAAGCCAGTACTGTTGGTCTTGTTTGAGTGGAGATGGAGATCAGTGTGGCCCCTTTGTCTTTGCAGCCTCAGGCATTTGAAAGCTCTTACCCTCTGCCTCTGACTTTTGTCTGGGCTGTAAAAATAGACTTTTGTGCAGGACGTTTTTGTGGCGCTGACAGATCTGGCTGTTCCCCCTGGGCTGTGCTCAGGTGACTGTTTGCTTTGGTGCTCAGAGATGAGTGGGGTGTCAGACAGGGCTTTGTCTGCCCTGAGTAGGGGGGACTTAATCTGTGCTTCAGCTTGTGCTTCTCTTCAGACATCTCTGTGATGCTGAGCAGGGTTTTTAGAACAGTTCAGCCAGTTGAGTGCATTTTCTGTCTGTATCAAATTACCTGAGTGTTTCAAAGGCCTATGTGTTTGCTTCATCATTGTTTTCCATTCTGTCATTATGCACCACTTTGATAATATATTTATATAAATAAGTTTTTTCTTCCAATCCTATCCTTTAAAATCCTTTGTTGTCCCTTCAGGCTGCTTACTTACAGATCTGATGTCTTCAACAGCTGGACAGGCTAGATTGCTGTATGAAAGTATTGACCAGTACTAGGGATAACTAATGGGTAATTTTATGACCTAGAATACATTAATTTCCTCTGAAATATCTAGACTTTTGTCTTTGAAGTTTACTTGTATGAAGGTTGTGTGAGATGTGATATCGACCACCTCTCCCTTCTCCACAGGACCTGTTATCCCATCATAGAAAGAAACTTGGGTGGCTTGACAGAACTTGTTGGTAACAGATCCATGTTGATTGTTGTGCTGTTTGTAAGCACCTAAAACTTAATTGTAACCTCTGGAAAATTCACTAGAGTAAAAACTAACTAGTCTGTCATGGGCTTTCCTCTTTCAGTCTTCTAGAACATCCTATGCCTTCCAGGAGTTTTCAAAGATAACGAGTGGCTTTACATACCGTTTATTTTTTTACCTTGTTGTCAGCATTAACTTCTAATTTAAATAGGTCATTTATCTCCAGAAACATCTAGAGACAGCAATCATACATCCTTAACCTTCTGGGTTTTGTTAGACTAAATTAGACAACTTAGACTTCTGCTAGAGGCTGAGCTCTGTTTTTCTTACTAGTTTCTTCTTCATTAGTTCCCATCACTGGCTTACCTGTTCTTGAGCATGAGTGATGAGTGTTGTGTGCAGCACTCCAGATACAGCCCATTGCAGAGATATAGAACTGCTGGAGCAGTTCTCTTTCTTGGGTGGAAGGACTTCTCCTGAGTGATCTCAAGGTCTCAGTTGCCTTTTCTGGGCTGCATCAGGTTGGCAGCTCATGCTCATTCCCTGACTCTGGGAACAGAACAGAGGCTTTGGCTCCCCAGCGTGCCTGTTCCCTGCCAGCTGCTGTGCTCACATCTAAAGTGCAACCAGAGTAAGAGCAAACTTCCCTGAGAAGGTAAGGGCTTCTGATGGTGTGGGAAAAGCTCTTGTTGAGTTTCTGAGGTAGCTGGTCATTACTTGTTCTCTTGTGGAGGAGCTGAGGAGAATATCCTGGAGAAAACTTTTACAGCAGCACCCTCTGGGTGAATAAATGTGCTAAAAGTGTTTTTGGAGGCTTTTTAAATGTCTAAACTCTTTAAAGAGCCCTACATTTTCAAAAGGTTGATGACAAAAGTATTTAGCTTTAAAGAGGCCATCTGTTTCTGTCATAGCTATGAATACTCTGAGGCTGAAATGTTGAGATTCTGTCACAGGATGAGAGACACACTGCATCTCAGCATACTGGTCAGCCTAATTATTCTGCTCTTTAACTCTTACCTGAGAGAGCTCTCTCATCTGGGCAGGTGCTGCACTGTCATGTCCCTATTTCCTGCTGTGTAATTCCTCAACCACCTTGTTTGCCTTTGTATTTCTGGCTTCTCTCTCTCTTTGATGTCTAGACCATTGTATTTCAAAGAACTTCAGTTGATGGTTTTTGTGGTGGATTATTTTACTTCACATGGACTTCTAGACTTAAAAAGTTTTCATTTATATTCACAAGAAGAGTCTTGCAAATTCTGAGGCTGCCTTCCCCCTCTATTCCTGTGCAGTAGCTGAGGAGCTGGAGCTCTCTGACCTAGCAGGGGGAATCCACTGAACTGTACAGGGCACATCTGACTGCCCAAGGCCTTCACAAATCTGTAGGAAACTGAAAGTCAGAGCCACTGATTCATAACTGAGGGGCAATTTTTACTTGCTTGGAAACAGCTCCTTGTATTCCTTTTCTGTGCAAGGTGCCCACCTGCAGTGGTGGAAAAGAGGGGATTGTTATCCCACAGCTCCCAGCAGAGCCTGGCAATGCCCCTCCTGCCCAGCCTGAGGTATTTCAGGGCACAGCTACTTGGTGTTATTTGGGAGCCTTAAGGTTCCAGTTCCTCCAGCATAAAAAAACCTCCCAGTTTTTGTTTAAGCAAGAATTTTGTGTGGGTTGTATTGTCTTAGGTTTAGGATTTTTTTAACTCCAAGGTACCAGTCTCCATGACAGTGTTTTATATTTTAAGTTCTGTTGCAGTTAATGTACTAATTCTTAAATTTTGCTGAAATACTCCTACTTTGAATAGATGCTGTTAAGGGTGCTATGGCTTATGACTAGTGCTTAAGTCTAAAGCCTTCATAGTGATTAAAGGTAACCTTTTAACTTGGTTATATCTTTGTACTTTGGAAAAAAAACACTTAAATTTCTAACAGTCAAATCTTGCCTTCTTAATGTTTTCAGCATGTACCCTGGAAAAAATCCACCTAATATTTCACACACATTTGAGCTGGAAAACAGATGCTTGTTAAATTCTTTGGCTATGTAAAGAAGCTGTACATGGTTATATAATCTACTTTTTGTCTAAAAATATGGCTTTTTAATCTTAAATGCTTGTATGCTCCATGCATTAGGATATATTGTTCCAATTTTAGTGATGAATTTGTGGGTTTATAATTTTCAGAATCGTAGAAGGAAGCTAATGGTTCAGTTAGGGAATTGTTCCAAAGTTTGGAGTCTAATATAAAAATGTAAGATATGCCTTTCCATGAAATACTTCACAGTGTCTGTTTCCAATTGAGGGAGCCCTTTGAAATGACTGCTTGGAGATATTACATGAATATGCAATTCATGTCCCCTTTTTAAGAGAAACATTGTCTGCAGATGGAAGAGTTCTTCCTGTTAGTTGTTTAATATTAAAATGCAGCAAGTACAAGTGCAACCAAACGTGGGTTTTTTTGTAGCAGGTGTCCTACATACCTTGTGGGTAAAACTTGTGTTTAAATGAAGAGCTGTCAGTGCTAATAATAGAATTGAGTACGGTTGATTTTTATGGAAGATTCTAAATGTGGTTGTTTTTATAATGATAGTTGCTGTAAAACATACCAGAGTTGTTTCTGTGCTTTATGCTGCTGGATAATTCAGCATTTCATCTTGAAGTGAATCAAACCTCAGTATTTATCAGTCTTTACACAGACAATACCCTGCATCATGCCAAGCTCCATGGTCTTGGGAAGGTGGCAAAATAATAGAAATAAGGAATATATTGTCATATAAAAGTGATTTTTATGAATAAATGTTAAAACATTTAATTGAAATTTGACTGCTTTAACTGTGTCCTTTTTCTTTTTAGGACAAAAGACAGTTTTGGCAAATGCTCAGGAGGAGCTGGACAGGATCACTCGGAAGCCAGACCCCATGGTAACAACAAACTCTCCTCCAACAGAGAATGAAGCTTGATAGCACGTCACAAATGCATCTGTAAATGACCAAATAACTATGTATAGTGATCTGATAAGACCAGGAATTTTCTGCTATGGCAGATGCTATCAGTTTCCTTGGGGCAGGGGAAATGAGCTTACTCCATCATTGCCTTGTCCCAGTAAAAAGTGCACATTCAGGAAGTTTGCATATAAAATCCCTCTGTATAAGATAACCATTTAGAGTTTATATAGGGCAATTCTTTTGGTTTGGAGGTAAAGCAGGTGCAGCTGCATTTCCTGTTGTGAAGAACACAGAGAAGCAAAATGGAGAATTCTTTTTAAAGTACTACTGACTGCACACGAGGCAAGAAAGAGAAATGGAATCCTCTTTCAGAGTTACTGGAATTGGCTACTTGTATGTTTGCAAATGCATTGTATTCTTGGAGTGGTGGGGGTGGTGGTGTAAGAGCATTAATTAGGTGAAGGAAGGCCAGGTAGGGATGGAGCCCTGAAAGGGGGGAAACAGATTTGGGACAGCGAGAAACCAGAATGTTGGATTGACTGGAGAGGAGCAATGTTGTTAAATCCTGTGTTTCACAGGGGGTAAATAGTCACTGTTTTTAAAAGACTACTTTACATTGGAGAATTCCAGGCCAAACACTAAGAACCACGGGAATTTATTCTTGTTATAAATCTTGTTTTAGTTTTTAAAGAAGTCTTAAGAGTGTGGATGCCCTTTCTGGTGTAGCTGACAAAGGGAGAACTAAACTGTTTAGATCCAAGTGCCTGGCACAGTGTGTGATGTGTCTTTAGAAGGTGCTTGAACTTATTGTGCACTGTAGTACAAACAGTCACTGTTTGGTTTTATTTTAAAAACAGTAGTTTGGCAATTTGTATTTAATTTTAAATCCTGTTTTCTGATAGCTTCTGCCTTTTTTTTATGCCAAGAGGCAAGCCTATGAAGAATGGTGGGTGATGGATCATTTTCCCATAATGAAATGATAACATAATGAAAACAGAACACTCAGTATTTTTTTCTTACTTTTTTTGTAACGAAATATTAGCTACCAAGCTAAATTTGATTCCTGCCTTACACCTATGGAGGTTTTTAAAAAAAACTTTCAAGGCCCTAGTTCCAACCACATGTGCTGCAGGTGCAGCCAACTCCAATTCTGAAGGTAACCTAAAAAGGATGAATGTGTACAGATGGACATGCTGAACAAGTTGGTCTGTATTTCTTTAATGTAGCATTTCATTTGGAAAGATGGGTTGTGGGTGTCCCCATTGCTGTAATGGAGCTCTGTCCATGGTCACATAACCATCATTCTGTCAGTGCAAACACCACTGCTCTGGTTACTGCAATGGCACTTTGATTTTGTACACGGAATGCTTGTTTTACATGTACACACTACCAGAAATGAAAACTACCAAGCATATTCTGTGCTCTTAATGCTGAAGGGAAAAACCACAATTTGATTTATACAGAGTTTACTTTTTATTGATATGAACTTGTTGTACTAAATCCAATGTCTGGATATAACTTCCCTAATATATATTGTTACTTAAATATACAGAATTAGACTGACCACTAACACAGTGCTGGATGTTAACCTCGACTCCTATGTTACATCAAGAGGCTGTTCGTGTAAGTCTGTCTAAACATAGAAAGCTAAGAGTATTTACTTGCCTCTTACAAACATTAACATGTTACCTGTGCCAGTTTTTTGTTGAAAATACTATATTTTTCTTTTTTTTTTACTTTTTTACTAAACGGTATGAGCTGAAGTTACACAGCTGTCTAGATCAGTTAGACTAAGACTGGGGCTGGCTGCTCTTACAGGTGCCAGCTGCAAGTTCCCACTCCAGAAGGACTTACACACTGTCCTCCTGACACTGAGAATTGGGATTGGAGACCATCAGAAATTCAAGAGGAAAAGGTGTGTGATTGGAATGGGATGTAGTTTGAAAACCTCAGTCTGAAACTGCCTTTTTTGTCATCTAACCTGAGAAGCACTTTTCTAGCAATATGGCTAAAACTTAAAATTGAAGTACTTTCCAGATCTATAAAAATGTTAAGTGTACTAAAATGGATCCAAACTGTTAATGTATAACTTACCAGCTTTGCAGAGAGACAAAACAGAACCAGATTTCCAGTTTCTGATTGCAAGTGAATGCTCCTAGTTTATGGAAGAGAGTTGTAAGTAATGTAGCATCCTGTGGTTGCCAAGGTCTGTGGACTTTGGTGAGCTGCACAGTTGTTATTCTGGTGTCTTCAAGCATTGGAACCAAAGGCCAAATGCAAACAGCCTTTACATTTTCAAGTGAAACTTCATTTTATTTGCAGATACACTTGTATGGTAGACTGTTTAAACTATTATATGCCTATATTTATATGCATTATAGTGACTGCATCTACTGTTCATGTTTAAACTATGGAAACAAAAGATGAAAGCATTCAACTTGAAGCAAATAGAAAAGTTTAAAGATTGGCCCTCCATAAAAATGCTGTGGTTATGCTGCTTGATTTTAAGTTTGCACTTTTTTTATTGGCATTTTAAAAAACCCAACTGTTTAAACTGAACAGAATTTCGTATTTTATTTAATTTAACTATGTTGGAAGTGACTGCTCTGTACATCGTGAACTTACCAATATACATGCTGTAAATGAAAGTTCACTGTCCTGTATACTAAGTTTATTGGGGTTTTTTTCCAACTTACAATTAGGACTGCAAATGTATGAACAAACTTAGTCCAGTTGTATGGCTTTAACCAGGTGCAGTATGCAGTCATGTGGAATCTTGCTTTCTAGTGCTGGCAAAACGAGGACGTCTTTAATTACTGGCTTCAATAAACATGAATCCAGACTGCTTCATGCTGTGTGGGGGTTGTCTTTGAGATCCCCCTCTGGAGCTGCTTCTGTGGCAGCAGAGGGTGCTGAGCTCTGCCAGCAGAGGCAAGTTGCCTTGTGCAGTTGTGCACCTTAGTACCACTTGCCTTCCCAGGGGTTTTGTCCCTGCCCTGGGCAGTGCAGGACTCACTCAGGGATCCCCTCTGGAGCTGGGGGGGTGTGCCCTGTGCCAGGGAAGGAGAGCTGTGCTCCTGCCAGCTCCCACACAACAGCTCTGCCAGCTCAACTGCTTGGCAGGCACAGCCATGGCTTTCCTGGGCATGGGGAAATGGCTGGGTTTTACCAGGGGCGGATGTAATCTTTCTAAACCTGTATTTTGTGTATGCTGTTCCCAGGCAGAGCACTGGTCCTAAATTGGGTGGATTAAAATCCAGGTTATGAGAAGTTTAAGGAGTGAATTGCTTGAGAGTTGAAAATGCCTCTTCTCTGCCAATAGCCAAGCTGGGTGTTGTCTCAGCAAGTGCCTCCCAGGAAGCATGGAAAGAGGAGACATTTAATTAGGATTCTATTTGTTTACTTCATTGGTACTTCAGCTGGATGCTCTGTGTTCCCCTGCATAGACTGAAGCTCCAGATATTACTGTTTGTTCAGTCATCCTGCCCCTGAAACACAAATCAACTAAGGTTTTGGTTTCTTATATACAGTTTCTCCAGAAGGGAATCCTAATGAGGCCATGAAACAATTACAATTTTAGAATTGCCGTAATGTTTTAATTAGTTCATTGATATGAATAATTAATTTTAGTTAATATGAATAATTAATTTTAGTTAAGATGGGCTTTAGTAAGTATAATTTGACCATATAAAGAGAATTATCTATTATTTTGAATCTTCATGTGGGTTTCTGCCAATCTTCATCTATGCTGAAGCTGAAAGTGACTTCAGAAAGATGGTAACAGTGGATTGAATTGGAAGAACACCCTGTATAATTCTTATATTTACTTTGCTGATCTTCAACTGTAATTTAGGTTTTTTTCAAAGCAAAATGTCCCCAAACTTAAAAATAATAATAATTGACATAATAAGGTTTGGTGTGGAAAAGTCTTTCTGGAGGCTCTAAGCTACTCTGACAAGAGGAACCTTTCACTGCCTGTACTGTTCCAAATGGTGGTGTTGACCCCTCTAGCTTTTCAGGCATAGCAGGATTTTGTTAGAGAATGAACTTCTCAGGTAAGAACCTTTGTTTGAATAAAATAATCAGTTTCTGAGCCTTTGCAGTTCAAATGGGTGCACAGGAGAGGCTGTGGATTATCAGGGGTTATGGATGATCTAAACTCGGGGAGTGTGGGCCTGTGTGTAGAGTTGAGTGGAGTGTTTAATACCTAACCCAAACTTATCTGTTATTCAGTCTTTTTAATTTAAAAATAACCTATCCATAGGGTAGAAGCAGTTTAATTGCAAAAATAATTTTTAATTAATTTTTTAATTGCAAAAGCACTCTTGCCAGAATTCAAGTTTCCCCTTCGAGGAAGCATTGACATGAAAATTCCAGCCTTTGTCACCATGAATGAGTCACTGCTCCACTCAGGAGGTGTGGAGAAGGTCACATAATCCCAAATAATTACAAAAGCCCCCAGTTCAAACCCCTGCTTTGAGGGGGCACCACAGGGCTCTGGTTCCACACACCTGAGACTTCTGAGGGTGTGACTCCTGTGTCTGTAAAAGGGAAAGGAAGCAAGCTCTGACTTGCACATGTACATCAAGGAAATGCAAAGGGGTGAAAAAGCTCAAGGAAGTGAATGTTCTCAAATGAAGCTCTTTGCCAGAGGTGGTACAAATGTGCTGTTGGCGTGCTTCAACATCATGGACATCTCCAACAACCAGAATAGGGCACCTAATTCTGCATTAAAAGAAGAGAAAGGCTGGGGGTGTTGGCACCATGGACACTGGTGGGGGTTTGCCACCATGGACACTGGTGGGGGTGTTGGCACCATGGACATTACAGGTGGTCCTGGCACCAGGGATGTTGCTGGTGCCAAGGGCAGCAGCACAAGGCTGGTGCTGACATTGTTGGAGGGGAGATGCCCAGGGTGTGACTGTGTGAGCTGAGAAGAGGAGGGAGTTGTGTGGTGTGGATTGATTCCTGCTCTGTGCTGGGGTTCAGAGCCACATGCTCAAGTTCCTGAGGGTCCTGCCGGAGCCACACGAGCTGTGACACAGCTGTGACACCGGGGTGTCACAGGGAGGGGGCATCAGGACAGAGGGACACAATTCGTGTGCTCTGTTGCCTTTCCCTGCAGACTTTGTGTGGCTGAATCAACGCTGCGAGTTGTAACTTTCTCTCTGAAGCAGAAGATCCCTCGCTCCCCCTTCCCTGAAGCTGAATGATTGCAGCACAGCACTGCAGGCCCAGGAGGTGGCAGGCGTGGGATCGGTGCTTTGGGAGATGCTGGTGCCTTGCCAGCTTCCCCAGACACCTCTGTTGGGCAGGTTCCTCTTTTCAGCCAACTCTTTCAGAGTGACCTGCTGATTTTTTCCCAAAGAAAAGCAGTTTCACTCAGCTCTAAGAATTTTGTTAATCTGAGTTAAGCTGTTTTCCTTCTTAATTTCATGACACCGGTTTGTCTTTCAGAACAAGAGCTGGAGTAGCAATGTTCAGCACAGAAAGCTCTCAGTTGTAGCTGTCCACAAGAAGGCTGAATTAGCAGCAAAGCATCTGAGTTTCCAACATGAACGTTCCCTACTGAGACTGATGGTCTTTGTTTGTATGTAACACCCAGTGCAGCTTTATGACATATATAAAAATATCATCTTTGTCTCAGACTTGCCAAATGCTTAAAACCAAAAAAATCCTTCAAAATAAGCCAAGAAGGTGGTTGCAACTGGGAGGTGCTGGGAATAGTCTGGCATGAGCATTTGCAAGAAGGTGCAGTAAAATATTGAAGTTCTTGGGGGAAGGAAAGGTGTGACTGCAGGTGCCTGGCACTCACCTTACCAGCCTGACAGCATTCCAAACCCCAGGGACTCGCCTTTCAGAGAGGCCTGGAATGACAGAGTGAGAACTGAGGGAAGAGAAGGGGACAGATCATGGGTGGAGAGCTCGTGGATGCTGAGACCAGGCCCACGCTGGGTTGTTTGTTGGTGGCCTCTGTGAGGGGCTGGGGACAGAGCTGGGCGCTCCAACTCCTGTTGTGCCCCAGGAAATTCAAACCTCTCTTTTCCAGATGAGAAAAACCATTATCCAGGAAAGACTTTGTATACTGAGGATGCTTTGAAAATTATTAGAAAGTGAAATGTTCAAATTCTTCAGATGTTTTGAAAGAGTTTAGTAGGAAAAAATTCCATTTTATGAAAGAACAGTCACTGAGTGCACAGAAAATCTCTTGAATCCAAAACGAAGAAAAAAGGAGCTCTGGCACTTCCAGCCAAGTGCAGAACGGGGTCTCTGTGGCTCAGGTGAGTGAGGAGGTGCTGGAGCTGTTACCAGCTGGGAGGAATTGCTAGGGGAGGAATTGGAAGCTTGGAAACAAGCAAGTGGAATAGCAGCCTTTGATCCATGGGAGGGATCAGGGCTATGGAGTTCATACAGAAATTTGTTGGTGTTGTGAACCTGAGTTGTTGCACACAGGTTTGTTTTCCTGGGGAAAGCACACATGCCCCAGACAATCCGGGATGGTCAGGAGGAGACTCTAATTAGCCACGTTTAACGAGCTGTATTGGATGTTCTGACCAGTATCGTGTAATGCTGATTGCTGGGCTGAGAGACTGCCAGAGGAATTGGCAGGCTCTGAAACACTTACAGCTTAGCCAAAGCCTTCAGAATCTCTCCACCTTTCAGCTGCACAGAAGTGCAGCACAACTATTTAAGAGAACGCTGTCAGATTTGAAATATTTTTTGCATGGTTTCCACCACTTTTGCATCTGTGCTCTGTCCTGCTCTACCCCCTCCTCAAAAATAACCTCAGTCTTCTGGCCAACTGCAGTGACAAGACAGATCTCCCAGACAGCTGACTTAATCCCAGCTGCACGGAAATTAGTGGCTTGGTGGAGACGATAAATCCAAAGATTTCCTCTGCTTTAGGTGGGGATTGCCAAGGAAGTTTGGCTGGTTCCTGAGCGAGCCAGGCCAAAGGCAGGGCTGGGGGCTGCACACATGGAACCTGGTGCAGGCTCTGCTGCCTTTGCTCAAGCAGTAGTTGGAGGACATAAATAGGAGCTAATCCTGCTGCCTGTGGAAGGGACCCCCGGGAGGGTGCTGGGGGGGCTCAGGGGAGGGGCAGCTGGGGAAGGTGGGAAGGGAAGACAGAAGTCTGCAAGGAATCAGGATTTATTAGTTCCGCTGGGCATGGGGCCATATGCCTGCCTTGGCTTTGTAGCCAGGGATGGAAGGCTTGAAATTATTTTTCCTCCTTAAAGAAAGAAAGAAAAAAAAAAAAGCCAAAAGTTTCCCTTGCATGTAGAAGACTCATGTAGCTAAAGAGCTACTCCGTGAGGGAATGAGCCAAATTAGCTGAATACAAAGTCCTGTCTTCCGGAGAAATTAAGTGCTGTTGAAAAAGGGAATATTCCTTGAGCTGCTGTAAACTGGCTGGTGTTAGCAATGAACTGCAGCTCAGCTGCAAGGAAATTCAGGAGGATAATTAAAGGTTGGGCTTTCCTCCCAGGTGCAGGTCCCAGCAGCAGTGCAGGCTCTGCTGGGCTGTGCAGCAGCACACACAGGACTCCAGCACTTGAGCTCAGTTGTTTTCCCTGGCCCGTCTTGGCCGTGGAAAGAAAGAATATAGTGACTGTACTTCATCTTTTTTTTTTAAAGCCTGCTAAGGGACCTTTAAAACTCTGCTTATAAAACATGGTTTATACAATTTTTTCTTCCTCCCCTTCAGCTTCCCACCTCCTCAAAAAATAAAGATCAGCTTTTTCCCTGCAAAGGCTTGTTGTAGCCTGTGCTCCATGTCCTGCTGTAAAACTCCTGGATGTTGCAGGGACAGCAGCCCCTGCTCATGCAGAGGGAACGAGTTTTCTGGCCTTTTGCTCTAGGCCTGTGTGTTTTTATGGTATTATTGCAAGACCACCACCTTTTCTCTCAGTTCAGGGCTTTTTTCCCCACCTGCTCTGTTCCCTGAATAAATGTAGTGCCATGAATAAAATAAACACTACTGTCAGTCTCTCTGCATATTTTTTCAGTGTACTTCATTATAGAGGATTCTTTCAAAAGAAATATAACTCACAGTCTTGGCTGGTTCCCAGCACCATTAAAGGTCTGCTGGCCCTTTTTTTAAGAATCTGAGGTTTTGTTTCTATTTTTCATAGAAACTGTTCCACCTCGCTGCTCTGCACAATGTCTGCTGCCCTTCAGCCCAGCTGTGGCTGCCAGGTGACCCCACTCTGGCACTCGCACATTACAGATGCCCTTAGAAGTTTTTGGAGGTGAAAGGAGTCAGTGGCTGCTTCATCAGTGGTGAAGGCAGGGAGGAAACAAACCCCAACGAGCTGGGCCAGTAGCTGATGCTGAAGGAGATGTCAAACTCTAATCCTGGAGTAAAAAAATAAAATTGCTGTGTGAATGGCTCATTGTTAAAAGCACGTGAAGTCACGGTCGTGTGTGCAAGGTAAGGTACTCACTGCTTGGACTGGCAGTGTTGCTTTCCTTGGGTTTGTGTTGGGGGGGATTGTTTCCTTTTTGGTTTGGTTTTGAAGGGGAAATCCTGTTTCCTGGCAGTCATGGTGCAATTCCAGGAGTGACCCTTTTGCCTGTGCCCTCCAAGGTGAAGCCACCGCTGCCCCGTGGTCCCTGGCACAGCTGGGGCTGCCCGTGGGGCTGGGGCATCTGGCACAGGAGTGTCCCCAGCAGTGTCCCCAGCAGTGTCCCCGGCCTCCAGCAGGGCTGCTCTGCTGGAACACGGGAGGAGGCACTGGCAGCGTGCACGGGGCAGTGTCCTGGAGCCCAGGGGAGGGACAGGACTCACTGACACCTCTGCTTGCTGAGCTGCACTTCTGGATCCAGAGGCAAACCCACTGTGAGCAGGGTCAGGGTGTGCCTCGGGGCCCCTGGCCAAGCAGCCCATCTGAGCAGTGGCTGTGCCATCAGCCAGGGGCTTGCATGGATGTTCTGGGCAAGAAGCTCTTGCTGGCTGGTTGCCCTTCACATGGGCTTCTTTCTGATGCCCTCTCTGCTTCTGACACGCTCCCCGCAGTGGGTAGGGCTGTGCTTGGAGCCCTGGCTGGGCACTCCCTGCTGCCCGAGGTGCCTTTGCAGGTGCTGCCCCAGCTGTGGCTGGACGTGGTGACACAGGAATGCTCCCCCAGCTGGGCAGAGCTGCAGCTCCACTGGCCCCCGTTCCCCACAGCTTCCCTTCTGCTTCAAGTCCATGTCAGAGCCTGCAGCTTGTTCTTGTTGTGTTAGTTCCTAACTCTGACTCAGCAAAATGGTTTGCCCGCTTCCCATGGCTACAGGCTCACAGTTGGTGCCACACTGGGGAGGGACAGTGCACTGCACTGAGGCACTCACAGCTGCCAGATGTTTTCCTAAAGCAAGCTCTTTATGAGCTTTTTAGGGTGGGGTTTGGATATTTTATTTTTCCCCAACCGAAAAAGCTGAGAAAAAGCTTCAGCATTTTTTACATTGAGAAATTCAAGGGGAAAAAAAGCCTCCTCTGTGATGCCAAAGTTAAACTCTAATCACTGCTCAGCTCTCCCGGAATTTGGCAGCACAGCAGCGCTCCTTCCCTTCGGTAGGTCATGTGGAAATACCCGGGCAGTTTCTTAGAGAACCTCTCAGCTCTTGTCAGGTACCTGCACAGATGGAATTCTCCTGTTAGGAGTCTAATAATGCCTTTTACACTCTTAGCTACATTTAAACACTATTCCTAATAAGCACCATTCAGATCTACAGAATTTTATGTATAAGCACTAAAATACTTTTAAGTGTGTTAAAACTACATAAATGCAGCTTTAGAAACCTGGTTTTAAGCTGATATTCCTATTCAGCTGGGATAGAATCACACGGCTTTATCTTGGAAATAACACTTAAATGTGTGCTTAATGAAACGAACACACAGTAGTTCAGAAGTTCATTAGGGGCTGTTTTTTAAAGGCTGTAGGAATTGCTGCAATGAAAGTTGAGAGTTCAGGGTGACTTTGTTCAGTGAGAATATCTGAGATTCTCTTTCCACTGCTTTTTTCAACTAAATCACCACTTGGTTTCAATTTCTGCCCACTGTCCTGGAGATTCTTTCCGATGGGGAATTTTTATTTCTGTCAAAACTGGCCTAAGCCTTCTGTAAAAACCCAGATCTTGGATCGTTTAATGTCAGTGTCCATGAACAGCATACTTGGATTTCCCTCTGTGCTGTTCCTGCCTTGTTTCCCCCCTTTAGCCATATTTTGGCCGGATGGGAAGCCCTCTGAGGAGTTCCATGATCGGATTAGCTCGATGCTCTGCTGGCGATCCCGGTTCTCCGCTTTGCCCGTCTGTGCAGGCACACACTGGGACGTGCTGGGAGAGCTCGGGAACCTGGAAAACCCAAGTTCTCTGCAGATAGGATCTGCCTGCCTGAACGCGGTGACCTTCCCGCTGGATCAATACTTTTATTTAATACTAAACGGCGATGTTTTGTTCCCAGGGAGCGCTACAGAGCTGAAAAGGTGCCGTGCCCGGCAGGAATGTGCGTGAAGGACTCCTTTGTTCAGAGCTGGCAGCTCCTCCCGGGCCGGGCCAGGTGTGCCAGCCCGTCCCGCGGGCAGGAGGGGTCCTGCAGCCCTGCTGGGGCTGGCACGGAGCTGTGACCCGCCCGGGGTCCCTGGCTGTGACCCCCAGGGTCCCTGGCTGTCCGCCGGTGTCCCTGGCTGTGCCCCCCGGTGTCCCTGGCTGTCCCCCAGTGTCCCTGTCTGTGCCCCCGGTGTCCCTGGCTGTGCCCCCACTCGGGGGTCCCTGGCTGTGCCCCTATTCGGGGGTCCCTGTCTGTGTCCTCCGCTGTCCCTGGCTGTCCCCCGGTGCCACCGTGCTCTCCCCCGGGCATTGCTCTCGCCGGTGCTCGCACAGCTCGGCCCTGCTGGGCTTTCCCTGCCCCCTAAAGAACAGGGTGCTCGGTGTGTCTGCGCTTCCCTCAAACTGCCCGGGGCATTTTAAACACAGCCAGACTTTGCCTCCTCCACGTCAAGAGAAAGGAGGGAGAAAAGGAAGAGAAAGAAGAGCAAGCTAAGAGGAGGGTGCTGGGGGCAGTGGCTGAGCCAAACCCCAGTCGAGATCTCTTATCACCTCGCCTTTTGTTTAAATCACTCAACCATCTCTCCCTTTGTCCTTCATTTGCCTCTTGCAACACCACCTTTTGATTCTTTCAACACACTGATGTGCTGTGGTTAGAGCTGCAGAAAATCAGCAAAATAGTATTCACTGGATGTTTTAACCCCCTTTTCCTTACTTTGCTCAGGATAGTTTTGTAGAAGAGCCACCGCAGTCCCTCGAAACAACTGCTAAGGGTCTCACAGGTAAGGATGCATAAACTGTGTTCCTGAAACAGCGGTGGAGCTTAAATTACAACCCAGGGATGCTCTTTCAAATGGCTCCCACCTGCCCACGATCCTTCCTGCAAGAAAAGGAGCTTTGTGAGGCTTCTGATTCCCCAGTTACACACGACCTGAAACAAGAGACCGTAAAAGCTGTCAGTCCATCATGGCCAGCCCCGTGCCAATGCAGGATTTCCCCTTTCATTTATGATTTCACACTGTTAGGCTGGTTTCATGTGTCCACCCCTCCTTCTCCATGCCTTGCTCATGTTTTATTTTATTTATCTTTTCTTTCCCTGCCGCTCACCCTTCACCTTATGCGTGTCTCCTAACCCTTCCCTGACAATATCAGCCTCTTCCAGCGCCAGGGGGTACCAGTGAAGGGACCTGCGCTGGCTGCACAGTCAGATGAGTTTCCAGATAATTTTCACGAGTGGGAATGGTGAACAACCCCCAGCTCTGCCCCTGGTGTGCTCCCCCAGGCTGTGTCCTTGCCCTCGCTTCTTAGGGATATTTTATACAGAGGCCAAAGGAAAGAAGAAACGTTAAAAATCACGTGTCCGGGGCAGAACCTGTGAAAAGAAGGATTAAAGGAGCTTCAAGAGAACTGAAAGGGAGAGATGAAGTAAAACACACTGGAAAGAAAATCCCAAAGTTGATAATCCAATGGAAATCCAATGGACTCCAATGGAAAACAGAACCACAGCAGCAGGGCAGACTGGGGGAGGTCAGAGGAAGGTGCTCCAAGAGTTAACCCAAAGTCCTGTAAGGGGAAGAGAAAAGGCAATGGACTGTGAGGGACAAGGACACGAGCAGGGATGTGGCTGACACAGATGGCAGGTGACAGGAGGGGACAGCAAACACTCGAATTTCAGCTCGGTCTGTGGCACGGCTGCCTTTCACTCACCTGGATTTGCCAGCTTAGGTCGCAATTTCTCCTTACTTGTGGTGACACAGCAAGGCAGAAAGCGTGCCTCCAAAAAGTGATTCCGAGCCAGTAAAGACTAATCGTTTGCTTGGAAAACGTCACGATTTAGAAACATTGAAAGCTTAATGGCAACGCTGGTGGAAGAATGTCCGGGAGGTTTCTGCTGTTGGAAGTGCTGTGGGTGAGGTGTCAGTGTAGGAGAGAGGCAGTGCAGCCCAGTGGGACTGGGGAGCGGGACTGGGAATGGGGAGCGGGACTGGGAATGGGGATCGGGGCTGGGAATGGGGAGCGGGGCTGGGAATGGGGATCGGGACTGGGAATGGGGAGCGGGACTGGGGATCGGGACTGGGGATCGGGACTGGGACTGGGGATCGGGGCTGGGAATGGGGATTGGGGCTGGGATTCAGGACAGGGAATGGGGCTCAGGTTTGGGACCGTGGCTCAGGGCTGTGCTCGGGCAGGGGGTGCAGCCCAGGGCAGAGGGTCTATCTGTCTCAGCGCTGTGCCCAGGACGAGCCGCGGGTGCATTTCGGTGAGTGGGCACTGCTGTCCTTGGCGGCCCCGGCGGGCACCGGCCCCTGTCCCTGTCCCTGTCCCTGCCCAGGTACGGTCCCTGTCCCGGCCCCTGTCCCTGTCCCTGCCCAGGTGCGGTCCCTGTCCCGCTCCCTATGCCCTGTCCCCATCCCAGCCCGGGTACACCCCCACCCCACCCCATCCCACCCCATCCCTGCTCAGGTACA
>JAWWEE010000018.1:1323027-1351892 GCA_035221455.1 Xenops minutus | reverse complement strand
AGGATCCCCAGGGTGGGATCCCCAGGGCAGGGCAGGATCCCCAGGACGGGATCCCCAGGGCAGGATCCCCAGGACGGGATCCCCAGGGCAGGATCCCCAGGACAGGATCCCCATGTCGGGATCCCCAGGGCAGGATCCCCAGGGCAGGATCCCCAAGATGGGATCCCCAGGGCAGGGCAGGATCCCCAGGGCAGGGCAGGATCCCCAGGGCGGGATCCCCAGGGTGGGATCCCCAGGGTGGGATCCCCAGGACAAGATCCCCAGGACAAGATCCCCAGGGCGGGATCCCCAGATCGGGATCCCCAGAACAGGATCCCCTGGGCAGGATCCCCAGGGCAGGATCCCCAGGTCGGGATCCCCAGGAGAAGATCCCCAGGGCAGGATCCCCAGGACAGGATCCCCAGGTACCTGCCAGGGATCCACTCGGAGCTCACACAGCACTCTGTTGTTCCCTGCTGCTTTACTAGGCAGGAGTTCTGTCCAGGGCACCAAGGAAAAGGAAATAAACCCTCAAAAACCCTCAACCCCCCCAGCAAACCCCAAACGTGTGTTTTTGTGTGGTGGAGGGGACAGTGAGCCGTGCTGGTCCCTGTGGTCTGTGCTCCAGAGCCGGTGGAGCCCCCCAAGCCGCGGGGCTGCAGGCGGGCAGGGGGGACAACACCCAGTGTTCTGGGGCTGGTGCTGGTCTCTGCCTTCATCTGGGCCTCTCTACGAGTCACTCCAGTATGAGTGTTTCTCAAATCAACAGATGCGTTTTTCAGGATATTTGAAAATAGGTGTCTTTATGAAAAGGGCAGTAAGTTTGGAAGAAGTTTTTAAGTAATTTCTTAGAGGGTTCTTTGAATTGTTTTAACTTAAGATGAATGAGTTCTTTGAGGACTGTGATGGTGGAAACGTTTTAATATTATTTCATATGTGTAACTCCAGCATTTAAAACCACTGCTGGTTAGCACAAGGCAAAGGTTGCACACAGAGGTTTCATGTGAAACATGTTGAAAGTGTCCTCGCTTGAGCTGTGCCACAAGTTTCTAGGGGACTGTAGAGATAAATGTGTGGTCATTTTTTATAAATGCCCAGTAAAATGCAGGATTTGGAAGGCTGGTTTGTTTTCTTGCTGTCTCCTCAGTGTAGAGTAGAATCTGTGGTCTGCAAGTGGTAGCAGTGAGTGTGTTCCCCCAGTAGTCCAACAACAGGGAGTAGCAGTGTTTGCATTGTGTGTATTCAGGACTGGAGCCAAAGAATCTGTCATCACTGTGCAACATCTACCTGTCTTTGAACTGTGAAAAACTGGCCATGTGGTAGAGATCCTGGGGTGGTGCTGCCTCATACACTGAAATAATCTGCCCTCGGGATTTTTGTTTCACTTCCTACTGCTGATCCTTTCTGTAGTACACTAATAACTGTGGTAAGTCATGTTAAAAACTTGTCATTAAAATGAGCAATTACTGATTGGGAGTAAGTGAATCCTTTATTGTTAAACTCTGACTCGCAGGGAACAAATTTCAAAGATAGACCTCGTAAGTTTTGAAGTCGTGCACAGAAAGATGAGGGGAAACCCACAGTGTGCTGGAGTTCTCTTGTCTTTGCACAAAGACTTTGCTGCTCCCAGTACGTTTTTAGGGGGATGTTAAGTGCAATGTAGTGTCTTCAGGGTAACTGAGTCATGTTTTGTGCCCTTTCATTAAGAGTGACCTGAGCTATTGCATGTGGTTCCTACAGTGTGGGTGAGTCCAGAGGGTCAAAAGTTAACGAGGAATTAAATGAGCTACTGTAGGGTGAAAGCCTGTGTACCACCTCAGCACACTGAGTTTCTGCACAGTTGTACTCAGCAACAGCTCCATCTCAGGCCTGGTAAGGCCTGGTGGAGAAGCCTACTGAGCTTTGCAAACCAGTGGAAAACTGAGCAGTGCTGGAAAAGAACAAAGAGGGAGCACATTCCACAGTGTACTGAAGTTGGCTTTTTTGCCAAGTATAGTTATTTTAATTATAATATTTAATAATACCTTTGCAAAAGTGCTGTGTAGGAACTGAAATGTATCAAAGTCCATTGTGTAGAACTCTGTCTCTTAAAAACAAGGAGGAACTCCCTTTGTTGCACACACAAAAAAAAAGACAAAGTATTGGTTGAGATAAAAGGGCTTTAAATATATGCTAACAGAAAGAATATTACAGGAAAGATCACAATGCGTGGGCTTCATTTAGCATCAGGGTTTGTCTTAAAATACATCCTTGATTGGCAGACAGAAGTATCAGCTCAAGACAAATACTGCAGTTTGTTCTAATCTTGGGTTGAAGAGCTCTCTGCAGGCTGCCCAGTGGTGCTGTGTGTGAGGGATAACCCTTGGGCATTGTGGCTTGGATTGCTCTTCTTCCAAATGCCCACGTTTGACTGTCAAAAGTGGAAGTAAAAATGAATGGAGAACAAACCTTGTCACTGAAAATAGGTGTAGGGCTCTATTATTTTGTTGTAGATGTCTCTTTATTGATTCAAATAAAGGCGTTGTTACAAGAAACAAAGCAGTATGACATTTTAGGCATATGGAGTAATTTAAGTGCTGCTAGAGGGGGCAGTAATTTTAACTCATTTGTTAGCATTTCAACAGAATATGTCCTAAAGTGTCCTTTAGAGGGGTACCAACACCATGGGTTATGATAGTGTCTCGTGTAGTATGTGCAGCTTATTTCTGAGCCTTGTGTTGGCTTTCTTTAAAGCCCTTGAGCCCTGGGAAGAGTTGAACAGCATTCTGGTTTTTGTTTAGACTGGCTATGCAGACTTAAGAAAACCGTATCATTTGGGGCTTCTTCCTCCTCTTCGTGGGTAAGCTGAACAGTTCTTAGTGCTTGGCTCTGCCTACCAGTGGCCAGGAATGGCAGTGGGAGCAATACTGAGGAACTGAGGAACAGGGCCCATGTGGAACAGCTTAGTGTTGAATGGATTTCCCTCTGTTTGCAAATGTTGTTGTTGGGTAGGTGAGCTTTTTGGGAAGGAGCTCTTTTGCCTCTGTCTTATTGTTCTCTTGAAATCGTTGTGTGTGTGTTTATTGGGATCTGTGAGGAAACACCTGCTGTAGCTGGGGATGCAGCCTCTTTTAAAGCAGCAGCCTGAAGGGAGATGGTGGGTGTTGGAGCATCTCAGAGGTGTTCAGGGCCCTGGGATGGCTGAGACACCCGGTGGGTGTCACTGGACAGGAGGGAAGTGAATGGTACAAAGGGAAATGCGGGGAGGACTTAAAGTAGCTTGGAGCTCTCATGTTTGTTTGGTGCCTTTTGTTTTGTTCTAATGGGAGCTGAACTCGACATGAAAGTCGGGGAGAAGTCAGTACACTTGGGTGCTGACCTAAGGAGTGTTTTTGCTGTGGGGAAATGGTGTCAGCTGACTTTCTGGCATTCAGGTGGAGCACTACCTTACCCTGTGTGAGAGAGCAGACGGCTGTCCTTGGAGAGCAGGGCAGGAATGCCCTTTAGAGTTTAGTCATTACTCTCTGGCATGCATTTGTTTCTCATGCTTTTGATGGCTTTAATACTTCCCATGGAGACAATAATCAAATGGGTATCACTGGAACTTTGCTATGAATATCCTCAAATGATTTATTTCAGTACTTTTTCCCCATTCCCTTGAATTTCCTAAGGATAGTCTGTCCTTTTCCTGAGTGTTCTTGTTGAATAAAGGTGTTTAGTGTGTAAGGAATAAGGAGGGGCCCATTGCTGACATCCAAAAGAGATGGGCTGACTGGCAGGTACCACCTCTTTGCTGGGAATAGTTTCACTTTAGGTGAAATTGCCTGCTCTCTCTTTTTTTTTCCTCTCCTCATTTTAGTTTTCTCTTCAGCTTTTCTAGATGCATTATTATGTTTCCTTGATTGTTGTAATTCTGCACCTTCAAGGATCTTACTGTCATTCAAGTTGGGTTTCCCAACATCTTTCCCACTGGAATTCCCATGGTGAGTCATGGCTGCCTGTTTCCTGCTGCTCAGTTTCTCTGGGAACAGCAGCTCCTGGCGAGCTGTTCCTCAGGACACTGGGTTTGTTAGGAGGAAACCAAGCAGGATTTTGGTGGGAGCCCTCTTGGTTCTCACTGGGATCCTGCCAGGTTTGCACAGGCACTTGGTTTAAAGTAACACATATTACCTCCAACAGCTGGGCCAGTTGATATGAAAAGTTGTGCCTGGCCAGTTTTGCAGTGGTGCTACTTAGGTTTAACTGGAGCAGTAGCATCCTGGAGTGGCCTCCTGGTGGAAGGAGCCAGAGATGCAAAACCCATAGCCTGTGCTACCTGGAGGATGGATGGTGTTTGTGGTAGTCAGCGATGGCTTCTGTGGCTCAGACAGCCCCAGACACCGTTCTCTTCAAGTGGTTGTTCCAAATACTGCAAAAATCCATGAGAGATTCCTTTTAAAGAAGATAATACTGCTGCCTGGGAGGTCTCTGAGCTGTGAGTGCTGAGCAGTGCCCTGGGAAGGGTCACTGTGTGCTTTCTCTTGTCCTGCTCTCTATAGCATATGATATTGCCTGTCAGGGGAGGCAGGATTTTGAGCTAAATGAAATCTGGTGGGAGTAACAGTTCATATGTTCACAATTTTTGGAATAAAAGGTTCCATCTTACTGGTGGAGAGCAGCTGAACTTTGGAAGAAGTTGTTTTGTGGCTTACTGTCACTATACGTTTCCAGATTCAGAAGCTGGTTGCCGAGACCAGGGCTACAGTAAAACTCTTTGCTCTCAGGTTCTGTTGCAATGAAGAAAACAAAATTCAAAAGCCAGAAATACAGGTCTACGTGGGTAATAAGACTATTGAGAATTCTCATTGTTAATTATATTAGAAAATTAGAGTAGTAACATTGATGTTCCAAGAAGTAAGCTAATTGCTCACTGGTAGAACCTGGTTGAAAGCTATTATGAGGTGTTCAGTAATCTCATGTTTAATTATCACTGCCTTCTGGTGCCTTCAGCTCAGCATCTCATTCTGATCTCTTGTGGAGGGGAGGGTTAGAGGGATCCCCCAAGGTCCCCCTCAGGTGTGATGTGTCACATGTTAGGGCATGGCTGACTCCCCTGCTCCCTTCCCATGGCTCTCCCAGCAGTGACCCCCTGAGTGGGCAGTGGGGTTGGGGCAGGAGCAGGGTGCTCTGCAGGCAGTGGCATTCTGTACAGCAGAGAACTTACCAGCTGGCCAGGGAATCAGTGTGCAGCAACTGAGATTGCTTTGGCACTGGGTGTTGGAAGTTTGGTGTTGTGTAAGTGGGGTGTTAACTAAGCTACAGGGGGTTAGTGTGTGTAACAGAGGGCAGTAAGTGATGTTCTGTGCAGCCAGGCTGTGGTCCAGGCTGTGAAGCCCTGGGGAGAGGCAGAGCACTGCAGGACATGTCTGAGCCCTCCAGGGCAGCTTTGGGCCCTGCACCTGCCCTATTTATCCACAGGTGAGAGCTTCACCTGCAAGTTAGCCCTTGTCCATTTATTCTGCACTTTGGAGGAACAGAAGTATTCCTTCTTTTTCTTGTGAACTTTACTCTAGCAAATTTATAGGCCCTTGTGCAAACATTGCCCCTTCCACACCTGCTCCTCACTCCCTTGTGCATTTGAAGCACAAGGTGTGGCTGTCCAGGGCAGGGCAGTGCTGGGGGCTCTGCTGAGAGAGGGGCTCTCTGTCGGGACCAGCCCCCCCTCCCTGCACCACCATCTGACTGAGGGGGGGGTCTCAGAGGAGGGACCTTTCAGGGGTGTCCCACCAGTGCAGACAGGGACATGGCACTTCTCAAGCCTCTGCTGGAGACACCCCTCCTGCTGCGCCCTAGGATTGCATTGGGGATTTAGAGTCATTCTGTGATTGACTGCATCATCCATGTTTTATTCTTTTATCCTTCCCAACAGTAAATGTGCATTTATATCAGAAATCCTTGTGATTTTTGTGTGTCCTATATTGAACTTTGATTCTCAGTGGTATTTGTAGCTGCCTGTCTAGAAGATGTTGAGTATGACAGCAGATACTGGTGATCTTTGGCATCTGGCCTTAGAAAAGGGCTGTTCTATTTCATATTAAAAGGATAAAATTTGTAATGCACAAATATGCTTAGAAAGCCTTTTGGTCTCTTCAGTGTCTCTGGAACTCCTGATTTCCCTTCAGAAAGATTTGCCTTTAAAGGTTGTGGGTCTGCATTGCTGTGTGGTGATATTTTTATCCTGACATTTGCCATGGAAGAATGATGAGATAACTCTGTGTACAACTAAAGAAATGACTGTGGTTTCGTCCCACGGAAAGGTGAATAGGTTTTGGTGTCTTGCATGGTTTCTCTCAACTACCATCTGGCCACGGGCTGGTGTCCTACTGTCAGTAAACTCCAAATTCCTGTTAGAAAATTCCCTCTAAGATGGTGGATAGTTTTAAATTCTGCTTTCAGAAGAAATTTCTATAATTTCTATACAAAGCACACTGTGCTTTTTTCCTCCCATTATGAACCAGTGTAATCATAATAGATGCACTACATTAATCTAGTTGTAATGGTATTAATATTTGGAAAGCTCCCTTCATTGCTTCTAATCTCTTTGGTAATGTCCTCTGTTGATGAGGCTCCCCAGTGATTTAATCACCATCTTGAGATAAGACAAGGACTAGAAATTTAAGAGGTGGTGTTTTTCCTGTAACATGACCAGCAGAGGAGGAGTCTGTGACTTCTGATGAGAGTTAATGCACTGTATTGTCAAATTAACTTGCACACTTTACAATAACAATCATCCTGTGCTCAAAATTGCATTTCAGAAAGACCTGCCTTGCTTCTAGACATCAGCAGATAATTATTTACTGAAATTCTGTATGCAAGAAAGAGACAACAGTGGGTCAGCTGCTGTTCCTCTGTAGCAACAGAAGTTGCTACTGCATTTAAAAAAATGCATTCTGATTTAAAACAAAAGTCACCTGATTCTTGGATGATTTGTGTAGTCAGTTGCTTCCAAAACATGAAATTAATGTTTTGGTTTCTCTGGAACTTGGACCATCAGCTCCAGGATAGGGTTATGAGGGAGGCAAAGGCTGGATAACACCAGCCTGATGTAGAATAGGTGTTCAGAATGTACAACCATGAGTAGAGAAGAAATGGGGCAGAAATACGACTGACTATGGGCAAAAAGGTCCTAGAGCTGGTGTAGCCCAAAGAGCCTCCAGTGTGGGGTCAGGTCAGCAGAGTAACTTCTGCTGTTCTGATCTCATGAGTGCAAATTAAAGGGAGAACTATAACTCAGAGGATCAGATTTCTGACTATGGTGTCTAATGAATTGTAATTAAGGCTCTGTCGTTTAATGCCTTAGCGTGAGAAAGAATGTGTTTTTTTACCCAGACAAGTGTTTCAGTATGGTCTGCAAGTTAAGCTTTTTTTAATATGTAACTTGCTAATTCAGGTGTTGATGCTTGAGAGGTCTTTAAATTGTCTCTGGTTTGTGTGTGCAGTCACAGTGTTGAGGCTGCAGGTGGGCTGAAGTGGTGAGGTTGTGCCCTTCACTGCAGGGCAGTGTAAAGCCCAGCAGCCCCGTGCCCTGGGCTGTGTCTGGTGATGCTGCTGGAACTTCACTGAGGCCAAACAGGGTATTTTCAAAGGCTGTAAACGTGCCAGTGATACAGCACTGCTCATAACAGGTCTGGCAGGTTGGTTCCAAATTTCTTTATGAATCGACTGCAGCTATTTCCATATTAGGAATTTTCTGTACTTTTGTGCATTTTTAAACTGAAATGCTCATACAAGAGAGCAACGAGCATGGTCGTGAAGATTACGAAATGCTTAAGCTCTACAAGTCTTTCATAACCTTGAGTAACTTCTGTCTTAGGAAATTATTTTCATGCCACTTGAATAATTGTGACTAAATGTAGTTGTTCGATCACATGCTCTTCTGAAAGAAAGGAAATTGTTGCATTTAGAAACTTTAATCTAATGTATATGAAGCCTTTTATTAAGCAGCGTGAGACTTAAATTTTATCTGACATTATGGCTTAGTAACCTTTTGAAGTTGTTTAGGAAGAAGTGCCTGGCTGGGTGCAGAGCCCTGGGGTGCTCAGTCCCTGCAGCCCCTGGGGCTGAGCAGGGGCAGGCAGAGTGTGCCCAGCATTTCCAGCCCCCAGTGCAGCCTGCCCCTGTGTCTGCAGTGCAGGCAGGGCTGGGCTGTGCTTACAACACCCCGGGGAGGTGGATTTGCAGTTGTGCAATGGGGTTTGTGGGCTCTTTGCTCTGGTGCTTGGGTTCCTGCTGGATCCCCCTTCTGAGACAGTGTAAACAGGGCTGGAGTTTCACGGTTCCCCGGGACAGCTGGCAGGGCTCTTTCATGTCCTGGCCTACATCTCTTTTTTTAATGTTCTGTTTTACCAGCATGTCTAGACTCTTTTTGCCTTTTAAGGCATGGCATCTACGGGGGCCTTTGGATTGCAATCTTGGGAACGTTGGGATTGCAAGGACATTTTTGCACCATTTCCTTCCAACAAAAACCCAAACGGATTCCTTAGGACTACTTGAAGTTCTTGATTGTTTTCTCATTAAAATTCCTTCCTTGTTTTAGTATTTGTGGGATGTCTGATGTTTACTCATAATTGAGATTGAATGGGGTTTTAAAGGATATAGGCTGATTCTGATAGTGTTAAAACAGAACATTCAGTTTTTAAAAGAGCCAAACAGGCGTGTTAAACTAGAGGCTGTGCAGATCAAACATGTTACAAATTGCATGAGTACACTTTTACTTCTTAAAACTAATACATCAGTTAATTTTTTGCTACCAGATTTTCAGTACTGTTTGACTAGCCAGGTTTCCAGCACAGGCTGGACTGTGAATATGAATGGGAACACAAAGCCAGATCAAAAGTGTTATTTCTCTCTTTTTTTAAGAGCTGAGTAGAGAATTCTCATGAATGAAGCAATAGCTGTTTTTTTACTTTGTTTAAAAATCATACAAACACAATCTCAGTAACTTGCTGTGTTCCAGCAGAGAGCACATGTGTGTTATACATAACATGTGTGTGCAGCCTCAAGACAAAAGCAGAGTAACTCTATCCACCCATTTTGTTTAAATAGCAAAGATATGACGAGTTATGAGTTCTTACAACTTGATTTAATAGAAGATGCCAGGAAATGGACTGCAGGGGACACTTTACCCTTGCTGGAAGGTTGAGGATGGAAAGCTGAGTGCTGTACTGAGAGGTACCTCTCCTGGACATGAGCATCCCACACAGTAGTGACCAACCATCTCCTCAATGCTGATACAAACCTGGTGCCTCCAGTGCCTTCGGTGCCACTACCCATTAAATCAGTCTAAGAGTAACAAGGATTGCCTTCATTAGATATATTCCCCCCTATTGTTACCTGTAGTCAGTTTTTAGTCTGTGTTGCTCTTGTAGTAACACAGACTAACTAGGACTGCATAACTAGGACTGGCAGCAAATGGCACTAAAATGTTTTATTCTCTCTTCTGCCCCCACTACTTGCAGCTGGCCAGGGCTGAGGAAGATGCAGAGGACTAAATGTATACAAAATTGTATTCAGTGCAGCACCAAAACATGGGTTTTTTTGCCCTGTTATCTGAGAACATGATCTGCAAATGCTAATTGGATTGTGATCAAATTGGACTTGAAGAAACTTAGTTGGGTTGCCTTGCTGTTTAAGATTCCACTCTTGTGTTATGTGCATGGTTTAACTGTGGTTTTTACCAGCACACCAGAGCACTGGTTTTGCTGTGTGAGCTTTGGGAGCTGCAGCTGCCTCTGAGGAACTGGCTGTGTATGGCACCAGTAGCACCCTGAGACACCTGAGCTGGTGGGCTTGGGAATTGGAGCTGGCTGGAAAAAGCTGTGCCTGCACATGCCTGTCAAAATCACTATGGGACAATGGATGGAGAATTAAGCTTCAAGTATCAGGACATGGTGAAAAGGGAGGGAAGAACCACCCTACTCCTGTAGTTTTCTGTTTGATCACCACTCACTGTAGCCACTGGCACAACTCGGTGTCCTGTACATACAGAATAAACCTTTCCATTTTTGAGTTCTTCAGTTTATGGTTGCTTAGGAATGAAGTGATTAGTACAGCATATGAATGGGAAAGTTAGAAATGTGGGACTCTGCATGTTGGGTTTCTGTTCATTAGTGTCTTGAAGGACCTGCTGCTTCTGAAAATACTTATGCTACACATGAATTGTAGTTTCTGGGGACTGGAGGCACAGGTTCCTGTGCAGAGGAGTTGGTGGGACAAACCAGTTTTGTTTTGCATGTTTTGCTTGCCTTTGTTTAATGCATGGCTCTGTATGGTCTTCAGAGGAACCTTCCTGTAGGATGGGCGTGCTAAAAACTGTTGGTGGACTTTTGTTTCTGGGACAGGTGGTGTCTAATATGGAAGATATGTTTGAATGTCATTCAGGATTCTGTGAGGAAATGTCACGTGTCTAAAGCAAATACCTCTGGGTAGTGTGCCTTGGCTACAGATTCTGTTCTGTGGTTCTTTTGGTCATCTGCTTGTTGGATAAAAGCTGAAACACATGGAAATCAGAGGGAGAGTTTGTTTGAATTTTGTTTGTTTGACTGAGTTTTGATTTTTTTTTTTCCTTGGGAAGAACTCTGTTTTTCCTGTAAAAATGTACTATGTGTTTCATGAGATTTGAAGTGGAACTGGTTTTACATTTATCTAGCAGATAAGAATGTTTGTTGTGTGTGTCCAAGCAATAAGTGACACATGTGGTAGTGCACAGTTGGCAGGAAATAAGTCACCACCTCGTGTCCGTAGCTTTTTTTGCTCTAGATTCTATGATTAAGCTCAGTTTTAAAATTGATGCACTTTTGTTTCAGCCAGTTGAGAATCTCTTCTGTTCACTTCCATTCAGTCCAGCTAATTATTTTGGTTTTTAGAGTAAAAGTTAGTTTTAGTTTCCTTAATGTTTCAAAACAACTATCACTCCATTGTGAGCTTTGAATGTTGATCACCCTCATTCTTAAATCTGACCCTTTCTCCTAATACCATCAAAATGTTTCTGGGCTCTGCACTGTGTTCTGTATTTAGAATTGGGCTTTTGCCTAACTGGAGGAAGGGCAAGTCAGCAGTAGCTGAATATTTCCAGGATTATAGAAAACTGCTGGAGGTGACTAAAGATCAGCTGATTTAGTAAGGATTCCACGATATTTAATGTGCTGAAGCCTTACCATGTTACAACCCAAAGTGAACTAAGAAAGAATGACAACTTTGCAGCTCCACATAAAACACCAGACCTGCATCGAGGAGCTGCAATTCAAGGTTTGTGCTGTTCTGCCCTGACCACCAAAGGCAGAGCAGAGCTGGATTGGGAGGCCTGGGTGAATTTCCCTGCATTTACCCAGTGTTTATTTGTGCCATTAGAGGCCAGTGTAGTTTATCCAGAGTGCTGAAGGGCTGGTAAGCAGTGTTTTCCTGAACTTTCTATCTTGTAAGGCAAGTTTAATGCTCCTTTGTGATTTCAGGCTCCTTGCAGCCCTCTTAGCAGAGTTAATGACACATGTCATGTGGTCCTGAGGACACAGCCTGGGAGCAGGCAGAGTCAGTCCCTGCTGCTGGGTAAGAGCTCTGTCCTGCTGCAGGGGCAGTTCTGCCTTGGAGCCACATGGTGCCAGGTATTGGTGCCAGCTGCTTTACATGGGGAAGTGCATGTGCTTTGCAAGGAGTGAGACCCACTCACTTCCCTGCATAAAACTGGGCCTGCTGGGCCAAGTAAATGAGAGCAATAAATCTCCATTTTAATTCAAGAAAGTTCAGTGTCTTCAGACACTTCAAGTGGTGTAAAAGCAATATATTTCCTCCATCTTTTCTGCATGTGTATTCTGCTGTACCATTAATTTAAACAGGCTGGATGTAAAAATGTCTCGGTAGTGTGACATTCTTACCAAAATTCTGTGGGTGTTTTTCAGGCAGAAAAAATGCTGACCATTTTGTGGTTTTTTGGAAATCATGCATAATTATGTCATTTAACCACACAATAAGGCTTTCTGTGGTAATGCTTTAGATAAACAGGAAAACTAATTTTTTACTTTGTTTTCATTGCAGAACTGTCTTTTTTTTTATTTTTAGGGCAAAGTTCTTTGATTATTTTCTTCAAAATTACAACGCAACGTATTCTGACAGGAAAAATACACCTCGTAAAAGCTCCTTTTCAGCGTTGGTGCCTGTCACAGCACATTTTCTCCCTTCTGGGGAAATGCAGTGTTTTATGCCTGATGTGCCTGTGTTGCCAAGAAAGTGATGTAAATATGAGCCCTTTACATAGCCCTGAGGCAGATGATTTCTTCATTAAGGGCCCTTCTCCAGGGGAGTTTGCAGGGAAGTTGAGATGGATGCGACGATGGTAGGAGGCTAATGTGGCTGCCTTTAAGGACATTGGATCCCAGTGCAGAGGCTCTTTCAGGAATTCCATGGCCCAAAATTGTGGTCTCTTCCTCCCCTGGCAGTGAGGGGCTGTTTCTCTGGGAATGAGCTGCCCTGGGGGTTTGGTGCTGTTCAGTGCCAGAGCCAGAGCCTTGCCCTGTGCCTACCTGAGTTCCCTTGGCAGTGCCAACCATCCCAAACAAAACCACTGCGGCACAGTTTGCCAATTCGCTCAAGGCTAAACGCACAGAAAGTCTTTATTGGGAAATACATCTCATCCTTGATCCTCTCCTTGGAGATTTTCCCTTCTGCCTTGTGTCCTGTGGTGCTGGGAGGTGGGGCATGAGGGGGCTCTGCTGTGGCAGAGCTGGAGCTGCCCTGCACACACAGGCACACCCAGACCTTTGCTCACCTTACCCCCTCCTTTGGATCCTGCTTTGGGGACCAGCCTCTTGCATCTTTGTTCAAGAAGAAGGGGACATTGCAGGTAGCCCAGGATGCCCTTCTGTGGACCTGAGCATCCAGTGCAGTGAGCAGATTTTTCCATCCTTAAAAAACTGGGTTTTAACACAATGTCCACTGTGGTTACTTCAAGAAGAGTGGAAGCAAGTGTTAAAAAAGGGAAAAAACAGTAATAAAAGCATGGTATCCGAATCTCAGGGTGTTGGAGGAGTTAGGGTGGAATAGAAAACTCTCCAAAGTACTCAGAGCAGAGAAAAACTGATGAAAAGGTTTGTTTCATCCATCAGAGGAAACTTTCCCTCTTGCCTTGGCCCGAGAAAACCGTAGCTCTTATTTGTGGGAGAGAGCAGTAATTCATGTAAGAAGAGATCTCCACCACATTCAACTTCTCATTTTCCCTTGGTAAACCAACCTTGAAACTTCTGCTTGTGGAAAAACTTGTCAAATCTCCTCACCCTAAACTATGAAAAGATATGTGATTTGAAGGGGGGGGTTGTGTGCTGTGTTGGACAAGTGTCAGCACTTTGTTGGCTGAGACCTCGCTCTGATATGATGCAGTTTCTGTGGGTTTTTGGTTTTTTCAGCTGGTGCTGGAGCTGCACTTGGGGGAGGCAGATCAAGGATCCTGTATCCTGGTTCCTGAGCCTTGCAAAGCAAGAGCAAAGCTTTAGCAGCTGGGAGGGACAGGGGAGGGTTCTCCCTGGTGTGGCTTTGTGCCTCAGTCAGGGTGGGCAGTGCCACTCAGGGTGGGCAGGGGTAGGGTTAGGGTTATGGGTTAGGGGTTAGGGTTTGGGGTTAGGGGTTAGGGGTTAGGGTTATGGGTTAGGGGTTAGGGTTATGGGTTAGGGGTTATGGGTTAGGGGTTAGGGGTTAGGGGTTAGGGGTTAGGGTTGGTCCTTCCTCCCTCTTCCCTGCAGGGTGTGTGGCCAGCATGGTGTGGAGAGCCCCAGTTTCACCTTGGGTGTGTGGGGTGGCAGAGGGGTGAGCACAGGAAGCTCTGCAGAAGGGATTTTTAGGTCTTTGAGCCTTGGGAAGGGTTGTGTGTAGAAGAGCTCATCCAATGGGCAGGGATGAGTGGGCAGGCAGGTAGTGGAGACAAACACAGGGGAGAAGGGTGTTTCTATGATTGTTACAGAGCTCAGTGAGGGCACAATTTGCCCAATAGCTGCCCTGAAGCCCCCAGAAGGGGATGGGGGCTGTGCCTGAGCTGGCTGCTGGTGTGACTGCAGGGGGACACTCGGGGCACCTCAGTGTGCCCAGGTCACAGGGCTGTTCTGGGGTCATTAATTCACTGCCTTGTTTATGTACCCTGTCTCATAAACTGCTTGTTTCTTAAGTTTAAAAACGCAGAGGAAATGGATTTTAAGACACTCTTTTTTAATGACCTTGATCACTGGATGAGCCATGGCCTTTGACGAGCTGCTTTGGCACGTGTTGCACATTTACAGAACTCTTGCAAGTATTGCAGCTCTCTGAGTTAGTCCTGGGTTTGTAGAACCAACCCTTGTATTTCCCATTCATTTTATGTGTTCAGAGTAGTTTGGCTTTTTATGAAAACCGAAATTAGATTTGTCTCTGAGGGAATGGCCAGTGAAAGTGGAACTGGTATGTTTTTATAGCAGATTCATATTACTTGTCATTAATTGGAAGGATGCTGCTGCCAAGTTTATCATGTGTAGGAGAACAAGATTATCCTGATGTTTCAAAGAGAAAGTATTTTGTATTGAAGACTTGAGGTTTTTCTTATGATTAGGAAAAGGGAAGTTTCTGAGGGAGGATAGCTTTTTTCAGGTGTAGTGCTCAATTTAGATTTCATTTTTTGTCACAGCTTTATTGTGAGAAACTTAATGGGCAGGTAACAAAAAGGTATTAACCTGCAGCCCTGGCTGGCTGGGTAATCTGGGGGAAGGGTGAGGAGTCTTTTTATTGCTCTGGAGTTTATTAATTCAGAGCTTGGGAATATGTAAATATCACATGATTATTAGAGTTCAAGTGCCTCTTCAGTGCATAATGAATTTATAATGCTGGATGTAAGAAACCCTTTGATGTTTTCTGAGCTTGGACAGCCCAGATGGGTGTGTTGGCTTGAAGAAGCAATGTTGGCTGGTGTGGAGGAGAGTCAGTGTGGGCTTGCTGTCAGCAGAGCAGCAGGGACTCCTTGTGCCAGGCTGCAGCTGCCCAGCACAGCACCCGCTGTGCCAGAGACTTGGGCTCTTTCAGCCTCATGGTGGTGGCACCATTCAGAGCTGTTCATGGTAGAGAAAATGAGCCTGCTATTGTCTGGGCCTGTCCTACTGGATTTCTAGTGAATATTGCAGAACTAGTTTTTAAAAAAATAAAACAAGTGTCAATAAAACACTCAAAAATTGAGTGTCAAGAAAAATAGAGACTTTACTATATTGGAATAGCTAAAAGTTAAAGTTTTGCTGGCTAATATTTAATATTAATACATGAAATTGATTCTGCTTGGAACAGCTAAGATTGTTTTTTAAAGGTTTACTTTTTTAAAAAGAAGTTTTATTTAGTGTCATCTTCAGTTATGAGCTTGTGTTCACAGCCAAGGTGAACTTCAGGATGTGCCACTGCTGTAAAATCAGGCTGGACAGGAGGGGTTTTTGGTATGTGTGTCATTGCTGAAGTCGTGGTTCGACTTTAATTCTGCTTTTCTGAACATTCCATTTCACTGCATGATCTTTCTTTTTCTTTGTGACTATAAGTATTTAGTCACTGGGTATCCATTCAGAATTTGGCTGATGTGACTTGCCCTGCTCTGTTAGCTGACAGAAATGAGTCTGGCATGTGCTCTCTTCATGAGCATGTGCCAAGTGAACTGGGAGAGACTTTCCAACCAAGTGTGAGGTTTTCTGTTAAAATAGTTTTGCTTTGTTTGAATCCATTTTTAAACTTAAATTTGCTACTGTATTCTGAAATGGCATATAAAGCATGAGGGATGTCATGCTTTAATTGGAATTACTGCTGATGTTGGGGACAAAAATTGTAACTTCTTTCAAAATCCTTAATTTTGCTGTAGGAAGCAAAGGCAAACTAATGGATGAAGCATAAAAAGTGCTAGAAAAAAGTGTAAAACATTGAAATTGACCAAGAGGGATTTAGCAGAAATTGATTTTTATTATGATTTTTGTCAATCTTTTAAACTTTTGTTTTGCAAAACATTTAAATTATGGAATATTTAGCTCTGAGGAAACCATCTCCCTTGGTTTCTTATCCTTAATGTGGAGTGACTTCTACAGCCTCAGAATGTTGTGGGCAGAGCAAGAAGAGAATTCTTTCTGAAAAATGTAAGTGGGTGGGTGGGGGTGGTTGTCCTGAAAACCAAAGCAAAACAGTCTTAAGGCCTTCTTTGCTTGCCCTGGAAAAGTAAAAAAAAAAACCCAAACAACACAACAAAGCCATCCCTGCCCCTGGTTTTGTCTTACCAGTTGTATTTAAGGAGGGCTCTGTCTGAGCCAGCCTGGCATGTGAGGGTGGTGTGCTCTGTGGTAGCTCTCAGTGGGCTCTGTGGGTTGGGAGCTCATAGTGAGGTTTCATTTTTGTATATTCTTTTATATAGTTTAGTTTTGTCCACTGGGCAGACTTTTTTAAAGTATAGTGTTTCATCCTAATTGGTGAATTAAACTCTCCTCTTAGCAGTGTCTGCATGTTCAGCTCTGCTAAGATAACCTCCTGAATTGAGTGTCACTACCCATTATCTCAGTTCCAGGTTGGTGTTTGCAGCTCCTGGAAGTTTTCCTTCATCTATGGGCTGCTAGTGTTATTGTTGGACAAGGGAATGATAAAATATGTTTTTATATGAAATACAGCTTTCTCATGATGATAAATATGAAAAAGGCAGGTATTTTTGGAGACTGGTAGAGATCCTGAATGTATTTTACTTGGAGTTGATTTAGATCTTAATTGGCTGTGAGTTTTAAGCAATGTCTTTAGTGAAGTGTCTTTCACAATCATATGACATTAATATTATGTAATTGTGCTTGAGGTTGGCCTGGTAGACAAATGCATTCCATCTTCTAGTTTGGGAAGAGCATCTAATGAGTGAAAGGTGAAATAAAAAGTTGGAGGAGCTGTTTGCATATTGAGCCAGTGGCCTGAAGGGGTTTCATGCTTTTTGGGGTGTCTTGGTTGTTTTGATGTTGGACTCCCTGTAATTTTGCTAAAATGCACTTTTTGAACAGGACAAATCCCAAAGTTGTGCATTAATCTGCTTTTGTTTCTGCTCTGTAGACAGTGCCCCGCTGTAAACTAAAATCACACATTCCTGACTGTAAACTGATCATGTTCCCAATGGAAATTTCAGGAATACTTGTGGCTGCTTTCAAAATGTGGAAATCTATTTATTTTTTTCCCCCCCTTGTTTTTCTTCCTAGGTTTTGGCACTGACTGCCTTCATCTGCATAGAGACCATCATGGAGTGCTCCCCTTGCGAAGGCCTTTATTTCTTTGAGTTTGTGAGCTGCAGTGCCCTCGTGGTTACTGGGGCTCTCCTGCTTCTCTTCAGCCTAAACCTGCACACCAGAATCCCACAGATCAACTGGAATCTCACTGTAAGTTCCTGCCCTTCACTCTAGGCAAAATAGCTGCAAATCTGACTGAAGTTTGGTCTTTAAACTTTACTTTCTCGTGTTGCTTAAGACCATGTACGAGTGTTCTTTGTGCTGAGTGAAGTGTGCATTTGACTTATATTCATTTTGAATGCCAAGAGCAGAATGAACTTTGAAATGTAGCAAGATTAAACCACACTAAATAGAACTAAAATTGTCTTGGGGTAGATTCTCTTAGGGAGAAAAAAACTTCCTGCTAATGCCAGCAATTCCTCTTTGTGGATGAAGTGGATCAAAATGCAGCCTGTGCTTATTTAACTTTGACAGATGCTGTATTTACAGTAGCCCGTTGTTCTCTCTTAACCTGGGGTTTTTTATATTAGGGCAAATGTGCTACATATATTTTCTTACACAGATTAATACAGTTGTTGGGTAGTTGTGTAGAAAATTACGTGCTCTCTGTGCAAATCAGATGTTTTGAATTGCTTCCACACAGGACTATGAAACACTGACTGGCAGTGCTTAATGTGCTCTCAGAGCCGAGGAGTCTGAGGAAGAGAACTGCTGGCAGTGCACATTCCTTTGGTACAAGTCTCTATTTTCATGCTGTATTAGGAGTTAAACGTTAGATTGGGTTGCATAAACACAGGTCACAAAATCAACATGTTAAGTCACTCTAGTAAAAGGTCTGTCAGCTTCAAGGACAATATTTCTATCAACTTCTTTGGACAGCATAGTTACAGTTGTGCCAATGTTCTGTTTTACTTTGAAACAGTGATTTTATAAATACTGTTGGAGTCCCAGAGGTTTTTAGGCTTCTGTGTGGTTTGATGTAATTTATTAATGTTGCAGTTTGCTGAGTTTCTAAGCCTAAATGACTTGTCTAGAGTGAGAGTGGAACGTGGATGATCCTTTTGCTCTGGGGCTGCATAATCTATTGATGAACTCCTTCTAAGAGTCCTTGGTATACAGATGAGATGGACTGAGAGCTGTGACTGGTACCTGTAGGTGGGGCAGAGCCAGGTGGCTTGCAAAGCAAAACCAGTGGAACCCCTGGACTGTTACTGGGTTGTCTTGCCCTTGTTCCTTTTGTTCCCACTCTGCCTCTGTTGTCACCACAGATCTTTGCAGCCAAACTGAAGAGCAGCTGGGGGAAGGTGGTCTGTGTTTCTGCTGCCAGCCTGGGTGTGTCCTGAGCACCCCAACAGCCCAGCAGCACCTGCAGGCCACCTTTGTATGGCACACAGTTCTGTATGTGCTGGGGGATGCCCAGGAGTGTGAGAAGTGTGTTAGGAGCATCAGTGTCACACAAAACAGGCAGTGGTTTTGCTGGTGTGATGTGAGTGGTTCCACAGGGAATGTTAGATGTGGCTTCTGTGCAAAGGAAGTCTGACCAAGACTTTCCAGTGTCCCCAGGAGTGGTGTGTGTGCTGTCCTTGCTCTGTCTCTGGATGGGCAATGATGTCTCCTACCCTTGGCTCTGTGTTTGTGCCTGTGGCACAGTTACTGCCCACCAGAGCCCTGGGCAATAGTGGCACAGGTGAGGACAGAAGCCCCAGTGCAGCTCTGTGCCTTTCCCCTCTGAGGTTGCAGGAGGTGTCTCTGTGGGACTGTAGGTCCTTCCAGCCACTCTGACTTCCTAAGACATTTGAGAGACAAGAATTGTCACCTTGAGGCAGAGTTACTTGTCTCTGCATAGCACTCTGTTAGGAGATTTGTAGGAAAAGCAGGGCTTAAAAATCCAAGCAGTCATGGTGTGGTGTTTTTTTGTTTGGTTTGGGTTTTTGTTTTGTTTTCAAGAAGTATTTAAAGAAGTATTTTGGTTTTTTGGGCAATGGTCACACTCTGTCTAAGCAGTGTTGAGCAACATGATGTGGTCAGAGTTCAGCCCAAAGGGCACATGGAACACACTGGAAATGCCTTTGCTTTGGTTCCCAGATCCACAGAGAAGGAAATTGTCATGATCTCACAAGTCTCAATCTTTTTTTAACCCTGAAGATGAAATGCTGCTTCCATCATGATACCAGAGCTCTCCAGCAGCAGTGAGAAGGGAACTGGGAGCTCCAGGCACTGCTGAGACCATCCCTCCTCCTGGTCCCCCTTCCTGAGTGCCCATCCCTGGTGTGAGAGGCTGTTCAGTGACAGCAGGGCAGGCACTGGGCAGTGCCCACACCGTGCTGGGCTCCAACAGCAGCAGCTGCTGCACAGCCAGTGTGAGATCAGGGGAGCTGCTCAGACACTCTCAGGGATCCCTTTGGCCAGGCTAGCAGGACATTGAAGAATGGACGATTGTGGCTGAGTTGTTTTTTTGGTTTTGCTTATTGTGACATTTTATTCTTTACAATGTGGATACATATTCATACATTATTTGCCTCTTCAATGTTTATCACTTTCCTGTGTTTGAGGGTTATTTTTATCCATTTGCAGCCTCTGTGGATGGCATAGTTACTAGAGGAGTTGCTTTCTGAACAAGTCTCTGACACCCCTGAATGTTGTAGGAGGAAGGCACTCCTGCTTATGTATAAATTCATCAACATACATGCTTTTAAAAATATGCATGACTTTATAATGCATATTTCCCATATGGAAAGTCTCAAATGTTGCTTTTAGAAGCTATGTGAGAAGAGGCTGTTACAGTGCTTGAAGGAATTTAAGAGTCTTGAATTTAGGAAGAAGTATTTCTTCAAAAGCAGCACTTCTTCCTAGGAACCATTTGAAACCATTTGCTTTCAAATGATCCTGCATGTCAGAAAGTACCTGGCCATCAACTGCTCTTGTCCAACACAGGAGTCTTCCCTTTAAAAGTTTGTTAAAATTATAATTCTTTCTAATGCCTTGTTTATATTTGTCTGATGCCCATTGTTGGAATGAAAATAAGGATCTGTACATGATCCTCTAACAGATATGCACATTTGATATTTAAAAAAAAAATCTCTTTTTAGCCATTTGAGAAAAAGAGGTTTGTTTTGATTCTGATTAGAGACTTGCCAATGATTTTCCTGTTCTCCTGAAGTGAACAAGCAAGAAACCTGGAGGTTGTGAGGCCAGAAAGAGCTCGGGTGTGTTGGGAGGAGGCTGGTTTGTTCCAGGAGGATGAAAGAACAGTCCCTTGTCTGTTGTGCAGCACTATCAACGTTATGCAAAAATGCAAAAGCTGGGGAACCTGTCAGTGGAAATTTCCATTTCCTTTGTGCCTCACAGCTCAAAGGGAGCCTCTTCTGCAGGGAGACAAGCAAGGGAATGGAGAGCACAGCACAGGCTCCTGCTTAACCAGTTAGTCAGTCATGAACTAACAACTGAATGTGTGATATCGTGTTGGGTTTGGCTAAATTATCCTCTTTTCCTACAATTCATTATTAGAATCTCATGTGATGTGCAGGGAGAGCTGAAGATGTGGCAGCCAAGCTGTGTGCACGAGCTGGCCCTGCAGGATCAGCCAGTGGAATGAGCCATTCATGTCTCTGTGCAGGGAAAAAAATCCTCCAAGAGATTTTTGACCACTGATTTTTTAATTTTTTCTTTTTTTTTTTTTTTAATTTTTCTAATTTTGAAGCACTCACTGGAGCTCTGGTAGTGTATGTGGTGTGAATGCAGAGAATTTCAGCCCAGAGCAGCCTCAAAAGTGAGGCCCAGACATGGGCACAGCACAAAGTTAGGGTTCCACTGAGCTTGTTAAGCTCCCTTGGTTCCAGGGAAGCACAAGGGAGGGAACACACAGGCACCCAGGTGTGTGTTTAGAATACACTGATCAGCCCTTGGGTTTTTGTGCTGCCTGAAAACTGATTTCATCAGCTCTGCAGGGTTGTTTCTTCAGTTGTTGCAGCAGTGAAATGTTGAATGCAAGAACTGACACTTGGAGGAGTTGGCAAAAAATGTCTTGTGGTGCCACAATGTCAGACTGTCTTCTGGCAGCCTTGGCTCTGAAGAGTGTCATTACAAAGCTGTAGTTCAAAGGCCTTCACAGGGCAGTCTTGAGTTTGATTTTTTTATTTATTTTTTCTTTCCCTTCTGTTTCGAAAAAAATAAATCCTGCTTTTTCTTTGGCTTGCTTAGTTGTTGAATGAAAAATTAAGTCAGTCATCCTTGGCCTTTATGTTTACTGCTGTCAAAATAGCAATACCTATTAAGGATAAAGATGAATATTTTATAAATTAAAAGAATTCTCAGAATTAATTTCCTCTGGGTTAATGCTGCTCATGGAGTGTTCTCATTTGGTGCAGTGTGATGTAAATGATACATTATTCTGTCATAAATGCAATCTCAGGCTTTAAATACAAGAAATATGACATGTTTTTGTAGTTATTGCAAGTATGGTCTGTGGCTTTGTGACAACAGCTGCTGGTCCTGTCCATGTGCAGGGCTGGTTCTTGGAAAAACATGCAGGGAAAGCAGTGAGGAGCTGAGAGGGAGGGAGGGAGGGGAGCTTCAGGAAACCAGAATGAAGTGGGAATTGCAGGAGCATTCATTCAGGAATGTGTTTTGTCATTCACAGCACCTGACAGAGCCTGTACTCCAAAAATAGAAATAAGAATAAAATCATACAAATACTTGGTTTGAGGCCACCTCTTCCATTTCTTCAAAATCACAGCTCATTCCTAAGCTTTTGGAGAGCTGAGTAAGGTTTTTGAAAGTCTTTTGGGTTAATTCAGGGTGTTTTGTGTGCTCAGTTTGAGATGCTGGGAGCAGAACTGATTGCCAGCAGGTTCCAGACCCCTGGGACTGCATTGAAGCACCTGAGCAGGAGCATCTTCCCTGCCCTCCAGCCTGACATGGGCTGGAAATTGCTGCCCATGGACTGTTCAGTGGGGGAATCACTGCTTATGGCCCCCTTTGTTCCAATACAGGCTCCCCAGAAACAGAGAGAAGTCAGGGAAAAAGGAGATGGGAATTCATGCTCATGCTGTTCATTTTGTTCTTTCCACCTACACCTTATTTTTGCGTGAGGAACCGCGTTTCCATTTTTAACGGTGTTGCAAAACACTCAAAAAGTGTTTAATAATATGATTGCAGAGCAAAAACCAGAGGTGCTTGGTTTGGAGGACTGACTGGTGTGTTTGTAACCCTCAACCTGATGGCTTCACATAGGAGGGGGAAGTTCCAAAACCTTGCAAGTGAAGTAGTGGTTGGAGGAAAAATTAAGGGCATTGTACAAAAAAATAAAATATTAACAACCACACTCGCCCTTCTTTCCCCTGCCAAGTGAAAAACAAACCACCAAACCCAAAGAGAACTAAAAGGAAATGTTGCTTTGAGCTCTCCTGGGGAAGGTAACCTGGGCACCTCCTGTGGCACAGTCAGGCTGTGGCAATGTGCAGGCTGCTTTTCCAGATTACATTCATTTAGCTGCTTTAAACCCCATCTAAATGTAAACTTTGGGCTTTCAGAAAGCATGTGACAACAGCAACCACCAGTTTAAATGTCCTATTTTTGTTTCTACAAATTGCAGTTGCAATATGGCACTCTCTGCCTTTTAAAGAGTCACTCCATGGCACTTTTCAGGTCTGTTAAAGTCTTAGCACCAATTCCTCTTCTCCATCCTCGTTAATCCCAAATTAAACCAAAGCTGCCCAGAGCCCTAGACATGAAAGAGTGCAGGATGATCATAGAATCATAGAATGGAATTTCCCACCTTTACAGCAGAATCAGCAGAACAAAAAGCATCACCTTTTTAGCCTAAAATGCTTATCTGGGCATAAGCCCATGTTCACCCCCATCTCCTCTGCCTTGGGCTCCTTGGAGTGGGACAGACCCCAAAGGTGGCCTTGGATCCTCTCCTTTGGGCTAGCAGGCCCTTGGGGACTGAACACAGTGACTTGCACTGGGCTTGATGACCTTGAGCTCTTTTCAGCCTCGTTGATTCTGTGTCTTGCAAACACCCAGCAAATGACCCGAGGTCAGCTGTCCATTTTAGCTCCTTTGGGAAGGAGAATGGAGCAGCAGCAGCCTAGAGTGGCTCTGATGCAGCTCCTAGGTTTGGTTCTGTTAGGGATGTGCAGTGTTTTATGGCACAGCATACTGGCTCATGAGGTTGCTGTAATTTCAGCAGAAATTCTTTTACCTCTGTGATGTGGTTTTACTTTGTCTATAAATATAATAGCAAGAACTTCAGCTACGTCATGGCCAGATTTGAAGCAACTCATCTTTTTTCAATTAGTTTATTCTTCTTATTGTCATGATTATTCATTTTCTCTTACGTGGGAAAAAAAGCTACATTATTTTAGGGAGTGTCCTTTCCTTCTTGAATTCTTGCTGTACTTTGTTTTCTTTTGTTTCTGCTCAGACTTTGTCCAAAACCGTTGGGTTGGGTTTTTTATCTTTTCTTATGCCTCTGCTCCTATTCTGGATTAAAACCCTCCCCTGACATTTGCATCTGTGTTGTTGCCATTATATATCTGTATGACAGTGGTACTGGTGTCATTACTCCTTAAACTCTAAACAATCTCATCTGTGGATATAAAAGATCATATTACTTTTAACTTTTTAAGAAACCAGCCTTATTGTACAAATGTGAATCAATTAATTGCATTAAAAACATTTGACCTAAACAGGAAAAATGGAATTGCAGAGATGAATAAATTGGAGCCTCAAGATGGAATCAGTTCTTCAGATTTGAGTTGTTGAATTGTTTGCAAGGACAAACTCTATTCTTTGTAAAAAGTACAATAAAGTACAATGCAGTGATACAATGGCAGTTTCTAATGTACTTATATTAAAGTACATTGGAAAAAGCATTTTATATTCTGAATTTTATAGCCAGTATTTTATTTTAGGTATTTTACATTGTGCAGTATGTCAGATCCTGAAAGAAGCCTTGAGGTCAGTTTGTAGCCTGGAGATGGGTGATGTGTGTTGGGTCATGGCTGGGCCTGCTCATCCTGCTTAGACTTGGCAAGGAAGATGAGGCTGACAGTCTCAAACAGTCAGAGGTCATCAGGGTTAATTGGTGAGCACATCTGACCCCATAAATCATCCAGCATGGTGTGTCATCCACGTGGGCTGTAAGCATGATACTAAGGAGGTACAAAATGTGGGGCTGAAAAAGCACCATCTGGATTAGAAGAGGTGAAAAGGTAGAATATGAAGCATGTCTTTGGCTGGCTCTTCTGATGGTTATCCCCTTACAATTAAAACTCTTCATTTTGAGCATGACTTCTGCCTTAACTTTGCAGCTCTTAATTTTGTCATGTTGTTCATTTGGTTGTGCTCTTTGATGTTAAGCTTTAAAAACAGCTCATATTTTTGTATTATTTGAACACTGGATTCTTCATGTACACAGCTCAATCTTTTTAATATTCAAAGCAGTTCAGGTTCTTTTGATTCATGTTGTGAGAATTTTTCTCCTCCTTTCAAATAACTTCTGTGGCTTTTCTCTGTACCCTGTCCAATTTTTTGCCATCTCTTTAAAGCTGTGGGTGCTGGAGCAGGGTGCACCATTCCAGTGTCCCTTGCAGGGGTGGGATTGCCACTGGACACCCTTCATGTCCCCGTGTCCAAAGGAGAGTGCAAGTGCTTTTCTCCCCTTTTTTGGTCATGGCAACACATCTCGAGGTGCTTGCCCACTGTAATTACCAAGTTCTGAGCTATTTCTTCTAGGATTTTATCCGTGTTCTGTTGATTCCTGCAGATGCCAAATGTACTATGATTGTAATATACTCAACTTGACCTTGAGTTGAACTAATTAAATTATTTTTTGAATTATCCAGGAGCACAGCTGCCCTCTCCTCAGTATTTAGTTTCAGAATTCTTGGTGAGATATACAGATATGATGGAAATGTTAAGTACTGTTGTGTCTGCATCTGTTGTCCTGTACAGAGACTTGCCCTCCAGTGGAAAAAAAGTGTGTGCAGATGAGCAGCACAGCTCTTGTTGGCAACTGCAGAAACACTTGGAGCTGTAAACTCAGAGCTGGAGAGGGGATACTTGGAGAAATGGTGAAGTGCCCTTGTTTTCTCATACATCAGTTACAGAAAGACTTTATCTCTGCAAAGCAAGGAGTGATGCAATTAAAACTGCAATGACTAGTTAATAGAATTCCAGTTTACTTTGTTTAAGTACTAGATAACATCTGTCTCAGTAGTCTTGAGCAGGGGTAAAAGGTTGGTTGGAGTTTCTGAGTCCCACAGTTTGCTTTTGTTCCTTTACTATTTGCTGAGACAGTTTGGTCTTACTGGGCTCATGACATCTGGAGCTGGGAGTGGAAATAGCAGTGAGCAGTGGAAGCCTCTCTGATTTATGGGGAGGACCAGCCCCAGTGATAGAGCCCAGCCCCCAGAGCTGATAACCAGCTCTTGCTGAGTCAGTACCTCAGGTGGTTCTCTCTGTGAATAACACAGCACCAGGAACTTCCAGTTCTTGCAGTTCCTTCCTAAAGCATTTTGCAGTCATGGCTAGAAAAGCTGATGTTCTGGGGGTGGCTGGATGACATTGGTCTCTTGGAAGTCTTTGTGCCATGTGATTGGGACACAGTCATGGGATTCATACCCAGGGAGTAAGTTCAGATTTATGTCTTCAGTTTTCTAAGCCTGACTTCTAAAATTATAAAAAAACCCACTAGTGAATGAAGGAGCAGGATCAGGAAGTGAGCCTGCCTTGCCTGTGGAAGAAGGGAGTCAAGTAGGACAGTTTGTCCTTGGATTCTAATTAATGTGATTTTTTTATGTTATGGTGGGAGTTGCCATGTTCAGTGTGACTTTGTTGTGTGTTTGGGTTTTTTTTCTTTAACTCAAGCCTGGAAGTTGCACAGCAATCTTGTGTCCAGGTTTTCTTTCCGTCCCTTTTGGCTCTGCTGGTATCCACTTCTCACTGATTCCATGTTCCTGCAGGATATTTGTGCTGAGCTGCCATTCCTTGGTTCCTCCAGCCCGACCTCCCCTGTTGTTCAGTTCCATGGTTTGGGAATGGTATTCCCTGAATTAATGGTGGTGTGCAGATAGTGCAGTGTCCATACAGATCAAACATTTTAAACTTGTGAAAGATGCCCTGAGTAACACACTCAGCATTCCCTAATGAATCTCCACTTTGTTTCTTCTCTTATTTTAAACACTTGAATTTTGTTTCCTCCAGTCCGATCAGGCAGTTTTGTATTGCTGAAATTATTATTCTGCTGTGCAGAGTTCTTCTGTTGATGCTGACCCTGTGGTATGGCAGGCATGGCAGCACCACCACCTGCACACCAGTGACATGTGCAGTGCATGTGTGACTGAACTGTGTGGAGGAAGTCACTTTTCTCTCCTGGGAGCAAAGCAGGAGTTTTCTGAACGTGTTGCTGTTCACATGTTCTAAAATATCTGCTTGAAACATGAGTTTTATGCAATAAATAGGTAAACCCCTGTGTATTCTTACAATACAGGCAGCTGTTGCTCATAGGAATGGCACAGGACATGCAGTGTTATCCAGTGAAGGCCTCAAAGAATTTGGGGAAGAGCTGCTGATGTGGGAGAACAGGGGGTTCCTGCAGTGCTAAGTCTGATGGTCAAAACTTGGGTGGTGTGTGCAGAGGCTGCCCTGGTGCTGTGTTTGAGCTCCCAGCTCATCCTGGGCACTGATCTTGGCCTTCTGTTGTGCAAGGGAGCAACTTGGATGTAGGAAATGTTGCTGCAGTTCTTGTTCCCACCTCCTGTGTCATCACTTCTGAGAAAAGGAGCAAAGAATCATCATTTAGTAATGCCAATGAATTTATTTTTTAGGATCTGGTCAACACTGGACTCAGCACTTTCTTCTTTTTCATTGCCTCTGTAGTACTTGCTGCTTTAAACCATAAAACTGGAGCAGAAATTGCTGCTGTGGTAAGAATTTAAACTTCTTTACATCTGACTCTTATTAAAACTAAAAATTAACTTTTACTCATTCATTGAATACACCTGTTGCCCTTGCCATCCCAATGTACCTCTAATTGTACAGTTTGCTATAAGATAATTCTTATTTTGAGAGCATTTACATCCTTTCAGCTGTTTGTCTTAAGGCTTGAGGCAGGAACAAACAGAGAAATGGCTTACAGAGAACACTTTACAGTTGAACTGGCCTTGCTTCTCTCTCTGTAGCCAGCTTAGGTGATGCTGCTCTGTGTTGCAAGCCTATGGATGAGAGACCCAGACATTCTCACACACCATTTGCTGAGTTCTTGCTCACTGCAGGTGGTTTTTTTTGTTCTGTGCAGTGACATGGTAGCACGTCAGGGTTTTAAATCTACCACAGTAAGTTCAAGCAAATTAATTCAGTGCTTGAGCTTGAAAGCTTTTTAATTTTCATTTAAAACCTTGTTTTGAAAATGACACATCAGTTCTGCAAAGTGTAGGGGAGGGACTGCAGAGTAGCTCCTTCTCCAGGCTGGTGGCCTGGACGTGTCCCCTCCTGTCATTCATTCCCCCATGCTGTGCTCCCTGAGCAAGCAGCTCCTGCAGGAGGGGCTCTTTCCTTCACAGGAGGGTCCTCCTGCAGGATTGACTCGTCCTGTTGGTAGTCAGAGAGCCTTCTCTTTGGGACAATTGATCTTTTGCAGATTCTCTAGTTGATTGAAGAAAAAACCCCCAATCCACCAGCCCACGATGATTTGTCAGTGCCGATAACGTAGCAAACTAAACTTCTGAGGACTTTGTTGGGAAAATACTGTCCTTCTTGTTTGCAGGAGCTGTCTGTGACCATTCTTTGTGCTTGCTGCAGGTGTTTGGTTTCTTGGCAATGGCAGTGTATGCTGTGAACACATACTTGGCTGTGAGGAAGTGGCGAGTGAGCAGCAGGCAGCAGAACAGCCGGCAGAGCACGGATTACATCCGGGCACGGGCAGGGTGCAGGGAGGTCGTGAATCACCCCGAGATCCAGCGCCTGGACGCATGAAGGACCTTCAGAGGGGGCTGCCAAAGGAAGAGAAGTGCTTCATTCCCTCCTGGAATAAGGGGTTTTTCTTTATTTACAAAGGAAAAGGAAGATCAGAGGGTGGCCAAGGATGCCCAGCCCTGTGTGTGCAGAGGGTGTTGGGTCAGAAGCTGTTGGCGTGGAGGCAGGAAATGCTCGTTCAAAAGGAAGCTCCATTCAAGATCTCTACATATGTATATGCATATATTATATGGCTTATATAATATATTTTATATATATGTTTTGAAGTATGTTACTGTTCTGGATTAACTGCACAGTCGTTTCTTCCCTCGCCGAAGATTCGTGTTCCTCGTCTGCAGTGAACACTTAAACCAGCACAGCCAGCACGACCTTGGCTGGTTAATGAGGAGAGGAATCTCACAGGAGGAATTCCATGCACACAGGGAGGAGGTGAGGGGCAAACAGCAATAACTTCAGCCACGTACCCTGTCCAGCAAACCGTGTCTGTCCATCCCCATGCAGTGTCTGCTGCAGTTCCACCCTTGGCACAGCCCCCTGGCTGGGACGGATCCCCAAAGCCCTGGCAGGATGGATCCCCAAAGCCCTGGCAGGATGGATCCCCAAAGCCCTGGCAGGGATGGATCCCCAAAGCCCTGGCAGGATGGATCCCCAAAGCCCTGGCTGGGA